>OZ035881.1:31069466-31446966 GCA_964034835.1 Muscina levida
CGCTAAATATTTGGACCCATCATCATTAACGGCGAGTATTATCGTCGAATGAACCACAAGCTGTATGAGCTATACCATGGCTTGGACACGGTGTACGAATGGATGAAAATATTCCAGCTCGAAAGGTTTTCGTCAATAAGCTCGTTGGATGGCGACCGAAACTTCGTTGGATGGACCAGGTAAAAGAGCTGTTATCTACACTTGGTGGGACTAACTTGGTGGGACTAACTAGCTACGGAGCACAAACCGAAACGCTTGGAATTCTTTTCTACGTGCGGCCACTGATAGATAAATTTCTGTTGCAGCCGCCAATTTTTGATATTCGTTCACAAAGTTTTACAGAAATCAGACCACTATATCTGGTACTTCCCATGAAAGTGGTTGAAAGGTCCTTGACAATTTATCAAACTATAGCATCCAATTGGATTGATTAATTTTGACCAAATTTTGCAAAAAGTATTTTTTGACTATTACCCTGATTGTAGATGGTTTGAGAAGAATTGGGCCAGACTTTTTCGCACCCCCCTAATACAAAGTACTCCGTGGGTCTTAAAATTTTTTCAGACTATTTCATTCAACTTAATGAACCAATTTTGTACAAAGTTTGTAACGCATTAAATGAGACGAGTTAGACCCCACGCTGGATGGGTGGTGAGAAAATTTATCATTACACAGTACAACACATGATTTTGGGACTCAATTCTGAGAACTGCGCGTGAAAGTAGCCCCAAAAAGAAGAAGTTCTGCATCATTCGTTTTGTCAAATTACATACCATAGCAATTTAATATCGATTTGAAGTTAGAAAGTATCGTATAAGGGAATTTGTCACGTTTTAGGCTCTTTTGTTTGACATAACATAAATACTATATGGTGGCGTATGATTATCATAAGTTATACTCCACGTAAATCATACGCCACTGAGTAAAACAGTTTTCTTGTAACTGCTAAAAAATAGACCAAGTTCAAAATAATTTGATGAATGGAAAAGTGAGACTGTTGCTTATGTAGCGACCCGTTATATGAACAGATTAAAGGAATTGTATTTTTTTAAATATGTTTCAGCTAAGTCGGACTAGTGGTTCTCAAGTTATGTCAAACAAAATGGCCCAAAAAGTGACAAATTCCCCTATACGATACATACTTACTTTAAATCGATATTAAATTGCTATGGTATGTAACTTGACAAAACGAATGATGCAGAACTTCTTCTTTTTGGGGCAACTTTTACGTGCAGTTCTCAGAATTGAGTCCCAAATCAAAGAGCTGAGAAATGTTGTACTGTTTAGTGAATATGTCCACTTACTGTTATTCTATTTGTAGCTACCCCTCACAACACATTTTACAATGACTTTAAAATGTATGCGTCTCTCTTCATCATATCGGTAAATATCTATGCGCATATGTTTATGTGGCAGTTGATTTTGAATAAACTCATTATACATTGCAATTTTTTGCCTTGAGTAGTTTGCTGCTATACCAGGAATACAGTTTTAATATTTCTGTGTAAATTTTACATCCTCTTACTAATCGTATTACATGTTTGCAACAACGACTTGTCTATGCTGTAGTTATTATATATAAATAAACAATTTCTTGACACTGTCTACCATGTCCTACCTGACTTTCTTTAATACTCTTCAGGATATATTTACTACAATAATCTTTGAAGTGATCCTCCTCAACATGTTGCACTTTCTTAGGAATTTGTACACAACTGTCTGTGAATTTCTCTTAAAACTCCTGTCGCCTTTTTCGGTTTATGTCTCCTGATAATTAACACTGATTCTAGTTTCAGTTACCGCAAATCGTATTAGAATTTGGACAAACGCCACACATCCACATTGAATGTACGTTCGTATAACTGACCAATATTATTTCATTAAGAGTTGAGTGCGGCGTTACGTTGTCGTATCCTTTGATTCAATATTCAAAAGGACGTTGCAACAATAACCCAAACCCAAATGACATACTTTACATTTGCATTCCTTTGTAAGGACATTTTCTCGTTATCAGGCATCCTCAATGGCAGGGGTCTCCCTTTGTTTAGTAAGTGAGTGATGTAGGGGTGTGAGGTAGGATCATCAACTGTCTGGCCGAGTGCACATCTAAAAGTGAGAGTAGCCATAAGGGGGCCATGTATATGTCCAAGTGTGCGTGCACATGTGTGTGAAAGCAGTAATATTAAAGTCCATGTGTGTGTGTGTGTGCAGTTCCTACAAAGTGACTGGCTGCATGTTATGGTGTTGCTTTCCTGTGGACAATTAAAATTTTCTGCAACTACTGTTGTTGTGGCTGATAGCCTTGCGGCTGTTGCTGCTGCAATTGCAGTTGCCGGTGTTGTTTGTGCTACTTGTGTCCTTGTTTGTTGAAAAAACAACAGGATTATCGTACAACAGCAACATGATCTGTTGAATGGATTACAATTTAGTCTTCACTTACTCACTTTCCCGCAATATGCCCCTCCGCCCCTCACCAACTCCTTTACATCTGACTGCATATTTGGGAAATAATAGTAAAAATTTGCTGTCTTGGTCCGCCTGTCCTGTTGTGCTGCTAGCATATCCTGGCATTTGGTTGGCATGTTGTTCAAGTATGTCCTAAGAAATAGAAATGAATTGCAAAATATGCAAATAAGCGTAAGATGAACACAAGATATCTGCTAAATTCTTTGTCAAAAGTGGTTTTGTGCAATGCATTCGCAAACTTTCAAGGATGCTGTTTACGTCGTCGTTGCTTAGCAATTTCGTTGGTAAGTGTTACAAAAAAATTCGATGATATTAAATGGCCTGAACGGTTGGTTACGAACGATACTTTCATGATGGTATGAGTGCGTGATGAAATTTTCGTAAATGAAAGCAAAACCACAACTAATATTTACCACTATCGAGAAATCGAATACACAGCATATTTTTCATTCTAGAGCAATAGACACACAGCACAGCATGTTCGTAGGAAAATATGCGAGAGCAACAACTCATGGCACAGTGTTTTGAAGACAAAGTAAATGTGGACAAGGTCAGTAAGGAACAAGGTCAGTAAGGAACAAGAAAACTTTGCTGGGCATTTAAGCTCCCCGACAAAAAAGAGAACTCATCCACGATGGATTAATAAAAGATGTGGAAGTTTTCACAAGGACCCCAATATACTGTTGAATATTTAAACCCCTAGTAAAGAAAAAGAACTCATCATCAATGGATCACTTTAAAAGTATAACCAAGACAAAGAGCAGTCGGTGTAAGGGTAAGCAACCACGATTTTGGTCGTAGGAGCTAGTAAATTTCAGGAAATACTAAGAATGTTATTTAAAGGGTTAAATCCACAGGACTGGGAAAATTGCAAAGAAAAATTTAGAGAATATGTATATAAGAGCATTGAGGAAGACGAGAATAAATTCATGGAGTAAATTCTGCAGTATAGTTGAAGACATTTTAAAATTCGCAAGGCTAAGAAAAATCCTGGTCGCAACACTGGGCTCAGTAGGTTAATTCAAGAAACCGCGGGTTGATTGAGCAGCTTCCAGTGAGGAATCAAAATCCTGGATGTTTACTTCCCTGAGACATCGATGGTCTGCACTGCGTCAAATAAACATTCGATTGTTTACGGAGAAATTGTAACCAAATTCAAAATAGCATGAGTAATGGACAAGATCTCACAGGATGAAGTACAAACGGTAGCAGCTACGCAGATGGCTTACAAAGCTCTATATCGGCTGTATCGACCATACATATTTCCGTACTATGTGGAAGGACATCAAGGCAGTCTTTATTTCCGAAGAGGGAAAACCCTCTTATGCGAAACTAGAAGATTTTGGGTCTATCAGCCGTCACTGGGCAAACAAAGTTCGGAAGCTGCAGTCGGAAAAGCAGAATGCTTTATACATGAGTAAGTCCACTGAGGCAAAGAGATCAAAGAGTTTACTAGGTAGCATTTCTAGATATTGAAGGAGCGTTCCATAACGTAACTCCCGAAATGATCGCCATAAATGACACTATTAATCCTGGGAGTAAACTTTAGTATTAGGACGCTTGTGTACGATCTTACTAGAAAAAGACGTATCAGGTCCAAATAGGGTCGTCAGACTTAAATAGATTTATCAGTAGTGGTACACCCTAAGGTGATGTACTATCCCCCATAGAAGAACTTTGCTCTAATCTGTATTCTGTTCTACCTACAGAAAGTTGGAGACATCAGAGACATCCTTCAAAGAGTCCCTCTGGGTGGGAGAAAACGGTCTTAGAGAATATTCAAAGAAGACCTAACCGGTTCTGGAGATATAAGATCCAATCCTTGGAACCTATCTTCTGTCAAGCAATGAAATTCCTTTTGCAGACTGTAAAATTCTTCGGCGTAGTGTTAGACAAGAAGCTGAAATTCAAAAAGGCCGCAATGGGAATTAATGCTGGGAATTTGTACGGGGGCCGACCTTACTCGCCATTTTTACAATTAAGGAGCACATATTTTGCAAAATAAATTGAAGACTATCACTGTAGAGCAATACGGGTAGGGTCATTGTCTGGTAGAGTATGATGATTAATCTCCGAGAGAGGGCTTTGCCAATAAATCGTTGGCTTAGCGCATAGTAGCAGCGGTTTGCCATCAATACATTTGCAGCCTTCCACATGATCATCTCCGCCTGGTATAAATCGGCCCGTCAATCAATGAAGACTTCGTGCCGGTTAGTGTTATCCCCTAATGTGGTATTAGCTTCGCGGGGATACCAAACTCAGCTGTAACATCATATAGTTTCGGTAATTTCAGTCAAGTTAACTAGGATGGGCCTTAGTCTGTCACA
Source organism: Muscina levida (assembly GCA_964034835.1). Classification (NCBI taxonomy): domain Eukaryota; kingdom Metazoa; phylum Arthropoda; class Insecta; order Diptera; family Muscidae; genus Muscina; species Muscina levida. Next base: position 31,074,260 of record OZ035881.1, read on the forward strand.
CAACACACTAGACAGGACCTTGTGTGCGATGGGTAAAAGGCTGATCCCGCGAAAGTTGCTAAACAAGTTGGATTTTTCTTAATCGTAAAACATAGAACACTCAGATTCCATTCATCGGGCATGCATTCCGTTAGCCAAAAAGTGTTTATGAGCTGGTGCATGCACGTTGCCAGCTCATTGCCGCCGACCTTAAAAAAGTGTTGTTTTATTTGCCTTCCTTATCTCATTTTGGCTTGGTGAGTGGAGTGATGGCGTCACTTATCCTGACTTCGCGAATGACCAGAGTACGAAAATGTTAGTCCTATATTTACGGTACACTGCGTTTCCGTGACCAGATTTCAATCTCTGCCTTCTCAGTCAGGGATCCCTGTTCCAAAACCTTAGATTTTAACCTTTTGGGCTTTACCTTTATCCCTGCACATTCTTTTATTTTGTTTTTTTTTTTTGCCTAAAGAGGCGTCTCGCGTTTCCGTTAGTATTGTCTTGTACGCAGCCACCATTCCCTCAAATTATTGTGCAATGCCGGGTAACACTTTGGTGATAAGTTCGTCCTTCGACAACGCATTGAATTATATTGCATGGCCACCAGCGCGCTAAAAAACGCACAAACAATAAAAAAGCACAAATCTCCATACCACCGAGATAGCCAATGCCTACTCCAACTAACTCTTTCAAGTACTTCGAACCAACCCCCCTAATTCTTATGACACCCAACGGCAGCATATTTCGAACTCTGGTACGATGAGGAATTTCGCGAAATGTCTAAAGAAAATTATGTTGCATATAGGGCTAAACTGCAGCCAATGGTGACGGAGCATTATAAAGAGAAATGGAGGGAGATGAAACGCCTCTTCAGGCGGAAAAAGCGTCTATGGAAGAAAAGAAGAAAGCTAGGTTATCGAAAATTACTGGAATTGAAAGTTCTACCAAAAGGTAAAAACCAAAATTTTTGGCCCAATGATCCTCACCTGTAAGGACGGAGGCGGAAATCTGGTCATTGACATTCAGAGTGTGCTGCAAATATGGAGGGAACACTTTCGTTCTTTGTTTGTTCCCGAAGGAAACATAAGTGACGAAATCACGCCAATCATCGACGACGGAGTTGATTGACTATCACAGGCCCAAAACGAGATCAATACGGCCATTGCAAGGTTCAAATATAATAAAACTGCGGGAGCCAATGGACTGCCGGCAGAGCTTTTTAATGCCGGCGGCAATGAGCCGCCAACATACATGTACCAGATAAGCTCAAGGATGATTTGTTTCAAGGAATGCATACCCAATGATTGGAATCTGAGTGTTCTATGTCCTGTGCTTTAAAAGGCCGATGAAAGTGTAAGTACCAACTATCCCGGGATCACCCTTTTACTCATTGCATACTATGTCCTGTCTAGTGTGTTATGTGAAAGACTAAAGATCATTCTGGCGACTCTGATTAGACCAGTGTGGCTTTAGACCTGGTAAATCCACGATGCACCAGATATTCACACTACGGCAAATCCTGGAGAAGAGCAAAAAAATGCAGGTCGACACCTACCATCTGTTCGTCGATTACAAAACTGCATTTGACAGTCCGATACGGCAGAAACTATAAGATGCTATGGCTGAGTTTGGTATACCCGCGAAGCTAATGCGAATTTGCGGGATGACACTGACTGACACGAAGTCTGCATTGAAAATAGGCGCACATCTAACAGAGCCATTTTCTTCCAAGATAGGCTTTAGACAAGACAATAGTCTGTGTTGTGAGCTCTTTAACATCGTAATGGAGATGATCATGCGGAAGGCAGCAGTAAACACGACTGGCACCATCATTAACCGAAGTCACATGCTGCTGGCGTATGCCGATGATAAAGATATTATTGGCCGTGGATTGCTGGATGTCACTGTGGCCTTTTCGACAATTGGAAAGTAGTCGGTGGATGTCGGTGTGGTGATAAATAAGGAAAAAACCAAGTTTTTGTTCCAACGAACAAAGAGTCCAAAAAGAGTGTGGCACGCTGCGTGAACGTGTAAACTATATATTTGAATTGGTAGATGATTTTGTCTACCTTTGCTCCGCCATAGACGAAAAAATAAAAATGTGAGCCTGGAAATCAAGGCACTTGCATTGATCGCAAATCGCTGCTACTATACTCTAAATAAACGATTTAATGACAAAGCCCTCTCTAGACGATCACGATCTACCAGTCGTGCTCTACATCAAAGTGTCTTGGGTAATGGCACAGGCGGATCAATCTATTCTAGGAGTCTTCGAGAGAAAAATACTTCGCGAAATATTTGGACTCATCATCGTTAATGGCGAGTGTTGTCGTCAAATGAACCACGTGCTATATGAGCTGTACAACGATATCGACGTAGTCAAGCTCGTTGAAATTGACCGAATGCGCAGGCGTGGACACATTGTACGATTGGATGAAAATGTTCCAGCTCGAAAGGTTTTCGTCAATAAACTCGATGGGCGGCCCATGAGGAGGCGACCAAAACTTCGTTGAATGGACCAGGTGAAAGAGCTGTTATCTACACTTGGTGTGACTTAACATCTATGGAGCGCAAAAGAACGAAGCGCTTGTAATTCTTTTCTGCGTGCGGCTACTGATAGATGATGGCTACTGCTGCTGCTATCAATTAAGAAGAATAATAAGTTTTTATGATGCCAACCACACCTTTTTATGGGCGTTACAACTGGAAGAACAATCGAAATATACCCTTCATTACTTGCGTACACAGGGTGAAGGTTATAAAAATACATACACAGTACAACACATGATTTTGGGACTCAATTTTGAGAACTGCTCGTGAAAGCAGCTCCAAAAAAAAGAAGTTCTGCATCGTTCGTTTTGTCAAGTTACATGCCATAATATTTTACAATCGATATGAAGTTAGTAAGTATCGGCCGTGGCATAGGGACCGGCCGTGGCATAGTAGTTAGAACACGCGACTACCATGCTGAAGATCGCAGGTTCAAACCTGGCTCCAGTCATCTTAAAAGAAAAAAAAATAAATACATTTTTCTTTCATTGTCGGCTCCCCTCGAATGTTGTTGACAGCAACTTCGCAGTATTAAGCGTCGATTCAATCGGCGTGTCAAGTAAGAGCTTCTCCAAACAGTGACGTTCGCATTCGTCGATAAACAAGTAGGTGCCGTTAGTGTGAGTCTAAAAATAGAAAGCGTGTTAATTCAAAACAACGCGAGAAGCTATCCCATACCTCATTCATGGGGTGCAAAGGGAAATTATTTATTTTTTAGGTATCGTATAGGGAAATTTGTCACGTTTTAGGCTCTTTTGTTTGACATAACATAAATACTATATGGTGCCGTATGATTTTCATAAGTTATATTCCACATAAATCATACGCCACGGAATACAACAGTTTTATTGTAACTGCTGCAAAATTAACCCAGTTAAAAATCATATGCTGAATGGAAAAGTGAAACTGTTGTCTATGTAGGGAAACGTTATATGAACAGATTAAAGAAATTTTAATTCTTAATTTTTTTTAAATTTTTTCAGCTAAATCGGACTAGTCGTTCTCGAGTTCTGCCAAACACAAGAGCCTAAAACGTGACAAATTCCCCAATACGATACTTACTAACTTCAAATCGATATTAAATTGCTATGGTATGTAACTTGACAAAACGAGTGATGCAGAACCTCTTCTTTTTGGGGCTACTTTCACGTGCAGTTCTCAGAATTGAGTCCCAAATCAATGAGCTGAATAATTTTGTACTGTGATATTTATGAAACAACATTTTAACTTCAATTTGCTTAAAAATTTCGTAAGTAAAACGTCAATTAAATGTTTGATATCATTTCAACTGTTGTCCCTTAATGTGTTGAGATTATTGGCGTCTACTCTGTTTTTTCACGCAAAAGTATCTTCACCGTCGATTTTAAGTTCTTTACTTCCGTGTCACCATCTTATATATTTTCCTAGCACTGTGCTCACCACAGCTTTCAGATTGGCCACTGTCATGCTATGCTTAAGTCTTCGCTACGACATGGCCTGCATGTAACAATTTAAGGCTAACCAAAAACATCTGCAACCAAGGCAACATCTTTTGGTAGCATCTGCTTGCCACATCAACTGCCTGCAACTAAATGCACACCACAACAACAGCAACAACTACAACACCCAAACTGTTAAAGGAACATTTTTGAAAGACGTAATCTATAAGAAGGATAAAATGTAAAGGCAAAGCAAAATAATCGAAAATAACTCTTGAGAAAAATACGTGTTATTATTCCTCAACACCATCCATTTCATATCGCTTTAATGTCTAGCAATAGTCCTTCGTAGATCCTTCGTTCCGTTTCTGTTGTTGTGTGCGTTATTTGCATTGAAAGCGTAAATATCTTTTAGGATTTTCGCACAGCCACTGGTTGTATTCGTACTGTAAGAGGTACGAGAGTATTGTTGCATTGCCTTGTCGAGGCTATATCTGTTGATGTTGCTGGCTGGTTGGATGGATGGTGATGTTGGTCGTTGGTGTTGTTTTTTTTTTTGCACATTTTGTTTGGCCCAATTTGTGTTATTTGGAAAATTGTGTTAATACTTTGTTAAGTGTTGCTAAGTTTAGTTGAAAGTTTTTTTTTGTTTGCTGTATTTTCTCCCGGTTTCTCTTTTCATTCCACTTAGGCGAACGAGCAATAATGGAAATTTAATCTGACTGAATATTTAGGACTTAGACATATTGTGTGTGTGTGCGTATTTTAAATAAATTTGTTAGTAAGCATGTTAGAGAATAGGAAAGTTAAGGGAGAGTGAGAAAACATGAGTTAAGTTTGCTGCTCTTTTTGAATCGAAAGAACAAATTCTAGAGATGTTACTTCTAAGTCACTATATATGGAAACTCGTGTAAAGGGCGGCACTAGTGAGTTTAAAAAAGTGTTTTAGTCACTTTATATAATGATAATGTATTCATTGTATGCTGTATATCTAACACAGTACAACACATGATTTTGGGACTTAATTCTGAGAAATGTACGTGAAAGTAGACCCATAAAGAAAAAGTTCTGCATCATTCGTTTTGTCCAGTTACATGCCTTAATAATTTAATACCGATTTGAAGTAAGTAAGTATCGTATAAGGGAATTTGTCACGTTTTGGGCTCTTTTGTTTGACATAACTCGAGAACCACAAGTCCGATTTAGCTGAAACAAATTTTAAAAAATTAAGAATTACAAGGAATCATATAACGTTTCCAAACATAAGCAACAGTTTCACCTTTCCATTCATCAAATGATTTTGAACTGGATTTATTTTGTAGCAGTTACAATAAAACCGTTGTACTCCCTGTCGTATGATTTACGTGGAATATTACTGGTGATAATCATACGCCACCCTATAACAATATAACAAAAGAGCCTAAAACGTGACAAATTTCCCTATACGATACTTACTAACTTCAAATCTATATTAAATGTAAATGCAGCAGTTATAATAAAGCTTTATACTCCGTGGCATATTATTTACGTGGAATATAACTTATGATAATCATACGCCACCATATAGTAAGTCAAACAGAAGAGCCTTAAACTTCACAAATTCCCCTATATGATACTTACTAACTTCAAATCGATATTAAATTATAATGGCATGTAACATGAGAAATCGAATGATGCAGAACTTCTTCTCTTTGGGGCTAATTTCATGTGCAGTTCTCAGAATTGAGTCCCAAATGAATGAGCTGAAAAATGTTGTACTGTATAATAAATGCCAATCCAAATTTTCATAAATTCTACTTAAGCCGTCTGATCTTTTCTAAACATATACATGTATATATGTATGTAAATAGTGACTTGCTCATAATTTAATTGCCACATTCAAGCGTTTACAAGAAACCTCTATATTATACACACTTCATGTTTACATTTCATTTACAATCACTTCGACCCGAAGTGCATATAAAGTAATTTTCTTCACTGTTTTACATGCAATTTTAAATGCATTAAACTCAAAAGGAAAACTGTTAAAACTCATACGTACAAGTACTTTGTCCGTACTGCTTTACATACGTAATCCTCATGAATCATGGTTTATGGTTCATAGTAAAGGAAAAGGAATGCGAAATGCACCACCACACACTGCACGACTCAATGACCAACATTTAACCGGTCAGTGCGAAATCCACCATTAAAATGTAAATCAGTTCGAAGGAAAAAAAAGTGTTGTTGTTGTTGGCACACATGAAAACAAAAGCGGCAAACGGAGTAGAGTAGATTTACATAAACTTAAGCACTTTCACTGGCAAATGAAAAGCTGAAAAAAGGACTCGACCAGCGAAGTACATTTTTATTCCCATACTCATGCAAGCGCTAAGAGAAATTAATTCATTTATCACACAGACACACACACATACATATACTCCCTATATAGGTTTTGGTTTTACCCACATGCCCCGAAGAAACAACCTATATATGTGCGTTGTGAGTGTGTGTCTGTGTATGTGTTATCTTTATACTCATTTTATGAACAGCTATGATTACTCTTTTATATGCATATCCGGTTTCCGGGTGTTCATTTCATGTCCTTCTCTTGTTTTTGTGTTGTCTCTGCCTGGCATAGTGGTCACCAACAATGTCCAGCCAGCTACCAGCTAGCCAGCTACAAATGGCAAAGAGTCGGATAATACCGGTATAAGATCTACCATTTAATAATGACAAAATAAAATCCTGCATAAAAGACAAGGGACACTGGATATGAAGTCGGATAAAGGGAGGGACAAATGAATGCATTGTTATGAAAGTAAAGGCGTGCAACTAAAGGAAACAAATGTCTTGTTGGCATTGAAAGGTGACATGTTTGCAGTTACAGAACCTATTATATTACACAGTACAACACATAATTTTGGGACTCAATTCTGATAACTGCACATGAAAGTAGCCCCAAAAAGAAGAAATTCTGCATCATTCGTTTTGTCAAGTTACATGCCATAATAATTTAATATCGATTTGCAGTTAGTAAGTATCGTATAAGGGAATTTGTCACGTCTTCTCGCGTTTTCACGATTTCTCGAGAACCACTAGTCCGATTTAGCTGAAACCAATTAAAAAAAAATTAAGAATTAAAATTTTTTTAATCCGTTCGTATAACGTTTCCCTACATAAGTAACAGTTTCACTTTTCCATTCATCAAATGATTTTGAACTGGGTTTATTTTGTAGCAGTTACAATAAAACTGTTGTACTCCGTGGCGTATGATTTACGTGGAATATTACTTATGATAATCATACGCATCCATATAGTATTTATGTTATGTCAAACAAAACAGCCTAAAACGTGACAAATTCCCCTATACGATACTTACTAACTTCAAATCGATATTAAATTATTATGGCATGTAACTGGACAAAACGAATAATGCAGAACTTCTTCTTTTTGGGGCCACTTTCACGTGCAGGTCTCAGTTCTACATAATGACGCGTATAACTGTTTTTGATTATACTGTGATAAAAGCAAAATTTTTTGATTAACATTCGAATGTTGTAAAGTCTCAAATTAAGGTCTATTTCTGAATTTATTCGAAATAAGGACGAAAAGAACATGTGAGGAGTCGTGATAGAGTGTTAAAATGTTTCACCAAAAATTCATCTTTGAATTTTATTGAAGATATCTGATATCGAAAATACACTAAAAGAATATGAAACATAGATACTCTGACTACTTTAGGTCGCTGTTTACACAGATCTTTCAAAAGTGACAAAATGATTTGTAAAATTTGGACATATCGGTTTTTGGTCTTAGAGCACCCAATGTTAAATTTGCTTTGCAATATTTTTGTAGAACATTTGAAATTGTTAAAGTTCCGTTTTAAGGTCCTTTTTTGACTTTTTTCGAAATGAGGACGAAAAGGACAAGTAAGGAGTCGAGATAGAGTGTGAAAATGTTTCACCAAAAATTCATGGTTGAATCTGATATCAAAAATACACTAACACAATAAGAAACATAGATACTCTGACTACATATTTTAAGTTGCTGTTCACAACTTAAAAAAAATAAAACTTATTTTATCGATTTTTGGTCTAAGAGCACCCAAAGTAAAATTTTCTAGGCAACATTTTTGTAGAATATTTGAATGTTGTAAAGCCCCAATGTTAGGTAATTTGCTGACTTTTCTCGAAATAAGGACAGGTGAGGGGTTGAGATAGAGAGCTTAAATGTCCACAATGACATCTGATACGAAAATGCACTAGAACAATAAGGAATATAGCTAATCTGACTATTTAAGGTCTCTGTTCACGCAGTGCTTTGAAAAGAGACAAATGAGTAGTTAAAGTTGGACACATCGATTGTTACTAACAGAGCACCCAAGTAAAATTTTCTGAACAACATTTTTGTAGAACACTTAAATGTTGTAAAGTCCCAATTTAAGGTCCTTCTGTGACTTTTCGCACAGTGCTCGGAAATGCGACAAAATGATTAGTAAAAGTTTATATCGAATATATATCGAATTTTAGTCTTAGGGCACCGCCAAGTAAAATTTTTCGAGCACATTTTATATAGAGCATTTGAGTGTTTTAAAGTCCCATTTTCAGACCTTATCTGACAATTTTCGAAATAAATAATGAAAAGGACCCCTGTGAAGTCAAAGTGATGAAGTGTTAAATTGGTGAACAACAGAAAAATCCTCTTTAATTTCATTGAAGACATCTGATATCGAAAGGAGCAATTTTAAACTCTATTGTTGGTTAAATTTAAACATCATCGGGCCATTTTAAAAAGGGGGATTTGTTCTCCCGATAAGTCACTCTCCTTAAATAAAAAACTATTATGTAAACACGAAAAAGAGAAAAACTAGAACCTCCCCAAATGTTGAAGAGCCCCGCAAACTTTATAAGGACAACGATTTTAGGCCTGGAATGTCAGAACTTGCTACAGAAATGGAGCTTCTATCCAATTGGCGGATGTCCTTGATAAATACAAGGCTGACATCACCGCCATACGGGGAATACGATGTACGGAACAGGGATGCATACGACGAAAGAACTTTGACATTTTTTACAGCCAGAATTCACCACAACTATTTACCATGCTTTTGAGAAAATTGACCGTCTTCTCATTTTCACAGTCAATAGTTTTTATTCTCTTAAACTAGAACACATCCAGGAAGCTTACCTGATATGTGGTTATACTGGTATCGGCCACACTCAGAGTCAATTTCTCCTCAAGTGTTGCTCAGTTTACTGTGCTGATTTTCGCATCGGGATTGACCCTGTCTACCACAACCACTTGAAGAGAACTTGTTTGTTTGCTTGGCCGCTTCGCGCCTTTGACGTGTTCGTGCCCAGTGCGGGCCTTCTTAATCTTTTTGTCATTAGCTGCCAAGCTAACGGAATAACCCGGCTACTTACCCTTCGCCTTTGAAGTATTGAGGAGCGGTTAAATTTCCGTCCATTCACTGCGTGTTTTCACAGTGCTTAATAGCCACCATAGGGTCTGATAAGAGAAGCTCCTTAGCATTCTTACCAAGGAACCTAGCGTGAGGGTATTTCTTTTGAAACTTCATAATGTGTTCCTTATGTTTCTGAATTAGGCTCTTCTAATTCTCAAAGAGCAGAGCGGCTCTGTAGCCTCGCAGGGAAGTTACAGGCTCGCCGATACGCGTTACGGTCCCTATGCTTCTAAGACCGTTGCTTTTTCCTGCTAGTTAATTCCCCTCTTTTTGACTCACCCACTTTTCCCAAACCGATTTCGACCCCAGCTCTTAGGTTTCCTGATTGGTTGTGGCCAAATCCGTATTGGTTGAATGGTATTTTGGAGGGTTACTTACTTAATTTCCCTTTGCACCACATGAATGAGGTATGGGATAGCTTCTCGCGTTGTTGTGAATTAACACGCTTTCTATTTTTAGATTCACAACTATCGGCACATACTTGTTTATCGACGAATGCGAACGTCACTGTTTAGAAGCTTTTACTAGACATGTCGATTGACTCGACACTGACTCGATGCTGTCTACAATATTCGAGGGGAGCCGACAATGAAACAAAATGATTTCATTTTGTAAGATGACTGGAGCCAGGAGTTGAACCTACGATCTCCCGCATGATAGTCGCGTGTTCTAACCATCATGCCACGGCCGGTCAGTTGGAGGGTTAGGGAAGTTTTTTTTCGCCGTTATAGTGTCAGTTTTCGTGTCACAGTCTGGTTTAGACTCCCTTGGTTAATGTCCAATAGGGAGCACTCGATGATCGAATCTTCCATTTTCTCTTCCAAGGAGAAGAAGGGGGGGAAGAAACTCGGCTGGTTCTACCAACCAAAACTGCAGAGGACAGGACACTCTCATTTTGTGCATGATTATTTTGAACACTTCCCGAATTCTTAGGGCAAGCTGAAGCTTGCTTTTTCTGGACAGCCATATTGATCACAGTTGGTGAAGTTGCGAGCATCTGAAGCTGCAGCACAAGTTCATCACGCTGTTCTTGGATAGATACTTGCAGCTCAATCAGACTGATCTCAGTTGTGTTGGCATTGTCGGGGATAGTAGGTCCACCGTGTCTTAGTCCCTGTTAACATGGTAAGGACTTGGTAGGTAAACCTATGACTCACTAAAGCGCCAAGGTAAATAAGTGAGATACCGTTATAATACAGTCGGGTAGAAGAGGGAGGAGAGAATTTGGGCTGGTTCCACCCACCAAAATTTTCGAGGACAGCACACTATCTTTTTGTGCATCATTATTTTGAACTCCTTCCAAGTTTTTTGGGCGAGCTGCTGCATGTGTACATCATGCTGTTTCTGGATAGAAGATTGTAGCTCAGCCAGATTGATCACAGTTAGATGAGTTGCAAACATCTCAAGCTGCAGCAAAAGCTTATCATTCAGATGACCTTGTACTTTACATGAATACTAGCCTGTGATGGTCTAACTCCACTGAGCGTTTAACCCCACTGGAACATACTACAATACCGTTGTTAAGGCCCGGACCTAATTCTTCTGCTTGAAATGATGTTAAAACTGTTTATATTTCTTTTGTTAGACTGACAAGTACATGCTCATGTCTTGTACTTCGTCCGATTCGGCCCCCCAATCTTATTATTTGCTACTTTAAGTACATGAACTATAAGTACATGCACTTGTTGTCTTTGCCATTCTTATCGCTTCTCCATCCAGCATGCCACAAATGATGCCCACGCCACACAGTGGTCCGTTTGCCTGATCTAGCCTGATCTAGCGTATAGAACGATACAACAAAAAGGAATCAAATGAAAAAAAAATTCACAAAAATTTCACTAAAATTTTTTTTTAATTTTAAAATATTTTTTACAATTTTTTTTGGAGTCAATACTCCACTTTAACTCGGACTGCCTTACTAAAAAAGGTTGCATTTGCAAACCGACATGATGCCAAAATGGCAACATAGTGAGCAAGGCAGCTGAAAGCAGCAAATGTCGGGCATTTCATAAAGTAGCTGAAATATATTAACATAAAAGAACTGTCTCTTCACCGGCCGATACCGGCAAACTAAGTTCTACGCTATAGAAGTTCAAATTCGGTCACAAAAAGGGTTAAACAAAAGTGTTGATTTCTAACACAATTTTTTCATATGTCGAATAGGTCACGATACACTTTTTTTTGTAAACTACATACCATGATCTTTTAAAATAATCCAAAAAATGTTTAGCAATACGCACAATCTGCACACTTGTATAAACGCGCTTAAACAGTTTTGTTTCAGTTGTTTTAACATTTGTTGTGTGTGAAAGCCGACAGTTAACCAATTATAGCAAATTTTTAAATTTGGAAGTTATTGATTTGCTAAATAAACAGTTAGTTATCGTCGGGAAATCAAATTTTGGTAGATTTCGAATGTTAAAAATTTCGTTACGCTAGATCATGGAAACGGACCACTGTGCGCCGCCATCAACTAGGAACCGATACCACATAAACAAACTCATGCTATGGCTGAGTTTGGTATACCCGCGATGCTGATACGACTTTGAGTGATGCCGGTGACCGACACGAAGACTTCTGTAAGAATATCCATAATCGGACAGAGCCATTTTTTACCATCAAGGCTCTAGACAAGACGATAGTATGTCATGCGATCTCTTTAACATGATGATAATTGTGGGGAAGGCTGCAGTAGACACGACTGGTACCATCTTTAAACAAAATTCTCATGCTGACCGCGTGTGCCGATGATATACATACACATACATATCATTGACCGAGGACTGCAGGATGTTACTACGGGCTTTTCAAGCATTAAGCAGCAGTCAGCAGAAGTGTGTCTAATGATAACCGAGGACAATAACATGTTATATGTTTCAACAAACAAAGAGTCTACTCGTTTGGGACGCTGCGCGAACGTTGACAACTATATATTCGAAGTGGTAGATGATTTTATCTACCTCGGCTCCGCCATAAACAAAAATAATAATGTTAGCCTGGAAATCAAGAGACGAGTATTGGTCACAAACGGCTGCTTCTATGCGCTGAGCAAGCGTTTTAATGACAATGCCTCTCTCGACGAACGAAGATCCAACTCTACCAGACACTGATCCTATCTCTCTTACTCTAAAGCGTAGAATCCTAGGTAATGACGCAGGTGAATCAATCTATACTGGGAGTTTTCGAAAAAAAACTTCGCAAAATATTTGGACCCAACATCGTTAACGGCGGGTACCGTCGTCGAATGAATCGTGAGCTGTATGAGCTGTACAACGACATAGACGTAGTCAACGTTCAAATAGAACAAATGCGCTGGCTGGGACACGTTGCATGAATGGACGAAAATGCTACGGCTCGAAAAGTCTTTGGCAATAAACTCGATGGACGGCGAAGTACGGGGTGACCAAAACTTCGTTGGATGGACCAGGGAAAAGAGCTGTTATCTAAGCTTGGAGTTACGAACTACCTATGGAGCGCAATAGACCAAAGCGTATTCCAAGCGATTTCTACGTGCAGCTACTGATAGATAAATTTCTGTTATTGCTGCCATTAAAGAAGAAGAAGCAGAAAGTTTCACACCTTCCATAAATTGATATTTCTCTTATAACTTTCAAAAGGAAACTGGTTGATATGGAATTTTAGTCAGTTTAGTTATGTTTGCAATATTTGCCACAATCTTAAAAACCGTAACATTTCCCACAACCCTTCTGGCACTTCTTTTATAAAAGACCGACATCACACCTATACATTAACATACCTAAATTTGTTGCAAGTGCACTTAATTTAGTCAAATTTCAAACATTCTAATAATATATTGAACCTTGCCTTACTGTCGCGTTGAGCTGCATGTACTGGTACCTCTGATATAAGTGAGTATATTTTCCTAAAATTGATATTTTCTAAAATGAACTCTTCATTTCTTTTTGACCATTAACAATTTCTACACTGTAACTATTTCGGCGGTTTAACAACATAAACGTCTGTCCATAGGCTGGGTCAAAATATTATGCGAAGTATTTTTATATTGAAAACTTCCAGAATAGATGTATCCGTTTGTGTTATAGTTCTCAACGTTCGCGCAGGGTCTCAAACGTGTAGACTCTTTGTTTTTTTTTTAGAATGATTGAAAGGAAATATTCTTAAAATAATTTAGACATTGTAGAGAATTACTTTATCTTCCGATATTTATTATCAAATATAAAAAACTTAAAATTAACTTACAATTTCGCGCCCACATGACGACGATACTAAACAACACTTGTTAACCTTTGCAGTTGGAGTGTTTATTTTGTCAAAATTGAATAACACTTATTAGTTAATTGTATTTAACAAAGTTTTGTACTTAAGCTAGTAACAATAATCTTCATTAATGCCATTCGTGGGCCCCAAATCTTCATTTATGAAGCTGTAAAATATAAGGCCAACATCATGTTTCAATGCCACCAAGCCCGTTTCCCTTAACAACGACATGACTTCTTGTCTAGCCGGAGAAACATTTCCCTTTTCAAAGAAATTAATCAAACGACTGAAATCACGATTTAAGTCCGCTATATTCCAAATACAATTTTCTAATTTTCTATAACGTTGATTGCCGGTAATGAAATCACTTAGTGCAGTGCGAGAATCATCATAATTTTCAGTATTGGGTATGCGTCTTAAGACAATGTTGACATTTTCCTCAATTTGATTCAAAAATATGTTCATATATTTATTCACCGCTACACGAACCGGAGATTGAAGAGATTCCTTAGTACCTGTGCTGGGTAATGAGTTGCAAGCCTTAGTGAGAAAAAGTAATTGTAGTTGTTAGTAAGATTTAAAAATTGATTTTCTGTACAAATTCCCACTAACCTTGACCATTATACAGGCCAGTGCAATGACAAATATAAAACTCGGATTCATTGTACTGAATGCTGAAATGTTTTAGCTTGTAGCTGCTTATCTAGACTGTACAGATTTTGTATTTGCCGTGACCGTTTTTATATTTCATATTTTAAATTAAAAAAAAATATCAGAATTGTGACGCAAACGAAATCGTGAAATTTCTCTGCTTATCGTAATAGATTAAACAAAAAAAAGCGCTGCTTTATAAGCATTCAAACATAAGATCACAAGGCCAAGCTGAAAGCTTATCTAAGATGATTTCAAATATTCGCAGTAGTAGTAACTATAAATAACATCAAACGGAGATCTCCCCCGGGGATTGTGATTCTATGCAATAGAAATAGTTGTAAAATAGACGGGAATGTCAGCACCAGTTTGAGTACTGGTATATGACTAGGAGGAAGATTTAGACAAAATAATATAAGACCCAAAATGTAACGAAATCATTTCTTAAGGAACGAAGGACTTGGGTGAGTATAACAAAGAACATTTCCGTCTTTGGTCGAACTTTATTTTATGTCCCTAACCCAATAGAAAGTTTGAAATAGGTCCTAAAAAGTTATGTTTATTATTATTTTAGGGCATTTTCGGCATCAGATATCTTTAATGAAATTTTAAGAAGAATTTTTTTGTGGAACATTTTAACAATCTATCTCGACTCCTTAAGTGTCCTATTCGTCCTTATTTCTAGAAAAGGTCAATAAAATGGAATTTACAATACTCAAATGTTCTTCAAAGATGATGCTCAAAATATTGTACTTGGGGTGTTCTTAGATCACTAATCGATATCACCAACTTTTGCTAATCATTTTGTCACCTTTGAAAGCTCTGTAAGAATAGCGACACAAAATATTCAGAGTATGTATCTATGCTTCTTATTGCTTCAATGAAAATTAACGAGGATTTTTTTATGTGGATTATTTAAACTTCAAGTTGACATAAAAACTATCAAATCCCACCTAAAGAACAATAAACCCGTTGGGGTTGATGGTCTTCCAGCTGAGTTGTTTTTAGTGGGTGGAGATGACCTTGTTTTAAGCATGCAACAGCTCATAAAAAATATTTGACTTTAGCAAAGCATGCCCGAGGATTTGAATCTCAGTGTGATATGTTCTATCAACAAAAAAGATGACCGTAGTGAGTGTAAAAACTACCGTGGAATTAGCCTCTTACCGTTTGTGTATAAGGTCCTCAATAGCATATTGTGTGAACGTCTTAAGCCAATTGTAAAAAACCTGATTGGACCTTATCAATGCGGCTTTAGACTACGCAAATCCACCACGGATTAGGAAAAAACCCATGAGAAGCAAATCGACACTTACCACCTCTTTGTCGATTAAAAAGGTGCCTTTGGTAGTCTCATCAGGCATCGACTATATGAAGCCATGTCTATATGAAGCCAAGTTACAAGAAGGCGGGGGCCTATTCAGCCAATTTACGATCTAGCACAATTTTTTTAAAAAAGATTAATACCGGCAAATTTTCAAAACGTTCAGTTAAGGTTAACTCGAGTTATCAGCCAACCAGTCAGGCAGACGGACATGATTTAATAGTATTGAAAATTCCTGGAACGACTTTGGTCTTAAGGTACTTGAAGACTAACACGTTTCCATTGTTTCGTTTCAAATGCTAACGAACAAAAATAACACTTTTCAATTTTCCTATGTATTTCCTGGGTACTCTCTCATTATACTTTGGAAGGTATATAGAAGTCACTTGTGACCCTAGGTTTCTTTGAACCAAATTCGATTCATGACTTTTTAAGTCATGTCTGGCTGGTACCCATGATAACTTTCGAAAGACAACCAATTGTTTTTAAAATTTTCGCAGGTTAATATTTTCCCAAAACTTCTTACGGAATTACATATGGGCTACATGGAGTCGCTTCTTCTGATACCTTCCTCACAAATGTACCATTCCACCCACTTTAGAAATTGTGACCAAATCCTATATTTTGTTTACCTATAACACGATAAAGTTTTGAAAAAAAACTTGGAATTCTAGCTACTACCCTTGGTTTACCTTCCATACAAAGGTATCATCCCGCTCACCTTACAAGTCGGTAGAGGCTATATGTAATTCAATTTACGTGACTGAAGCTTTCGTACTTGTTTCATAGTACTTTAGACACATGTTAACAATTATTCATGTTGCATGGGATATGCTTCGCATACCTTTACACCTCATGAATTTGTTATAAGAGAGCTTCGCGCATTATATTGAATTGAGACGTTTCCAGATTTAGTACCCCACCCGCTTAAAGAAGTAAATACCCAACCAGATCTATTTAGATCTTGGCAGATCCTAAAAAGTGTTATAATTGTATCCATTTAAATCTAATCTGATTCGAAATTTGTCCATGATATTTATCTAATATAGTAAGATCTAAATACATCAGTCTGTCCTAATCATATCAAAATTTATCCACAGTATAATTATAGAATACGAACTGAATTCCAAACTCTCATCGAATCCCATTTGTTATAATTATAGAAAGCAGTCAACGGCGTGAGGTAGTCCATGGGCGCGAGAGTCACACACGAATTCGCTCACACATTAAACGAAAACAAAAAAACAAACCATTCAGTCTCTCTTGAGCATTCGTCCGACGCGGTTGTGTTGACGCTTGTTGTTAGCTCGACAATAAAAGAAATGAATTTTTTGGTAAAAATGAATTCTAATATGTTAACATACGTTGCCAGGAACACAGCAGTAATATTTATCAATTATTTCCTGGATTTTTTATTATAATTTTGTTGATAGTTATGCAAAAACTATAAAATAATTTCCTTCGCTACAGTAAGAGAGGGAAAAGATCAACTCACCAACACAAACTCATATTGTGGTTGTATTGGGCTGCCGTTCGCTGATATAAAGCGGCTATTATTGGCATACTTTTTGTATTGCTACCACACTGTCGGACGCTGACTGCATATTTCATTATGCAGAAATGTCAAAGAATTCACTTTCTTTTGACTCCAAATATATCGCTCATCGCTCAAATATACACTCACTGTTTCATAGGTCTTAGATTCATATTAAACTATTACTTATTCTAATAGTAATCTATATATCGTCGGTCGTATGACCAACTAACAAAATTGACATTTTACCCGAAATTGAGTTAAAACCACTGGAGGACTTCGTTAGTCATGGTACATCTTGTGTGTAAACGTTGTGGTTGTATATATCTTACAACACCCTTTGTCACAAGTATCGTAATACGATAATCGTATCTACTTTGGAATTAAATAAAAACCCGTTATCTATATATATAAAAGGCTTAGGTGACTGACTGATCACTCCCCAGCCCAAACGGCTAAAGCTACAACCGTAAAATTTGGAATATAGGTTCCTTTTATGACGTAGGCGCGCACTAAGGATTTTGGAAATTCGGACTGCAAGGGGGTAAAATGGGTGTGGCACCGCCCCATGCAACTCGAATTTTTAAATGACTACATCTTTAAGGCATTATAGGTACGAAGTCGAGATTTGGTACGTATATTGGTCGTATAAGAAAAAATACTTTATTTTTAGAAAATCGTTATATAGGCCTAATAAATGAACCGATTGCAATTATATTTTCTTTCTTTGTGATACCTCTATCATAGGGTGCATGAAAACATAGTTGGACAATGGGGCGTGGCACCGCCCATACAAACCGAAATTTCAATCGGTCATATCTCTCGAGCCATTAGAGGCATGAAGATCAGATTTGCTACTGCTATAAGCAAGATTGCGTTTCGCTGTGAAATGGGCGGTGCCACGCCCTTTTGAAAAAATCGTTATAACGGCGAAATAATTGGACCGATTGCATTAAAATTTTCACTGCGTAGTATTATCAATTTGGCCTCTATCATAGGCTACATGAAAACATAATTAGACTAAGAGGTGTGGCACTGCCCACACAAACCAAAATTTAAATCGTTCATATCTCACGAGCCATGTAAGGTATGAATATGAGATTTGCTATATATATAAATGATACATTGGGGATAACGTCTCGCTGGAAAATGGGCGGTGCCACGCCCCTTTTGGAAAAATTTTTAAGTCGGTCATTTTAATAGAACTATTGTAATAAAATTTTCATAATCTATATATTTAAAATTGTCTACTGGCTGTAGATAGGAGTAAACGTCAGCAAAGAATGGATTTTTGGAAATTCGTACTTTTAGGGGGAAATATTACCAATAAGGGATACAAGTTGTACCATCAGCCAGGCCAATTGGCCAGTGCTATAATCGCGAAAATTGGCAGCCTGACTATCAAATTGAATTGAATGTTTTTTGAAATCCATTATTTTTGGATAAAAAACTCGAAAAAGGGATAAAAATTTTACTATCGCCCAGACCAAACGGCTAATGATATAATCATGATAATTTATATGGGATTGCTGCCTATGGAATAACAAAGCAAGGTTTTCGAAATAATTACCTTTTAGGGGTGAAAAAGGCCGAAAATGGGTAAAACTGGTACTAAACGGCGGTATAGTCGCAAAAGTTTAAGTGAATATTTTAGTTGTGCGATGTGAAGTAATTTTTCGAAATACGTTCATTAGGTGTAAAAATACCGCAACAGGGGAAAAACTGGTACTATCGCCCAGACCAAATGCCTAAAGGTAGAGTTACGTAAATGTATATAGAATTGCTCTCTATAGAATTAGAAAGCCGCCAGATGGGGTTTTTGAAATTTGCAATTTTATTTGTAAAATGGCCGAAGAGGGACAAAACTGGTGCCATCAACCAGAACAAACAGCTAAATCTATAATCTTATATAGGCAATGCCCATTGAGCATGTTTCCTATAGAATTAGAGGGGTACCAGTCCATTTTGTATCTTTTGAAATTTGTACTTTTAGGAATAAAAAGGGACTAAAGCGGTACAACCTCTCACACCAGCGCACAGTGGGGTATGGGACCCCCAAAACGGAGATTAATTCAAAAATGAAAATTGCGATTTCCAATTAAAATTTTGTACTCAATATTTGTACACAGAATACTGATTCAATAGATACTAGAATCAATTACATATGTTGTTAATTTAAAGTTCTATGCTCTCTCAAACATCGGAAATTTTTTTCGCCTTTTCTACGTGTTAGCGAAAAGTGAAATATTAATATTTTGGAGTGAAAGTTTTTGCCTTTTAGTCATTTACAAATCGAATTATTGTTATGGATCATTTAACTTCAGCTATTGAATAACAGTAATAACAATTAGTTGTATAAAATAAATACGTACAATAATTTTTAATTATTTTTGAAAAAATAGTCTAAATTTAAGGTATTTTTGAAATGTATGTAGAGTTTTAAAATGGTTCCGGGTAAAACCGTGTTGAAAAATTAACATAATTGTAAAATATAACATCTGTACTTACAAAATCAAGAAAAACATTTTGCGCGTTTTTGCGCCAGTTTGTTTTATTAAATAAATTGTAATGTAAGACACCCCTGCGAAAACGGTGGAAAATTCGTTTGGTTTGGTTTGGCCTCATTTTCTTTGTGTTTGCTTTATTGCAATTTGTTGTTGACCATTAATTTTTAATTATACCCTACATAAGGCAATATATGCTTATTTTCCTTGATAAAATTCAAATTGAAAATATGGATAAATGACATTATTTCCCAACAACTCTAGATTTTATAGCCGTCACAGCAAATTTTTTCAAAACGCTAAAATATCAACATATTCGGGAAAATTAATTCAGAACTGATTAATAACAAGCAATAAAACTAGTTTTTCATGCAAAATTCAGTGAAATACCTTCTAACTAGTTTAAGTTACTTTTACAAAATGTGATTCATTTTGAGGTTTGTTTTTTAAATGGTTTTATTTACAAAACAAGAGTGACTGTTTACAAACTGTTATTTGACTGGTGTTTAATATTGTTTGACATTTTGTCATGAAGTAACTGAAATGGAAGCAGCGGCTCCAAAAATTATTTTTTTGTAAAATATGTTTTTCGAGCCCTTCGCTCAACAAGTAGTGTGCATAATCGACTATCTGAAAGCGCTATTGTCAATATCATTCTCAAATTTTAGCCTCAGTATACGATACTGTATAATACGCAACCAAAAATACCACTTCCATTCGACATAGAGGAGAATTTTGCGCCTGTAGAAGAGACCGCTACTAAAGATACCGACCAGTCGATTAGACACCGTGAGCATTCTGTGCACGCTTTGCATTAGATATGCAACAACTTGGAATGACGCTGTAATGATGAATTCCCATTCCTTTCCAACGCCTACGCCCCACCCGGCCGAGATTGCACATACTTATTCAAATGTATACAGCATTTTGGTCCACTCTGTATATAAACAGATAAGTGTGTATACATATGTACATAAGCATTTATATATATTTTAAACAGTTAAAACATAAGTCACTATTAAATTTCAAAGAGATCGGATACAAACCGTAGCTTTTAAAAAGGTTTGATTCTAATACAGTATACATACATGTAAGTATATATATGGGGACTATATGTATATATGGACCGATTTCTTAAAAACTTCAAACTAATCGATCTTATAGCAAAAGGAACATCTGTGCCAAATTTGGCAAAGGTCGGACGCTTCCTTGAATTAATCTCCGTTTTGGGTGTTCAATACCCCACTGTGCAGCGTGATAAAGCTACAAGCACATAAATGGGGTGTTCGTTCTTCTTATAAAGCGCTTGCATTTTACCTGTATTGATTTATTGTAAATTTGGGCGAAGCAACGCGAGCCGGGATAGCTAGTATTCTCATATAAAGACAATATAACTCTATAATATTAAAAAGTATACTTAAGAGCACTTAAAAAAAACTTAATTTCCCTTTGCACCCCATGAATGAGGTATGGGATAGCTTGTTGTGAATTAACACGCTTTCTATTTTTTTTAGATTCACAACGGCACCTACTGGTTTATCGACGAATGCGAACGTCACTGTTTGAGAAGCTCTTACTAGACACGACGATTGAATCGACGCTAAATACTGCGAAGTTGCTGTCAACAACATTCGAGGGGACCCGACAATGAAAGAAAATTTTTCTTTATTTTTTTTCTTTTAAGATGACTGGAGCCAGGTTTGAACCTGCGATCTCCCGCATGGTAGTCGCGTGTTCTAACCACTATGCCACGGCCGGCCCCTTCAGAGCACATATTGAGGAAATCATACCTTAAATATCATGCAAATCAAATTTTCTGCGGGGACAATGGATAAATGCTCAACAATATAAAAAGTGCTTTGCTGTAAAATTTCGAAAATGATGATTTCGTTAATTGGTCATATGAGCAGCGATATATGTTGATCACAATTCTTCTTGTATGGGAGATGCCACGCCCATATATTACTCTTATTATATATTATATCGGTAAAAAAGACAGCCCAATATATACATGGGATGACGAACTAGTCTACAGATCATTTCATTTATATAACCGTTTTGGTAATTGTGATGATTCCGTAATTAACTGCATGCCATCTTCGACTTAGTATGAAGTGGTTTAGTGGTCCAACTTATTGTTTTCAATTAAATTGAGTTAATTTAGACCAATATTTAAGATAATAAAAGGTCAAATTCCATGACTACTTCTATGCTAACATAAATATTCTTCACTGTGGCGTTGTGGCACAAGACCTTGGACAGTAATGAGAGCACACATTAATTTAATTGACAAGACCAATATAAGAACTAATTAGCAAATTTTCAGCCTTTTTGTCTACAAAATTTAAAGATGATTTCAACAAACCACTGGATATCATTTTTTAATTCCAACACCATTAGAAACTTCACACAAACACGCATTCCATCTTAATATTATACACGTTTTTAATAAAAATAACTTTTTATTAATAATAAATTCAAAAGCATCACTTTGTCCCTTAACTCTAAATTATTCACTAAAAACTATTTTCTAATATATATATAACTTAAACGTGCTTGCACAAATGTCACCGTGTATATCACACATACTGCTGCTCACATTCGGACGCGATAAACATCTATTAACGAGGTCTTGATTCGATGTGAATAGCAAACATGTTCGTACAGTTGCTTGGTCAAATAATAATCTTCACTTAGCAATTTCTTAGCGGCTACATGAATTTTATTCATTGTATCGAGGAATCCTTTATTCTCCAACATATCCATAACTTCTTTGCGTTCATATGAGACGCCAGGACTTACAAAATAGTTGCGTAACGCCCGGACATCATAATCCAGAGCAACCAAAACGAAGGGACAATTGTCATAGTTGGCCTTGTAAAAATCAATGTCATTTAGCATTGTATACAGATAATGGTGGGAGTCATCGAAGGCCGGTGTATAGGGTAGACGATGGTAAACCGTGCTGGTTATATGATCCACTTCGTCACGTAATGTTTTCATTAACTCTGTCACTATTCCATGAAAATGTGCATCCTTGGCAGCAACAAATGGTGAAGAATAAGCGCGCTAGAATTCACAAGGTTTGTCAGAAAGTGAGTTCATTAAAATAAAATTTTGTTTTAAGTCTTTACCTCAATACCAATGCTGCAGACTATTGAAATTAAAAGTGCTAATTTCATTTTGATTAGACTGTTTCGAATATGTTTGCCTCTAGCTGATAGTTTGGTTTGTGATGAACTTGTATTAGATCACCCACTTAATATACTTTCGATGTGGCACAAATCGCCGGAAACATGACGTCTACCAGAATATTGTTTATGTTTTGGTTCTTATCAGGTAAATGTCGAGACTCCAAACAAATAAACAACCTATATGGAATATTTCTTTGGAATGCGTATTATTAATGGACAACAACTAGGAGGGAAAGCCCCAGGGGAAAGACAAAATTAGCTAAATAGTTTAAGAAGGAATTAATTAAATAGACAAGCAATCAATTAATCATATAATTAATTAATTAATTGCATTGTGTAAATATGCACTAAGTAAAAGTAGGTAAAGTGAAATTTTAGAGGAAAAATTGTTGTTTGACTTTTGTAGAAAAAACTAAAGGAAAAATTAAAAAAATAATTGCCTGTTTCTGTATTTCGAACGAAAAGCGAGAAGAACGAAAGCGATTCACTCGAATTAGACTCAAATTAAGTATCTCTATCTCGATAGCTTTTGTTCGCCTGCATTTATGTATGGATTTTTGGCATTAACATTTTGCTTCATTGGCAGATCGATAATTTTAAATATTTCTCACTATTTCCGCCAATAGTAGCAGAAATCCTACTAATTTTTTCGGGAATAAATACAACTCTACCTCGAAGTAATCAGTGGCAAATGACAAATAAGACCAGTAAGAAAGTTTCAGTCGGGCAACCAGACTTACATATACCATCACCCTCAGTAAAACCGCCCACATTTGTATGGGAGGTACCAGAAGGGGCATGTCGTGACTTCCAGTTTTTCTCTCGAAAACTGTATCGTGCTTAAACTTTACTAAATACAGAATTTGGGCACGATAGTTCTATTAATAATATTAATCGATTTCTAAAGTGGGCGGTACCAGATCAGTATGGGGCGTACCAGAAGGGGCGTGGCTAAACTTTCAGTTTTATTCTCAAAAACGGTATCCTGCTATAGATTTACCAAATAAAGAATTAGGGTACGATCGCGTTGGATTTATTGATATTACTACTCCATATCTAAAGTGGGCGGAAAAGTACATTTGTATGGGAGGTACCAGAAGGGGCGTGGCTAGACTTCCAATATTTTTTCCAAAACTTTATCCTGTTATAACTTAACAAAATACATTATTTGGGCACGATCGTGTTGAGTGTATTGACAAAATAACTCCATCTCTAAAGTGGGCGGAGTGGTGCATTTGTATGGGAGGTACCAGATGGGGCGTGTCTAGACTTCCAGATTTTTTCTCCAAAACTTTATCCTGCTTCAACTTTACTAAATACAGAATATGGGCACGATTGCGTTAGTTCTATTTATAATATTAATCGATTTCTAAAGTGGGCGGTACCAGATGTGTATGGGAGGTACCAGATGGGGCGTGGATAGACTTCCAGTTTTTTTTTCTCAAAAACTAGCTTTACTTTACTAAAATAAAGAATTTGGGTTCGATCGCCTTGGATTTATTGATATTACTACTCCATATCTAAAGTGGGCGGAGTGGTACATTTGTATAGGAGGTACCAGATGGGGCGTGTCTAGACTTCTAGATTTTTTCTCCAAAACTTTATCCTGCTTGAACTTTACTAAATACAGAATGTGGGCACGATTGCGTTAGTTCTATTTATAATATTAATCGATTTCTAAAGAGGGCGGTACCAGATATTTATGGGAGGTACCAGATGGGGCGTGGATAGACTTCCAGTTTTTTTTTCTCAAAAACTGTATCCTGCTATAGCTTTACTAAAATAAAGAATTTGGGTACGATCGCCTTGGATTTATTGATATTACTACTCCGGAAAAGTACATTTGTATGGGAGGTACCAGAAGGGGCGTGGCTAGACTTCCAATATTTTTTCCAAAACTTTATCCTCTTATAACTTAACAAAATGCATAATTTGGGCACGATCGTGTTGAGTGTATTGAAATTATAACTCCATCTCTAAAATAGGCGGAGTTGGACATTTGTATGGGAGGTACCAGAAGGGGCGTGGCTTGACTTCAAATTTTTTTTCCAAAACTTTATCCTGTTATAGCATTACTAAATATGATAGATAATGATAGAGTTCGATGTATTGATATTGTTACTCGATTTCTAAAGTGGGCGGAATTGTACATTAGTATGGAAGGTACCAGAAGGGGCGTGGCCATGTACCGCATTTTCAATACCGTAAGTAGTTTTTGGGATATATTAACTCGTGCAAAATTTCAAAACATTTGATTGCGTCTTTCGAAAGTTATCGTGCGAACCAGCCGGACAGCAGACAGACAGACAGACAGACAGACAGACAGACGGACATGGCTCAAACGACTTCAAAAGTCATGCATCGAATTTGGTTCAAAGAAACCTAGGGTCTAAAGTCACTCCTTCTATGTGTTACACTTTTGGGTCGTATCAAATGATATATACCCTCATCCCTAGGGGTGATGGTATAAAAAGGTAAACAAAATAAAATAATCACAACAAATAACAGAAAGAAAGCGGGTGAAAAATTTTTAAATTTTCGTTTTGAGCTGATTGCAGCTTCGGCGTTCCTTAAGTAATTCCAGATTTTCATATATGTGGGCCGCTAGAAACTACTGTATTTTTGGTTTGCTGATATGATAATTGTGATAATTGTGGCCGTCGGTGGTGTAATGGGTAGCGTGCGCGCCTGTTATTCATTAGATCGTGGGTTCGAATCCCGGTCAGACCACTTTACATTTCTTTCGACGACGGTCACCTCGCTTAGTGCCGGCGACACTATCGAGTATAATTAGCCATGAAAAAGTTTCTCAATTCCGTTCGGAACCGGTGTAAAACTGTTGGGACCTACAGTGTGTCTAAAAAATAGAAAGCGCACAGCTCATTGATTGCGAGAAGCTCTCCCCTATCCCTCCATGGGATGTAATGGGAAAAAATTTGTATTTTTTTTGATATGATAATTAATCTTTTGATATATCACAATATACAGTTTATATATTGATTTTTTTTGGAATCTGAGTGTCCTATGTCCCTTGCTTAAGAAAGGCGATCCAAGTGTGTGTATCAACTATTGCGGGATTAGCCTTCTAGCCATCGCATACAAGGTCCTATGTAGTGTAATATGTGAAAGACTAAAGCCAAATTCTGGCGAACCTGATTGGACCTTATCAGGGAGGCTTTAGCCCTAGTAAATCCACGACCGACCAGATATTCACACTACGACTAATCCTGGAGAAGACTCAAGAAATGCAGATCGACACCTACCATCTGTTCATCAACTACAAAGCTGCATTCGACATTCCGATACGACAGAAATTGTTGGATGCTATGGCTGAGTTTGGTATCCCCGCGAAGCTAATACGACTTTGTGTGATGACACTGACTGACACGAAGTCTTCAGTGAAAATTTACAAAAAACTGACAGAGCCATTTTCTGCCAAGCGAGGCTTTAGACATGGCAATAGTCTGACCTGCGATCTCTTTAACATCGTAATGGAGATGATCATGCGGAAGGCTGCAGTAAACAGGTATGATACCATCTTCAACAAAAGTCGCATGTTGCTTGCGTATGCCGATGGTATAGATATCATTGGCCGTGGATCGCGGGATGTTACTACGGCTTTTTCGAGCATTGGGAAGCATACGGCGGAATTCGGTATGGTGACAAATGACGACATAACCATGTTATTTGTTTCAACGGACAAAGAGTCTACTCGTCTGGGACGCTGCGTGAACGTTGACAACTATAACTTTGAAGTGGTAGATGATTTTGTCTACGAGTATTGATCGCAAACTGCTGCTACTATGCGCTGAGCAAGAGATTTTATGACAAAGCGCTCTCTTGAAAAAGGAAGGGGGAGACCAAAACTCCGATGGATGGACCAGGTGTAAGAGCTGTTAACTAAGCTTGGTGTGACGAACTATCTACGGAGCGCAAAAGACCGAAGCGCTTGGAATACTTTTCTACGTGCGGCTATTGATAGTTAAATTTCTATTGTTGCTGCCATTCAAGAAAAATCTGCAAATTCATATCTATAGCGGCAAGTACTACATATATGTTTTCAAATATTACCTTATATAGTCTTAAAGACATTTTTCCCGCGTTCCCTTCTGACAAACGATTGGAAATAAAATTTTCGCCCTCATATTCCTGCATTGATAAAATATAAGAACTTTTTGATACAATAAAACTATTTGATGGGACAATTAAATAACTTTTGGGTACAATAAAAGTACTAACTAGGACACTGAAAGACCTTTTTGTACAATAAATTTAATCTGTGGTACAATTAATTGTTTTTTGTGTACAATAAAAGTCGAAACTCTCTGTAACGAACTCCTATATAACGAAGTTCTCTTTATTGCGAAGAAATTATAAGAGCACTGTGAATTGGGTCTGACACGCGACATCCATGCGGGAGATCGCAGGTTCAAACCTGGCTCCAGTCATCTTAAAAAAATTGTTCTTTCGTTGTCGGCTTTCCTCGAATGTTGTTGACAGCAACTTCGCAGTATTAAGTGTCGAATCAATCGGCGTGTCTAGTGTCAAGAGCTTGTCAAATAGTGACGTTCGCATTCGTCGATAAACAAGCTGGTGCCGTTAGTTGTGAATCTTAAAATAGAAAGCGTGTTAATTCACAACAACGCGAGAAGCTATCCCATACCTCATTCATGGGGTGCAAAGGGATATTAAGTTTTTTTTTAAGTTTAGTATTTTGGGTCTACTTTGAGTTTATTATAATCTCCATATAACGAATTTCCCTATAGCGAATATTTCCTTATAACGAAGCATTTTTGCGACCGTAACTTCAATATTGAAGCGTTTTCAATCTCCATATAACGAATTTATTCAAATAATAGGCAAAACCGAACGCACGCACACAAAAAAGAAACCGACGTCGCTTTGTTGTGTGTTATTGATGATGTTATTGTTGCTCAGTGTATACTTTATTGCTTTCACAACGCACAAGCAGAGACTGATGCTTTAAATACATAGTTTATTTACCATAAATCTGAAACTTTATTTTGGGGAATCACCGAACTATGCAAGTGACAACTAGAATCATTACTATCTATCACATTTCTTACAGTCGCTATCAGTTTGCCTTTGCATATCGCGATATGTACTGTGTTTACTTCTCTAAATGTATTAGAAAATTATATTGAAGAAGAAAAGTGGAAAAATATACTTCAAACCATAAAAACTGACTACTACAAATAAAAAATTTTAAAAGGAACAAAATGTTTTTCTTTTCTCAGTAGCGAATTTATAATATTTATGTATATTAAATTTAACTTTTTGGTTATAGTTGCCAAAGTACTTTTAGATATTATAATTGTTCAAAAATGGTACTTTTAAGAACAGTGAATTTTACTTTTTAGTACAATAATTGTACTTTTTGGTACGATAAAAGTACTTTTTTATAAATTACATTGTAATTTTTGGTTTGACCACGTTCCCTCCGACCACTGATCCAATACTATAGTGTCGTCTTCATATTCAAATTTGTGTTGCTGTACTATCTGGGTGTCAAATTTTTTCTCTTTTGGGCTAAAATGCAGTTTTGCTATGTGCCCTCCGCTGTTTTGAAACGCATCCTTCCCCCAATGATCCAATATTAAAATTTCGTCTGCATATTCATATTAATGTATCTGGGTATCAAATTTTATCGCTTTAGCTCTAAAATAAAGTTTTGCCACGCCCACTCCGCCAATTGGTTCAACAATTAAAATTCCGTGTGCATATTTATATTTGTATTGTCGAACACTATCTGGGTATCAAATTGTATCTCTCTAACTCTAAAAAAATTTTGCCTCTAAAGATATGTTTTTCCACGCCCACTCCGCCCATTGGGTCCAAAACTAATATTTCGTCTGCATATACCTACTCGTGTTGCCAAGTACTATCAGTGTATCAAATTGTATCCCACTAGCTCAAAAAACGTTTTGCTATGCCCATACTTAAACTTAATTCGCTTTACACCCCATGAATGAGGTATGGGATAGCTTCTCTCGTTGTTGTGATTTAACACGCTATCTATTTTTAGATTCACAATTAACGGCATCTACTTGTTTATCAACGAATACAAACGTCACTGTTTGAGAAGCTTTTACTAGACACGCCGATTGACTTGGCACTAATACTGCGAAGTTGCTGTCGACAACATTCGAGGGGAGCCGAAACTTTTTTTTTTTTTGAGATGGCTGGATCCAGGAGTTGATCCTGTGATCTCCCGCATGGTAGTCGCGTGTTCTAACCACTATGCCACGGTCGGTCCCACACCCACACATAGGGTCTAAAATTAGAAAAAAAAACCACTACAGAAATTTCAGTCAGGTAAACTGACTGATAAATACCATCACCCCATATAAGATATTGTTGAAGTCTTGATATTTTGAAATTAATAGACTTTTAATTATAATAAAATTCTTACGTACAATTTTTCCCCTGCTTGTGGTGCAAAATCGATCAAAACTTGGCTTGTTTGTATAGGAGGCATAGGTGCCGGATTAGAATTTATGTGAGAAATATTAATTTTACAAAAAAAGTTATTTTGATAGGGCGTACCACAAGGGGTGAATCAATACAGTCTTTTTCATTCCTGACTCAAATTTTCATACGCACAGCTTACGAAAAATTTGACTAAGTTCAACGTATTAACAAAAAAGATATGTTTGTCAGACTATGGGGTGAGTTCGGTCATTTGTATGGGAGTTACCAGAAGGGGTGTGTCAAGTGGTTAGGCTCTCTGAGGTTTTGCCTCCTATAACAACATAAATTAATCGACCAGTTTTCATTACCCCCCAAGAGTCCGTTTGGAAGTTATGGGAAAAATTTTAATTTTCCAATAATAGGACATTTTGTATGGGAGGTACCAGAAGGCATAGAGCAATATAGTTCATATTCATTCCTGAGTCCCATTTTCATAAGCGAACATCATACT
Source organism: Muscina levida (assembly GCA_964034835.1). Lineage (NCBI taxonomy): Eukaryota > Metazoa > Arthropoda > Insecta > Diptera > Muscidae > Muscina > Muscina levida. The sequence goes on from OZ035881.1 coordinate 31,104,045, forward strand.
TAAAATTTGAGTGAATTCAGTTTACTTATAAAAAATATATGTATGTAAAACTATAAGGATCAATTAGGTCATTTGTATGGGAGGAACCAGAAGGGGAATGGCGAAGGTTTCAGTTTTCTTAGGATTTGTCTACTTTTGCATGATAAATAAACTGACCAAATTCAAATATCCTACGATCGTCCGTTTGGAAGTTATGAAAGAAATAAAAATTATCCAAAAATAGGTAATTTTGTATGGGAGGTACCAGAAGGGGTGGGGCTATTTTGCCGATTTACAATCCCATAAGTTCGTTTTGAAAAATATTAATACTGGTAAATTTTCATACCGATCCGTTAAGGTTTACTCGAGTTATCCTGCTGACCAGCCATCCAGCCAGCCATCCAGACAGCCAGCCAGCCAGCCAGCCATCCATCCAGCCAGCCAGACAGACGGACATAGCTCAATCATCTTAAAAAGTCCTGAAACGAATTTGGTCTTAAGATACTTGGGGTCTAACTCGTCTCCTTTAATGCGTTACACTTTTTTTCGTATCAAATGATTTATACCCTCATCCCTAAGGGTGATGGTATAATTACAGCCTACGGTGTGTTTTTTACTAATTACTTTTAGGAGACCAAAAAAACTTGTTTATTTGGAAAGATTATTCATATATTTTACACTTTACTGATCTTGATAGCTCCTCAAGATATCGCGAAAGGGTCTTAAGGGTCTTTAAGAAATTGCAATTAAAAAAAAAATTAAAATATTACACTTAACTGATTTGGTCGGCGCAGCTTCTATACACTAACAAACCTCAAAATTTCATTGAAATCGGTTCACCCGTTTAGCCCTGATTGAGCCACAAACAGACAAACATTCACATTTCTAATATTAATAGGGAAAGGGATTTGTCTGCTTGTGGAGCTTCAATTGTTGCAGATAAAACTTTCCGTCGTATGACCAGACTTTTACTTACAATTACAATTTTCAATATAACACCTCTGGGTGTATGATCATTTAATTTGGGGATACCTTCTATGAACTAAGGAAAAAGTAGCAGTCAGATATTCGTAGGTTTACATTTCGATATATTTTTAAATTTTAAGGTGTTGGCCAACGAAATTTACAATGTTTACTGTTAAAAATAATTTGATTACACTATATTACTAATGTTATTGATCGATGTCCGATTTGGCAGTACTACTTTAGGTGATCACTGCTCTAGCGGCTTTTGAACTCACAATCACACTAACGATCTTTCAAGGGCAAGCTCCTAATTAATACGTAGCATATAGTAAATTATTCCATTTATTTCGATTAGTTGCCCTAACTGATAACATCTTAGTATTTACGCACCAATATCAGCAACAACTGTCAATGTAATACGTCTCACACGTTTCTTCGTTCGGAACGAATCTAACTTCATGCGACACATTACTACTAACTAGTGCGTAAGTTGTAAATTGTTGTGGTGGTTAATTGCCACTATTTAATGTTTGTTTAAATGATAATACTACGCACTCAAGTGTCTCTCTATGATCTCGCAAACGCCTAACAACGCCAACTAAGTCAAGACATTTAGCTTTAGCTTAGAACATAAAATGCTGCGACATTATTTGTTATCAGCTTTTGCTGGCGTTATACATAGTAAGCACCAATAGAGGTTGAGAGTGGCTTGACTTTTAATGTGATTCGTTGTTTGATTCTCGTAAATATATAGTATTTTTATTTCATTATGAAATTATCGCTTTCGCTATGAGTACGCTGCGATTTTTTTTAGCAAAATAAAACATCGAGAAGTACGAGGACTAGTAAGTCCGACATCGTTTCTAGTCAGTATATGTATAACCGAAGGTGTAGGAATAAAATATCTTAATAGATGGTAAATGGATGGATAGAAAAAATCTTGATTTTAAAGGTAAAATAATGTAAATTCCTAATTCGGAAACTTTTGTTTCTTGCTAGTACAGAATCGCATGTAAGTATATCTATTTTGCTTTTTTTTTAAACAAAATCTCAATTTTATTTTGTTGTATTGCAGATTGTTACATCGAAGATTCCACTGCCGAATGCCGAAACATATGCAGGTTTTTGTGAGAGCTATGCGTCGATTGCCACCATGATATCAAATAATGTTTTGCATGTGTGCCACATAGAAGTGATAAAAAATTATATATATATAAATGGGCGTGGCATTTATAAAATTTTTACGATTTCGTGATGACGAAAGGTTTCCCGTTTAAATATAAAAACATATTTTAAAAGTGTGGTATACTTTATGGTATATAAAGCTTTAATGACCTCGCCAACAACTGTTAAAAGTTCACTAAAATATCTCTGGGCGTATTACCATTTTGTATGCAACCTAAGGGGGAACTAAGATAAAAGTTGCTTTGTGCAGAGTTTTGATTAATTCGCACAAGGATCTCAAAAGAAGTTATCAATTTGTATATCTGTGGAATTTTTTATGGGGATAGCAGAATGGGTGGGGTAAATCTCTCGGCTTCTTATTTAACGTCCTGAGTTGTTTCTTTTTGGTACCGGATGTGGCATGATGGTATGAACACATGACAATGCTTAAACTTAAACTTTAAACAGCTAATGCAGACGCAGAGATACACGCGTGCATAGCTGTGAATAAACATTGCTGCTGCTAAATTTCTGTATTTTAAAAGCTATAACAGGATAAAGTTTTGGAAAAAAAATTGGAAGTCCAGCCACGCCCCTTCTGGTACCTCCCATGCAAATGTACCATCCCGTCTACTTCAGAGATGGAGTAATAATATCAATACTCTGAACTCGATCGTACCCAAATTCAGTATTTAGTGAAACTATAACAGGATATAGTTTTGGAGAAAAAATTGGAAGTCCAGCCACGCCCATTCTGGTACCTTCCATACTTATGTGTTACCGCTCACTTTAGAAATCGAGTAATAGCAATACACCCAAGGCGATCGTGTCCAATTTCTGTATTTTTAAGCTATAACAGGATAAAGTTTTGGAAAAAAATGAAAGTCCAGCCACGCTCCTTCTGGTACCTCCCATGCAACTGTACCATCCCATCGTACCCATATTCAGTATTTAGTGAAACTATAACAGGATATTGGGACCGGCCGTGGCATAGTGGTTAGAACACGCGACTACCATGCGGGAGATCACAGGTTCAACTCCTGGCTCCAGTCATCTTAATCGAATGTTGTCGACAGCAACTTCGCAGTATTAGTGTCGAGTCAATCGGCGTGTCTAGTAAGAGCTTCTCAAACAGTGACGTTAGTTGTGAATCTAAAAATAGATAGCGTGTTAATTCACAACAACGCGAGAAGCTATCCCATACCTCATTCATGGGGTGTAAAGGGAAATTAAGTTAAGTTTAATAACAGGATATAGTCTTGGAGAAAAAATTGGAAGTCTAGCCACGCCCATTTTGATACCTCCCATACCCATCTGGTAACTCTCACTTTAGAGATCGAGTAATAATATTAATACAACCAAGGCGAACGTGTCGAATTTCTGTATTTTGTTAAGCTATAACACAGAAAAGTTTTGGAAAAAAAAACTGAAAATCTAGCCCCATCTGGCACCTCCCATACAAATGTACCATTCCACCCACTTTAGAAATGGACTAATGATATAAATACACCCAACGCGATCGTACCCAAATTCTGTATTGGCAAAGCTATAACAGAATAAAGTTTTGGAGAAAAAATTCGAAGTCTAGTCTGGCACCTCCCATACAAATGTACCATTCCGCCCACTTTAGAGATAGAGTAATAATATTAATACACTCAACGCGTTTTGGGGAAAAATAGAAGTCTAGCCACGCCCCTTATGGTACCTCTAATACAAATGTACCACTTCGCCCACATTAGAAATCGAGTGATAATATCAATATACTAAGAATTTATGTTATCAATCGGTCTATTAGAAAAACCGTCAGAGCGATTTTTGAAAAGGGGCGTGGCACCGCCCACTTCCTCCCTGGCTTAATTCATACTGTACCAAAAACATATACATAGCAAATCTCATCTTCATACCTCAAATAGTTCATGAGATATATTCATTTTAAATTGTGTGGGCGGTACCTCGCCCCTTTTTCCAATCACAACCAATTATAGCCAAGTGAAGTTCATCAATTTTCTTTCACAAGTTACAGAATTGATACAATAAAATAACGTTTTCGCAACACTGTGTCTTGGTATGTGTAAGTTATTTCAACTCACTTACATAAATGTATTGGTTTTATTTAATATTTTCAATGCGCAATATTTAGATTAGAATCTCTTTACATGTATTTAAAATCATACATGTATACATATACACAAAAAATAATCGTTCAATTGTGTCAGTTTGCACCACAGTTCGAACCTAGTTTTTCGACGGAGAGATCTTCATTTAATTTCGCTTGCTAATTCCAATAAGTAATTTCGATTTGTCTCGTAGTTTTCGGCGTACGTAAACAACACGTGACTTTTGTAGAAGATGATGTCAGTTGTGATTACTGCGGCATTCCTCATTATCATCATCTCTAGTAGGTTAAAGAGATCGCATAGTGGACTAACGCTCTGTCATAAGCATAGCTTGCTCGGTATCACGGACTGCAAATATTTCTGTTTTTTTTTGTAAAGCATAAACCACTGTTTCGCGTTGTATTAAGACTATCTGCATTACACAGGCCGACAAAATATCACTTTTTAGAGATTGCAAAAATTTGGATAGAATTTCTTATATTATAAAAATACTTCCCTTTACACCCGTGAATGAGGTATGGGATAGCTTCTCACGTTGTTGCGAATTAACATGTTTTCCATATTTAGATTCACAACTAACGGCACCTACATGTTTATCGACGAATGCGAACTTCACTGTTTAAAAAGCTTCTACTAGACATGCCGATTGACTCGACACATATACTGCGAAGTTGCTGTCGACAACATCGAGGGGGCCGGAAATTAAAGAAAAATGTAGATGACTGGAGACAGGAGTCGAAACTGGGATCTCCCGCATGGTAATCGCGTGTTCTAATCATCATGCCACGGCCGGTTCTTATGTTCATATGTTTGATTTAGTGTCTGTTCCGATACTTTCCAATATTTCCAGAAATACTTTATTTCAAAATTAGATAAACATTTTAGTTTATCTTGTCTAATATCAAGTCATTAGTTTAGACAAGGTAAAAAAATGCATATAGCAAGGTTTTCGGAAAGATTTATTAATGCGATTTAAAAAAAAATTGCCTTTGCACAAGAGGTTGGGTGATTCATTGTGATAACACACTATAAGGGACCTACAATACGGTTTTGCTTACGTGGCATAAATTTTAATTCCATAAAAAAACATTCTTTGCGAAGTGCAATACAGCGCTCCAACTTACAGTGTGACCAACGAGAGACCAGAATTCAATTCCTGTCTCAGTTATATACATTTTTGTATCGGCGGCACCCTCAATGTTGTCAGCAGTAAGTTTCCAGAAAGTATTGCAAAATTTGTCAGACCGTTGTTATGCCGCACAGAGGGAAAAACCAGTAAAGAAATTTTAGTCAGATAAATTGACTGATAAATACCATTACCCAATATAAGATAGCAGCAGTCTTGAGCTATTGAAGTCAATCGATTTTTAATTAAAACCAGTAAGAAAGATTCAGTCGGGCAGTCGGACATACATATACCCTCAACCTTAGTAAAACCACAAAGCTTTGTCCTGTTATAGCTTAACAAAATTCAGAATTTTCGCATGATCGTGTCGAGTTTATTGATATTATTACTCCATCTCTAAAGTGGGCGGAGTGGTACATTTGTATGGGAGGTACCTGAAGGGGCGTAGCTAGACTTCCAGTTTTTTTCTCAAAAACTTTTCCCTGCTTAAACTTTAATGAATACAGAAGTGGGACCGGCCCTGGCATAGCGGTTGGAACACGCGACTACCATGCGGGAGATCACAGATTCAACTCTTGGCTCCAGTCATCTTAAAAGAAACAAAAAAATGTTCTTTCATTGTCGGCATTGTCGAATGTTGTCGACAGCAACTTCGCAGTATTAGTGTCGAGTCAATCGGCGTGTCTAGTAAGAGCTTCACAAATATTGACGTTTGCATTCGTTGATAAACAAGTAGATGCCGTTAGTTGTGAATCTAAAAATAGAAAGCGTGTTAATTCACAACAACGCGGGAAACTATCCCATACCTCATTCATCGGGTGTAAAGGGAAATTAGGTTAAATACAGAATTTGGGCACGATCGCGTAAGATCTTTTAATTATATTAATCGATTTCTAAAGTGGCGGTACCAGATGGGTATGGGAGTTAATAGATGGGGCGTGGCTCGACTTCCAATTTTTTTTCTCCAAAACTGTACTCTGCTATAACTTTACTAAATACAGAATTTGGGTGCGATCGCGTTGGATTTATAAATATTATTACTCCATCTCTTAAGTGGGTGGAAAGGTACATTTGTATGGGAGGTACCAGAAGGGGCGTGGCTAGACTTCTAATTTTTTCCCAAAACTTTATCCTTTTATAGCTTTACTAAATACAGAATTTGGGTACGATCCCGTTGGGTGTATTGATATTATTACTCGATTTCTAAAGTGGGCGAAATAATGCATTTATATGGGAGGTACCAGAAGGGGCGGGGCCATGTAGCCCATTTGCATTACCGTAAAACGAAAACCTTTAGAGCTGGGACATTTTTATCCATTCCAACAACGTGTGCAAGCCAGCGCATTCGGTCTATTTGAACGCGCTTGACTACGTCGATGTCGTTGTACAGCTCATACAGCTCATGATGGGTCCAAATATTTTGCCTAGTATTTTTCTCTCGAAGACTCCCAGAATAGCTTGATCCGCTTGTGTCTGTACCCAAGATTCTGGTAGAGTTGGATATTTGTTCTTCGAGAGAGCGCCTTGTCATTAAATCGCTGGCTTAGCGCATAGTAGCAGCGGTTTGCGATCAATACTCGTCTTTTGATTTCCTGGCTGACATTATTATTTTTGTTTATGGCGCAGCCAAGATAGACAGAATCATATACCACTACAAAGTTATAGTTGTCAACGTTCACACAGCGTCCAAGACGTGTGGACTCTTTGTTCGTTGAATCAAATAACTCGGTTTTGTCCTCATTTGTCACCAGACCGACTTCCGCCGATTGCTTTTCAATGCTCGAAAAAGCCACAGTAACATCGCAATCCACAGCCAATGATATCTACATCATCGGCATACGGGAGCACCATGTGACTTTTGTTGAAGATAGTACCATTCCTGTTTACGACTGCCTTCCGCATGATCATCTCCATTACGATGTTAAAGAGATCGCAGGACCAACTATCTTGCCTTGTCTAAAGCCTCGCTTGGTAGAAAATGATTTTTCAGATTTTTGCCAATTTTTACTGAAGACTTCGTGTCAGTCAGTGTCATCCCGCAAAGTCGTATTAGCTTCGCGGGGATACCACACTCAGCCATAGCATCCAACAATTTCTGTCGTATCAGAATGTCGAATGCAGCTTTGTAGTCAATGAACAGATGGTAGTTGTCGATCTGCATTTCTTGGGTCTTTTCCAGGATTTGTCGTAGTGTGAATGTCGTTCATGAATTTACCAGGTTTAAAGCCACACTGATAAGGTCCAATCAGGTTCCCTAGAATGGGCTTTTAACACACTAGACAGGACCTTGTATGCGATGGGTATAATGCTAATCCTGGGAGAGTTGGTACACACACTTGGATCGTCTTTCTTTAGCACGAGACATAGGACACACAGATTTCAATCATCGGGCATGCACTCTCAGAGCCATATCGTGTTTTTGAGTTGGTTCATGCATGTTACCAGCTCATCGCCGCCGGCTTGAAAAAAACTCTGCTGGCGGTCAATCGGCTCCCGCTGTTTTATTATTATTAAGCCGTGCAATTGTCGTGCTGATGTCGATTTGGATCGGTGGTAAACAATCTACTCCGTCGTCTATGATTGGTGTGATTTTGTCACTTACGCTGCCTTCGGGAACGAATAGAGATTCGAAGTGTTTCCTCCATATTCGCAACACATTCTGAGTGTCCATGACCAGATTGCCGACTCTATTCATAAAGGTGGGGATCCCTTTTTCAAAACCTTTACTTTTTTACCTTTTGGTAGAACTTTCGGGCCTCACCTCTATCCATGTAGTTTTCGATATACTGGCTCTCCCTTTTCTTCCACAGACGCTTTTTCCGCCTAAACAGACGTTTAACCTTCCTCCTTTTCTCATTATAACGCTCCGGTACCGCACGCATCGCCATCGGCTGCAGTTTAGCTTTACCAGCAAATCGCGGCCGCCTTGCAGTTTTGCCTTGTATATAGCATGCATTTCCTCAGACATTTCGCAAAATTCATCATCGTACCAGGGCGTGGTTTTTCATAACCCAGTACGGTCGTTGCAGCAGTGGTCATAGAATTCGCAATATGCTGCCACTGTGTCGGGAACATCAGAACTAGGGAGGTTTGTTAGAAGTAATTGAGATAGTTGGTTGTAGTAGGCATTGGCTATTTCGGTGGTATGCAGCTTTGTGAAGTTGAGCTTCCTATGCGTGTATTATTATTGTTAATGCGTATTACAAAGGTTTTTAACACTACTTAATAGTGTGCGTACCTTGGCTATAACTAGGTGGTGATCCGAGTCAATATGTGGACCGCGCATCACACCCACATCCAAAACTCTTGATACATGCCTTCCATCAACTACCACGTGATCAGTCTGATTTCTTGTATTTTGATCGGAAGATATCCAGGTTGCCTTGTGGATAACTTTATGCGGGAATCTAGTTCCACTCACAACCATGTTTCTTGCCGACGCGAAACTTATCAGTCTGATTTCGTTATCGGAGGTGTTGTTGTGTAGACTGAATTTTCCGACAGCTGAACCAAGAGCATATCCCCTTCCTATATTAGCATTAAAATCTCCTAGGACAATTTCAATGTCAAATTCAAATGTCATGTAGGGCAGCGGTCATATATCTCCTCCAGGAGCTCATAGAATGCATCTTTATTGTCCTCGTCCTTGTCTTTCGTCGGAGCGTGTACACAAATTAGCGTAATGTAAAAATATTTCGTCCGGATGCGAATAGTGGCTATTTGGTCACTTACTGGGTTAAACCGCGAGACCAGGTGTCGAAGTCTCTTTCCGACTATGAAAAAAAAAAAAAATTAATTTCCCTTTGCACCCCATGAATGAGGTATGGGATAGCTTCTCGCGTTGTTGTGAATTAACACGTTTTCTATTTTTAGATTCACAACTAACGGCACCTACTTGTTTGTTGACGAATGCGAACGTCACTGTTTGAGAAGCTCTTACAAGACACGACGATTGAATCGACGCTTAATACTGCGAAGTTGCTGTCAACAACATTCGAGGGGAGCCGACAATGAAAGAAAATTTTCTTTTTTTTTTTCTTTTAAGATGACTGGAGTCAGGTTTGAACCTGCGATGTCCCGCATGGTAGTCGCGTGTTCTAACCACTATGCCACGGCCGGTCCCCTTGCCGACTATGAAACCACATTCAAATTCGTGTCATTCTGCATGGTAGCTGTAAAAGATGTCACAGTTCTTCCGTCGTGGGCATCCCTGTCCCGTCCATCTCATTTCCTGTATGGCGGTGATGTCAGCCTTGTATTTGTTGAGGACATCCGCCAGTTGGATAGAGGCACCATCTCTGTATAGGGTTCAGACATTCCAGGTGCATATCCTTAAATCATGGTCCTTATATCGTTTGCGGGGGTCGTCAACATTTGAGGGGGTTCTTGTTTTTTCTTTTCTTCGTAATAAATTCTGTGTAAGGAGAGTGGCTTGTTAAGCCACCGTACCCGATCCTAGTTGCTTGGGGCTGCCAAAGCGACTAAGAGAGCCTGTGTTGAGCTTTAGTTACTTCTGTTACCTACTTCCTAAGACGCATCGGTGGTTGCATACCGATCAGGTTACTCAACATTTCGCATTCTCATATTTGCTACCTCTGAACGGACCGGCCGTGGCATAGTGGTTAGAACACGCGACTTCCATGCGGGAGATCACAGGTTCAACTCCTGGCTCCAGTCATCTTAAAAAAAAGAAAAAAATTTCTTTCATTATCGGCTCCCCTCGAGTTAATCGGCCTGTCTAGTAAGAGCTTCTCAAACAGTGACGTTTGCATTCGTCGATAAACAAGTAGGTGCCGTTAGTTGTGAATCTAAAAATAGAAGGCGTGTTAATTCGTAACAACGCGAGAAGCTATCCCATACCGCATTCATGGGGTGTAAAGAGAAATTAAGTTTTTAAGTGTGTCGGGACCATCAGATCTAGGAGGGTTTGTTTGGAGTAATTGAGAGAGTTTGTTGGAGTAGGCATTGGCTATCGCGGTGGTATGCAGCTTTGTGATGTTTAGCTTCCTTTGCATGTGATTACGGGTGTTTTTAGCAATACTTAATAGTGTGCGTACCTTGGCTGCAACCGAGTCAATATTTTGTTCTTGTTTTTTCTTCTGCTCATATCCTATCAATTTCAAGTCGCTTAGAGTCAAATTACCTAGTTATTGGATTTTTGTTAATAGCTCCGCATTTGTAAAAAAAATTAAGTGTAAGCCTGTGTTAAAAAATTTTGGGCGTGTCTGTCACTTCGAATAAAATCTTGATTTCAGTGTCAGACTATGATGAAATTCGAATTATCTTTTACATGCTAAGTGATTCACTTATGACCGTCAGTCCTCATTCGTAATTTTTGCGATTGTTTAGATTCATTCATTGTTAAATTTATAAAAGTCATGCTGATATATGTCCAGATAAGACATCTACTACAATGTATTAACTTCACTACGAGGTGCGCATGTTCATATTAATGATGTTTTAATAAAAGTATATCGACCATATAATTGTTTAGTGTAGATATATTTTTTTAATTCATCAGCTCCATTGGCGACCACATCAGAAGCTAATTGCGAAAGCTGACTACAAAAACACAACTTGAAACTCAATTTTTCCAAAATATGAAAAAAAGTTTACAAATAACATCGGAATATACTAATTACACAATGATATATACTTATGTACTTAAGCAGAAGCTAAGAGTTTGCAATACAACCCTCGTGACATCTCTGTGCCATTGATACATAATTTTATAATTACGACCATTTTTTTTTTGTACAAAGAAATCACAAAATATTGTGCGTCATATTTATGGTACATATTCAGCGTTAGCTAAGAGATGTTGATGTACTCGTTTCAACTCGCCTATGATACATAAAAAAGTCTCCACAGTACAAATTATCAGTTCAAAGCAATCGCAGTCAATTGAATACATTCAATAATGACAAATTTATTACTTGCCACATTGTTGTGCCTCCTGGTAAAGGTAAGTGTTAACATTCCAATGAATCACGAGAGCAAAAATCCAATTTCTCACAAATCCTATCTCTTTGTAGACTTCCCTTACGTTACCAACGCCCACAGTTGTAAATTCGCTGCCCTCCAGCAATATCCGTCAAGCAGTCAAGCATCACACAGAAATATTTGTTAGTAAATCGGACAAAATGATCACAGATATTCTGAAAAGTTTACCAACTACCATCCCTTACGAAAAGTCTCGCCAAACGCTAGAAACATTTTTAAGCAGCTCCCAGAAGTTAATTACAAAACTGGAAAATTGTGATTGGAATATTGTTGATTTTGGCCATAACATCCAACTTATGTTGAATTATTTCCAAAGCCCTACAGCGACCGCCGAAGCCAGGCAAGTTATGACATTACTGAAAGAAAAAGGATTTATGGATTTAAAGGAAGAAGTGCGCGTAACTTTTTGGAAATTTTTAGAAGGAGGTTTGGGTTCACCGGACGATATTAATGAAGATCATTGTTGATCAAGTGTGTTGGTATATCATTGTCAAAGAAGAGAGCGGAACTACTTCTTACATAATCGTAGTTTGGAAAAATATAATGAGAGCATTGCATAACAAAGAAATAGTACAAACATGTAACATATTTATAACCAACTTTCCTAAAAACACCCCTTTAAACTTATTATAATTAGAACCTACTAGGCGTATTCATAAACATATGCCAATGATAAACAAATGAAATATATAAAATCATTATAAGAAAGGTCCTAAATAATAATTAATATAACTATATTCAACAATAAAACAGCAAACCAGTTATAACTGGAACAGTATAACTGAAACTTATTTCTACAGAATTAATACTAGTAATACTATGATGGCAAGCTTTCGAGGTTTATGTTGTGCAACACTAATTCAGGTATGTCAAACTTACTATTATTGCAATGACATCCTTAAAGTAAGCAATTATTGTGGCTCTCACAATGATCAAATATTTTTTTAATCTTTAGATATTTTAAAACTCCCATGTCAATCAAGCTGAGGATACTGCTGACAACCGCCTTAGCCCCCAGTTTTTGCTTATGACACTTCAATGATTGCAGAACCACTGTAAGTCTCTACGTTTTCACCGTTGAGAGATGCTGGTTAGGTGATATTTGTTGTAATTCTCATAAACTTTTTTTTTTTTGTAGGTGTTAATTTACAATCCAACAACATTGCTTTCTAGACTTACAACCTATAAGTCGTAGAGCTTGTGTGACATAAGACAGATATTGTCGGCGCAATCATGGTCAGTTGTGACTGAATTCCACATCCAGCATCGGAGTTTGTTTTGAATTGACTTATTTTTGAAAACTAAAATTTTTCTCATAACTTCAAAACGGAAACCTGATACCTCCCATACTTACATACTTACTTAAGTGGCCAATTACATCTTACGATGTAATTCCAAACGAACGTGGTTCATAAATTAGAGGCATGAAGTATTAAAGAATTCGACACACTTCGGTCTTCTGAGTGAGTTCTTTAGTTAGTCCTTCGAGATGGTGTCACGTGGCCCACCACTTGGTCCTTCCAACGAAGTTTAGGTCTCACTGCTCTGCGCCGTCCTTCAGGTTCGCATTCAAACACCTTTCTCGTTGGAAGATTTACATCCATCCTGGCAACATGTCCCAGCCATCGAAGTCGTTGGATTTTGACTCTTTTAGCTACGTCAATGTCGTGGTAAAGCTCATACAGCTCATGGTTCATCCGATGGCGAAACTCACCGTAGACACAGATAGGTCCATATATTTTTCGGAATACTCTCTGGAATTCTCCTAGGTTTTGTATGTCCGTTGTCGTAAGCACCTACGATTCGGAAGCATACAACAGAACGGTTAAAATTAACACCTGTTACAGCTGTTTCTAAGTATCCCGAGATAAGGCAGTGTTACTAAAGTGCTGCCGAAGTACGTTAAAACATCTATTGGCGGGCATTACTCTCTGCTTGATTTCTTGGCTGACACTATTTTTCTTATTGACGAAAGAACAATACTTCTAAACAATAAATGTCAACGTTCACGGTGCTTCCCCATCGAGAGGACTCTTTGTTCGTTGAAATCATTATAAACCCGCTCAACCCATTATTGCTGACTCTTTTTCTAGTGACGAGAAAACTGCAATAACATCCCGCAGATTTTGGCCAACGATACCTATAACATCGGCATAGGCTAGTGGCATGTGGTCCTCGTGGAATATGGTCCCAGACATGATGACACCAGCTTTTCTCACGACCTTCTTCATAACTACATTAAAAAGTGTACAGGACAAGCTATAACCCTGCCTGAAACCTCTTTCTGTGTTGAATAGTTCAAAGTGATCCTTACCAATCTTAACCGAGAATTTGGTGTTTTCCAAGGTACATCTGTAAAGACGAATTGGTTTTGCAGGAATACCAAACTCAGAGTCGAAAGCAGCGTTGCAATCGACAAAGAGATGGTAGTTGTCGATCTGCCTTTCATGAGATTTTTCCAGAATTTGTCGTAAAGTGAATACTTGATCCATCGTAGATTTACCAGGTCTTAAGCCGCACTGATAAGGTCCAAATAGTTTTTCTACAATTGGCTTTAGACGTGCTCGAAAGAACCTTGTACGCAATTGGTAATAGGCTTATTCCACGGTAGCTCTTACATTCACCACGATCTCATTTATTGCAAAGGGTTTTTAAATTGTAAGGCCCGATCTTGAATGTGAACCACACCTTAACTTCAAGTTCTTTTTTGCACTTCATTTTAAATTTCTTAATTTCAGACTAACTCAATTTGAACCATGGAAAGATACAAAATGGGCGTTCAAATCAAAATGCATATCGTGCACTTTGTGATTTTTTCGGTCAATTTAATCGTCCAAATGTGCGTAAAATCGGAATGATCGTGCAAAAATTTGAGCAAACCGGGTCTGTAGGAGATATGTAAACACCGATGCATTCGCGTACAGCTCGTACTGTAGAAATATTGCTGCTGTTCGCGATAGTGTGGCTGAAGAGCCGTCCACCTCAACTCGTCATCGTGCCCAATAATTGCACCTCTCATGCTCGACGTTGATGCACATTATGCATAAAGACTTGCAATTACACAATTACAATTGCTTACAAGATGCAATTGACTCCAGAACTAAAGCCTCTTGACCATTCCATACGTCGTCAATGGTCAGAATGGTGGCTAGAAATGGCAACAGTGGATAATCAATTTTCGAAGAAAATCATCTTTAGTAAAGAGGCACATTTTCACCTCAGTGGATTCGTCAATGAGCAGAATTGCCGCATTTGGGCGAATGATAATCTAGTAGTGATTGTCGAAAAACCAATGCACCCACAAAGAGTGACCGTTTGGTGCGGTTTATGGGCTGGCGGAATCATCGGGCCGTATTTTTTCCAAAATGAGGCCGGTCAGGCAGTTACTGTGAACGGTGTTCGCCATTGTGAGATGATAAAGAACTTTTTATGGCCCGAATCGAAAGATATGGATGTGGACGATATGTGGTTTACACAGGACGGTGCCACTTGCCACACAACTAACGAAACAATGGCTCTTTTGTGCGACAAATTCAATGGCCATGTTATCTCAATTAACCTCAATTATGCCTCATGTCATCTAAAATTTGGACCATCGGATGAAGGCCATTTGGGCGATATTTTGTTCAAATGGAGAAATTACAATAATTTCCTAAATAATTTGTGCTTTATTCAAAATCAACATCGGCCCTTAAAATTTAACCACCCTTTATATATGGTGCAGTGAACGAATTTTAAAAATTGATGGGGATGGTTCGTTTTTACTCAAACTCAGTATGTTAAACATCTTTGTGTTAAACGTATGGACCAATTTCCTTGAAACTTCGAATATATGAATGTATGTATATAAAAAAAAAATTGTTACAAATGGATCCAAAAGATGGCGCGTGGATGGATTTATACCGAAAAATTGACCGAATGAACCAATGATTGTGAAATTTAGAATGTAGGTTTGTTTGATCATGAAAACAAATTTTTGTATAAGTTGACCCGGTATGTGGCGCTGGAGTGTATTTTTTTTAGAGAAAAGAAGAATGAACTCCTACCAAAAGGGTGCGGAGCATGTAAAATAGTTTTTATGGGACCAGAGATAGATAATTCGATATACAGCAAAGATTTGCCACCGCAGGTATGAGCATACAGACCAAAGTTTTATATTTGATTATTGGGCGAACAATGACAAATGTATTTTTTATCCACAGAGCATTAAAATTCAATGGCACTTGGCACTACAGAAATGAATGTGCAGACCAAATTCTTTATTGTAGATAAGTTGGTGTGGTAAGTATAGTTTAAGCCCTAGAGCAACAAAATTCGATGCACAAATAGTACTTGGCATTACAGGTATGAATATATTGATGAAATTGTTATTTTCGATCGGTAGCGAGGTGGTGTGCCATAAATGTATTCAGTCGTGAATAAATAGCATATGATAGACCGATAGTGGCCCGTAACTGACGAGGATAGCCTTCCATTAAATCTTCTTAGTGTTAATTTTAAAAAATGTATATACAGGACCGGCCGTGGCATGATGGTTAGAACACGTGACTACCATGCGGGAGATCGCAGGTTCAAACCTGGCTCCAGTCATCTTAAAAGAAAAAAAAAAGAAATTAATTTTTCTTTCATTGTCGGCTCCCCTCGAATGTTGTCGACAGCAACTTCGCAGTATTAGTGTCGAGTCAATCGGCGTGTCTAGTAAGAGCTTCTCAAACAGTGAAGTTTGCATTCGTCGATAAATAAGTAGGTGCCGATAGTTGTGAATCTAAAAGTAGAAAGCGTGTTAATTCACAACAACGCGAGAAGCTATCCCATATCTCATTCATGGGATGTAAAGGGAAATTAAGTAAGTAATAAGTAGTAAGTAAGTGGCACAAATGTATTCAGTCGTAAAGACATAGCATATGATAAAACGATAGTACTTAGCACTACACATATGAATAAACGGTAGGAATATTTATTTTCGATCAGAGGGCGAATAACGCATAAAGTGGGCGGTAACTGGCGAGGACAGCCTTCCATTCAATCTACTTAGTGTTCATTTTAAAAAATGTATAACATTCGAGTTACAGATCTTTGGGCTACTTTCCCCTAAGTCATATTCCATTTGTGTCTTTAGAGTTTGGTACATTTCATAGTTATGTATTAAAAAAATATCTTATCATATGGTAAATGAACGACTTCTACTTAGCTCTATTCTCTGGGAGATTCAAAATATAAACTTTAATATTCTAAACAATAGAACGAATAGAAAGAAATGTGTTTTTGTGGAAAATCCAAAGCTCATGTTTGTATTTATGACTGATGTCTGTTTGTTTTTATCGGTTGTAATTGTCTACAGCGCTACATTACAATTTCTGTCATAGATTCAATTCCCACACAATACGCGTTCGTTATGTTTTATATTACAACCAAAATATTTACTAAAAACAAATTGGTTGGCAAAACAACGTCGTCCGGGTCCGCTAGTCTGTTTTATAATTCAGTACTTGTTTTCTACTAGGCATTTGTCTACAATACTATTTTCCTGTTCGATAATTTTTTATTTTTTTTTTCAACAATTATAACTCCCATACTATACTTTGTTTGTAAAATATCTATACAGGACAAAGTCGTCCGTAAAATTTTGTACCCTTAAGTGCTATACATGCGCATCTTAATATTCTCAAAGTTGAAAATTCGCTTCATAAGTTGTCCGCAATGGAATCTTGTTATCTTAGGGCGAAAAAGCTTTCGAACAGATTTCTATGTTTTGAAGTGTGGTGAATAAACTTATATTTATAATCCACAAGAGCATCGCTCTTGTGCTTTAATACCAGTTGTTCCTTTTTGTTATAGGGTCATACAGTATTTATATAGTATACTGGGTACAGAATGTTTGTGACATATATGTTGTTAAAATTTTTAGTACTGTTTTAACGGAAAAAGCAATACAGCTTTATACCTAACGAAATTAGACAATTAATGAATACAGAAAACTTTCGTAATGTTAGCGAGGGGTTGCAACAATGTCAAACATGCAATGTTAAAATAAATGTTAGAATAATCCCGAAGGGGTAAGTACAGAATAAGGGGGTCAGTAGTTAACGATACAGGGGAAGTTTACGATACAGGGGTAGTTAATGATACACTAACAGAGTTAATGTGTAGTAATTTGATAGAATGGTATGTAAACTTTAGTGGTTTGTTAGGTATTTATTCCCACTACGACAACTCCTACGGAAGATCCAAAAAATGCGGAGCGGCTCTTCCGATCTGTTGCATTCGGCAGTCCGATTCGACAGAAACTATTAGATGCTATGGCTGAGTTTGATAGCCTCGCAAAGCTGATACGACTTTGAAGGATGACACTGACCGACGCGAAGTCTTCAGTGAATATAGGCAAAAATCTGATAGGACCATTTCCTACCATTTGAGGTATACCTATAGGATACGGGGCGATAACAACCCATACGATCTTTTTAGATGATCATGTGGAAAACTTTAGTAAACACCACTGGTACCATTTTCAATAAAAGTCACATGATGCTCGCGTATGCCGATAATACTGATATCATTGGCCGAGGATGGGATGTTATTTAATAGAAGAAAAACTAACTGGCTCATTTTAAAGAGGGTTCTAGAGAGTATGTTTTCCATGTGTTCTCTATTGATGATAAGTCTACACTTGACTCCACTGTTGATGTATTAACTAACGTCTTAACTAAGGCAAGGGGAAAATCCTGCAGAGATTGTGGCAAAACGCAAGGAATGTAGGAAACTATTCAACAAGGCGAAAAGAGATGGCAACTGCAGCGCATATAAGTCTTCAGTTAACAGTTTCAAGAACCTGATTAGGAAGACCAAAAGGCAGTCATGCAGAAAATTCTGCAGTAATGTAGAAAGCTCTTCGGAAAGTAGTCGGCTACGTAAGAGTTTATTCTCGATTCCAACAATACCATCGGACATACAAAGACCAGATGACACATGGACCACCAACAGCCTCGAAACTCTGGAGGTGCTAAAGGAAGCACACTTCCCAGGTTGTCGGGAAAGTGATTACCAGTTAATGGAAAACTTGGTCAGCTATAACTTTGATACTACCAACATACCGATTACTGAACATAGAGTTCAATGGGTTATCAAAAGTCTCCACTCTTTTAAATCTACGGGACCCGATGGAACTATTCTTGCGGACCAACAAAAGAACATCGAGGTACTGGCGCCCTGGCTTCTGACAATCTTCTAAGCCTGTCTAAAGCTGTCGCACATTCCAAAGAGATGGACAACCTAAAAAATGGTATTCATCCGTTAAGGGGGTGAGGCATCCCACCCTAATGCCAAGGATTTTAGACATATTAGCCTACCTTCCTTCTTACTTTAGAATATGAAGAAAATAATTGATGTATATGTAAATCAGGTCAACTCTTAAACTGTAACTCCTATCCGAGGCTCAGGATGCCTATCCACAGAAACTGCTTTACATTCGATAACCAGTCTCATTGAAAGTTTCGATAACTAGTCTCTATAACTAGTCTCCCTGAACTACAAGGAATACTCAGTCACAGCCTTCCTGGAGATTGAGAGAGCTTTAATAATGTCAAACTTAAATCTGTAATTGACTCAATGGAACAACTGGAGATTAACCCAGTGGTCCTCTCTTTAGTTAATAAACTACTGAAATTTTCGCGCATTGCATCCAGTCTGGGCGTGTCAAATATATCCAAGGGGGCGGTACTCCTCAAGGAGAAATACTCTCCACTACTCTCCTAAAGATGAAAAAAACTTGCTGCACAACCGTCGCATATGCGGATAACGTGGCACTAATAGTTACCGGTAAACTACTCTCTGAGCTTGTGGAATCTGCGCTGAAACTTCTGCTAAAATGGTGTTTTAACTGTGGGCTGGGTGTAAATCCGAGTAAAACGGAACTAGTGCTATTCACGCAGAGATACAAAGTCCCTCAGTTTGAAAAACCCAGATAAAATGGAGTCGCACTTACATTCTCTGAAAGTGTCAAATACCTCGGGCTAATATTAGACAGAAAACTGAATTGGAATCTTAACACGCAGGCCAGTACTAGCAAAGCGGCAACGGTACCATACTGCTGCAAAAGGCCTCAAACGGGAAAGTAGACCCAAGAAAGTGAACTGGTTATATAACTCTGTCATTAAACATATCATATTCTACGGACCGGCAGTCTGGTGGCCGGCGCTAGATAAAGCGTTACAAAGACTGAAATTCGAACGCATTATGAGACTGGTGGCAATCATGACAACAGGGACAGGATCCTAAACTGGTTACCCCGGGACATTGAGGCGAGGGAAATAGCAGCGAACACCGAAATGCGTTTAGACGCCACAAAAGCATGGATGCACAGGAACTATGCCCTATTCTAAATTCTGGACCTAATCAATGTAAGATGTCACACGGATTTCACCATACTAGAAACTGTCGATCCGGGTTTTATAAGGAACATCCCGGATAGGTCCCACTATGGTGATAATGATTGATAATGCCCTAAACTTTTGAGAGGATTTTATCCTAATTTTCATGGAAGGTTCGAAATTAAAGGAAAGAGCAGGCTGTGGAATCTTTACGTAGGAGTTGAATTTACAGCTATCAATCAGACTATCATATCACTGTAGCATAGTTCAGGCCGAAATATCGGCCATTAAAATAGTCGTAGAGAAAATTCAGTATCGTGGGATATTGGGCAGCAATATTCATATGCTTACTGATAGCAAATCGCCTATTAGATTTCTGGAGAACGTGAACACCACTTCGAAAAATGTTCGAGAATGCCGGTCGTCCCTTAAGGATACAGCGAGACATAGACATTGGTACCGGGACTTGGGAACATATATGGTAACCAAAGAGCCGATACATTGGCAATGGCCGCCTTAATCGTGAACTCGAGCGAAGTTTACGGTCTCATTGGTGTGCTTCTTACAAGGGGAAATAGCTACTTGTGGAGAAACTGAACCTCATTGCTATTGAGAGACCCAACTTGCACGGCGACCAAACAAATTTGGCCTACAAAGGATATACAGAGGACACGATTTGTGCTGAACCTGTCCAGAGTCCTATGATGCCCTATGTATATATATGTCCTGAGTCCATCCGAGGAACATCATAGCTGTAATAATAACCGGTCACTGGCCGGTGAGTAAACACGTTTAAACTTCCCTACAACAACTTTTGTAGAAGCTGTAATGATGAGGAAGAAGAGGAGACCACGTAGCATCTTCTATGTCACTGCCCAGCTTTTGGTGATGGGTGATATGAAAAGCTTGGTCATGGGACACTTCTGGACAATACGATTTATGGAACAACCATGCCTTCATCAGAGCAACGAAATGGCTTGATAGCGACGTTGACCGAACATAATAGGAATATTTGGTGCGAAAATTTAGAAATTCTATCACAACGGGACCCAAACTAGGACACATGTGAGCTGTGTTAAACGTGGCTGCCGAATTAACCTAACCTACTGCGGTCTTTTACTATTTGCAAATAGGGTCAAGAGCTCATTTGAAATTTTGAAGCTCTTCGCTCTCGACCCAGCTCTCAAATAGGAAGCTGGGCTCGCGAGCCGAGTCAATAGTTAAAGTTCCAATGCAAGAAATATGAGCTGTATAATGACATCGACAAAGTGTCAAGCGCGTCCAAATAGACCGGCTAGGACATGTTGTAAGGATGGATAAAAATGTTTCAACTCGAATAGACTTTGGCAATAGCCTCGATGGTCGGCGTAGGAGGAGGTGACCGACACTTCTTTGCATGGACCGGGTTAAGAAACTATTGTGCAAACTTGGTGTGACCATCTACGGAGCTGAAAATAGCGTAGCGCTTGGAACTTTTTTCTACATGTGGAATTTGACGGATCAATATCTATTGGTCCATCTAAATAAGAAGAAATACATGGATTTGTAAAATGCGCGTTGCAATAATCCAAAAAATCATGAAAACAAAACTGTGTTCCTGACATTGTTTTAAAAATCAAGAATTTCACAAAACATTACAATAAAGTCAACTATTAAAAAAATAGCTCATAACAATAGCATCATTTTCATTCCAATCGGATATTGTAAATGGTGGAAAACAAGTAAATCCGTTTGTGCATATTCTGCTTTAATATGATTTCCTATCTTCTCACTATCTACCTCCCTTGTCATGCACATATTGCACATCGTACAGTACCAGCCAACATCAACATTCTCTATTGTTACGAGCGTACCATAACCCTACCCTACGATATTATGCACAATAAAATCCTTTGCATTTTGCAAATCTACTCTCAGAATATATGAATAACTACAACATCCCAATATTACCCAAAATATTACCTTATTTGGCTGGCACAATACTACTACTCTACCACTTTACCCCTTGCTGCTCTGCTCTGCACGCTAAGAACTGAGAAAAGTGGATCAAAAATTTCCATAAAACAGCAACACATTTTATTTACATTCACTAAAATACAGCACAAAGGGAAAAGAGAACAAATACATAAGGAGGGAGGGAACGAATAAAAAAATTAGCATTATTAAAAAATACTTAAAATGCAAATCTTATCTTGACATTTTAACTCTCTACACTGCTGTTCCAGAACACACACACACATAAACACATTTGTATGGTTACACAGTTTACAAGTGAACAAACACATATGCACTTGCTTACCGCCACCGCCGCCATCGCACAGGAGAGAATTGCATGTGGTAGACAACATTCGAGTGACTGCGATTGCACACAATTACACTTACGCACACACACACACACACGTGTGTAAACGACACACTAACACATATGTACACATGATGATTTATGTACATTAAATCCCAGATAAAAGAACAACACCAACATTAATATACAAAAACAGACACAGACTAACGAAAATGAACCGCGCGGTTATTGTTTATGTGGCATACGGCCATAAGAGGGTAAACCTATAAAAGTTGGAAATTAATAAGGCTAGATAGATTTGAGATATGCATATATAATATTTTTAGGGGGGAGGTGCGGATGATTTATTCAAGAGATTAAAAGTCTGATGTGAGTGTAGTGAAATCTTTAAAGGACAAACTGCTGTCCTTAACAGCAACATACAGAAGCAATAATTTGGTTAAACAAGTTCGTAGATGACATGTATGGGGGCTATATCGAACATGTCCAGTTGAGCAGAGTAATTAAAAAGATTTGCTCAAATAGGCTATGTTAGTAATAAAACATACAACTTCATTAGACACTAGTTCTAGCTTTCTTAGGTTCGTTTAGTGTGGTCAGACCCACTTAGACTACACAATCCATTGTGATACCACGGAAACTAGCGAAGATCAAATACCATGTTTCCTATGTTGAAGCATCTTGGGCGCTTTAAAAAGTTAATGAATCGGTCAGTATTAATATCGGCCTGATCACCTAGGTCCATAAATAAATAAGAGGGAAGTATTAAACCTCGCCAGTTTGGTGGCCAGGGCAAGTAAAGAGAAAATGTACTATGGTCTTCTGCTCACCCCCTGGCTTCTGCAAAAATCTGTAGTCGTAACTTCAGGCGCAATACGCGCCTCCCAATCAGACAGTTTCCCATCATGACGGACACAAGTAATGAAACTACGCATCTTGAGAGCGATAGCATTGGTATGAATCAGTATGGTATGAATACAATCTCAGACAGACACCCACCTACTTTATAACGCAGGAGAAGCTTGCAAGTGGATAGAGACATGCCAACATATTGCAGTTCGGCTGGAATAGGTAGTACCGAGTCTTGCTAGCTGCTCTGCTCGGCGGTTCGCTGGCCCGGCACCACATAACGGGGATGCTGAAATGCTCAGCCATCTTGTTGAGAGATCTGCGACAATCCAAGGATGATGTTGAGTTCAGGAAGACAGAATTCAGAGATCTGTTGATAGATTGACTTGCTGTAAATCCCCAATGTGGTGAGGACGTTATATCTGAGCCATTCTGTCATTCTGGCCTTTAAGGTCCAAAATGTCAGCTTGACACTCACTACAGTAATGAGGTAGCATTCGTGCTATATTTATCCCCAGATTTTTTGGAGTTGACCCCAAAACCTACTTGATTATTTAGTTTAGAGCCGCCAGTATAGAAGTCGACATACAGTATTGTACCAGGAATTCTGCATTTAAACGCATCTCTATCTGGAATAAGTCGAAAAGGGGTTTAAGTATAGTTTAGACAACAAAGCCTGTTGGGTCCAGCATCATGTTAAGGATAAACTGTGACCATAACCGTTGTTCGGTCATTGCGAAAGTCTTAGTCTCTTAGTCTTTCTGACTTGGCTGTGGCAGTCTTTATACTTATTAGTCACACTAAGTTCCGTAAAGTTCTGAGTAGCATTATCTTTCCAACGGAGTTTTGGTCGCCCTCCTCTGTGCCGTCCATCGAGTACATTGTCGAAGACTTTTCGAGCTGAAGTATTTTTTGTCCATGCATACAACATGACATAGCCAACGCAACCGCTGCACCTTAATGCGTCTGACCACTTCAATGTCAGGGTACAGCTTATGATTCATACGACGCCGCTACTCTCCGTTAACGATGATGGGCTCATATATTTTACGGAGTATTTTTCTCTCGAATACTGCCAGATCCGATTCATCCGCTTGTGTCATAACCCTGAACCGTACATCAAGAGAGGTAGAACCAGTATTTAGTATAGCTGGATTTTTTTCGTCGAGAGAGGGCTCTGTCTTTAAATCTCTTGCTTAGTCCGTAGTAGCATTTTTTAGCAAGCAGGATTTTTCTCCGGATCTCGAGGTTAACATCATTTGTTTTGTTGATGGCGGAGTCTAGGTAGATAAAATTATCTACCACCTCGAAATTATAGGTTCTTTGTTCGTTGAAACTGATAACTTCGTTTTGTTACTATACCCATTTTCTCTGATTTCTTCTGTATACCTGAGAAGGCTGCAGTCACATCCCGCAGTTTTCGACCGATGATGTCTACGTCATCAGCGTACGCGAGTAGCATGTGGCTTTTGTTGAATCTCGTGTTTACTGAAGCTTTCCTCATTATCATCTCCATCATCTCATATCATCTCGTCTGGTATAGAATGACTTCGTAAGGTCCTTGCCAATTTTCACTGAAGACTTCTTGTCGGTTAGCGTCATTCCGCAAAGACGTACGAGCTTCGCTGGAATACCAAACTCAGTCATGGCTTCGAGTAATTTCTGCGTGTCGGGCTGTCGAAGGAAGCTTTATAGTCGACGAAAAGATGGTACGTATGGATCTGTTTCTCTTGGTCTTTTCCAGGATTTGCCGAAGGGTGAATATCTGGTCAGTTGTTGATTTTCCAGATCTAAAGCCACACTGATAAGGCCCGATCAGGTTGGATAACACTGGCTTTAGTCTTTCACATAGCACACTCGACAAGACCTTATATGCGATGGGTAAAAGGCTGATCCCGCGGTAGTTAAGGCACACACTTGGATCATCTTTTTCAGCACAGGACATAATACGCTTAAATTTTAATCGTCGGGCATGCACTCTTTAAGCCAAAACGTGCGCAGGATCTGGTGCATGCTCGTCATCAGCTCCTCGCCACCGGACTTGAAGACCTCTACCGTCGGCACCGGCTGCTTTGTTGTTTTTCAGTCGCGACATTGCTCTCCTTACCTCGGCTTGACTTGGTGGTGGGCAATCTAAGCCGTCGTCGATAATTGGCGTGATAACTTCACGTGCGCTGCCTTCTGGAACCAGCAGTTGATGAAAGTGTTCTCTCCATATGTGCAGCACACTCTGCTAATCTGTGACCAGATTTTCATCCTTCTCCTCACACAAAACTAACCGGTTTTTGGAACAGATGAGTTTTCAGTTTTCCCATACATTGAGGGTCCATCTTAGTGAACATGTTATGCTCGCCCAACAATCGTGCTCTGATGTTCTCTGAACATTGTTTCAACGTCTTTAAATGTGTCTGTTTTCTGTGTTGAATGCGAAACAAGCGTGTGTTGTGTCACTTGCATAACACTCAAACAGAGACTGACTGACTATTCATGTCAATTGCTGATCGTGTCTGCAGCCCTCGCGAGGCTAAGGTATGCCTATCGACGTTATAGAGAGTTCGGATATTCCAGTAGCATATCCTTAAATCATTGTCCTTATAACATTTGCTTGTATCGTCAACGTTTAGGAGTTCTTTTCCTTTGGGTTCCATATAATTGTTTCTGGTGATCATTAGGAATGTCAACGAACCCATCTTAATCGGATATCTTAACTGCAACTTATCATACTCTCTCCAAACAAATATGAGCACAAATTTTGAGTTGAACTTCATAATATAAATAGCAAACCACAAACAAACAAAAAAAATGGTACGAAAAAGTAAAAAGAATATGTAAAAGCAGACATTCGCGAAAATAGAATACGCATAAAGGAGGTTAGCTGAATGCATACTTGCATACATAAAGGAACAGACTCTCGTATACCAATGTTAACATACATATAGACGCTGCCACACAGCTGGTATGACAAAATGCAATCAAGTGCAAGTATTTTATACTGGGATGTTGCGCTACAATAACAACGACAACAACAAAGACGACAACAAACCTACTAAGGATAACAATAACAACTAACACCAATACGCTTACAACACTTTATAACAACGTGAATTCACATGTGCATACGATTTCGAGTATCTTTATTTGTTTGTATACAGCAACACACACGCACACACAAGCTTCCATATGAGTTTAAGCTAAGGCAAAGAGTCCTTTACCGAACTATTACAATGAGGTATTTCCATAATAAAGCAAGAAAAGCTTGCGTGTATGTGCTACGGAGAGGAGTGAAGCCATCTGAGCAGCCGACAGATTATACCAAGCAGCAGCAGTGGATACAACATAAGCTTCTGAATCCAGACAGAATGGTGCAGCAGTTTGGCTAGGTGGCACTTTGTTTAGTAGCATTGCTGACTGCTGCATTATCCGCAAAGAACAGAGCGTAATAGTTTTGAGGGAAAAATTCCGCGCTTAGAAAAAAATATGATGAGCAATCACAATCTAGATTTATTGTGGTGATAGTAGCATGAGTGGTAATAGTGGTGAAAGGAAAAGTACAAACTGAGGGACCGTGGATGAGCTGTGAGCAAATGCGAATATTAGGATGTCAATGGAATTAGCATGTACTTAAAAGGATTAGCTTAATATTGCTACACCAATCAATGACGGATTTTAAATAAACGTACGATTGGGGTTAAGTGTAGAATACGTGGTGGACAGTTGAATTTATGTATCACTTTTATACATAATTTTCTATAAGGCGTCTCGATAACAACCTGTTAGTGTTTTAATTTCTCTTTAAATAATTTTTCATAGCTTTCGTTACTAATCTACAGAATGAAAGCTGCTTTAAATAGAAAAACTAAGGTTACTTTTTTTATATACAAAGACAGTGTATCCTTTTCCCATACCAACATACACATTACACTAATATCAACGTATGTTCCCCTTCTGTACATGTACGTTAGTCCGCAATATCCTTCATACCCAATAGTTCTCCAGTGCACGCTGCTCCACATCCTTTTTGCCGCAAAATACTTACTTACCACAATTGCTTCTATATTACCAAACCGACACAGCTACTATTGTTGCCATTATAATTGTTGTAAAAATGCGACACAGCTGGCAGTTTCCAGCTAGTAATCCTTTTTATTAATCTTCTCAACAACTAGGCATAATCCTTGTACCATGGCTGAGTTGTGGGTTGTTCCTTGGTTGCGGCCGTGTGGTATGGAAATTTGGCTGTTTCAATGAAAATTCTAAGGCCACTGGTGATAGTGATGATGAAGATGGTTTTGTCAAAGTGTCTTTGATGACGATGATGATGATGAAAATGCCTTTAAATAAATTATGAAAATGAAACATACAAATTATATTTGCAATTTGTTGTAAATATATCGAGGTTTATCGGATTAAGTGAAAAGTTAAGTAAAACTTTAGTTCTCACCTTTTTTTGTGTGGAATGCTTAGATACATGACAGCACTTTGAAATCTGTAATCTTGTATTACGCTCTATTTCCAAGTTAACCTCTTAACAAAGGCATTCACAATCACTGGCTTGGAAATTTAGCATAAAGGAAACGGAAAATAGAACTTTGCGAGTGATATATTGATAGACAAAGGTTATTATTGACGTTTTGATCAGCATCTGTGTTAAATAGCGGATAATGGAGAAGAAGAAATGTATTAAAAATTACGAAATTTATTAGTTTAACAAAAATCCGTAACACGATTTGTGAATATGTTAATACGACCCGGCTAGGGATGATGTGCTGATGTAACATCAAATATTTGGTTACAGACAAATACAAATTCACATAACAAGATTGATATAAATATTTGTTTTTGCTGTTTCTATGCTTGATGAAGGTTCTGTTTTCTAATATTGC
Source organism: Muscina levida (assembly GCA_964034835.1). Lineage (NCBI taxonomy): Eukaryota > Metazoa > Arthropoda > Insecta > Diptera > Muscidae > Muscina > Muscina levida. The sequence continues at coordinate 31,131,800 of OZ035881.1, forward strand.
ATTAAGTAAAAAAACAAATTTAAAATACAACTAACACAGTACATCATTATTTCAGTTCATTGAAAAAGTTCTGCATCATTCGTTTTGTCAAGTTCCATGCCATAATAATTTTATATTGATTTAAAGTTATTAAGTATCGTATAGGGAAATTTGTCACGTTTTAGGCTCTCTTGTTTGACATAACTCGAGAACCACTAGTCCGATTTAACTGAAACAAATTAAAGAAAAAAGAATTACAATTCGTTTAATCTGTTTATATAACGTTTCCCTGCATAAGCAACAGTTTCACTTTTCCATTCATAAAATTATGTTGAACTGGCTTTATTTTGTAGCAGTTACAATAAAGCTGTTCTACTCCGTAACGTATGATTTACGTGGAATATTACCTACAATAATCATACGCCACCCTATAGTATTTATGTTATGTCCAACGAAAGAGCCTAAAACGTGGCAAATTCCCCTATACGATACTTACTAACTTCAAATCGATATTAAATTATTATGGCATGTAACTTGACAAAACGACTGATGCAGAACTTCTTCTTTTTGGGGCTTCTTTCACGTGCAGTTCTCAGAATTGAGTCCCAAAATCATGTGTTGTACTGTGTAATAGACAAAGTGCGTCCATTGTATTACTACCTGTTCTACGCCTTCACAGAAAAAAAACACAATTGTTGTTAAGTAACTAAATAAAATTGTTAGCATTCAACTTTGATTTATAACAATTTTTCCATTTGAGAGTGGTTGTAAATTGTCATATTTAAACATTTACAACCACAGTTCAAATTCAATAAAAATAAAAAAATTGTAAATGTGACAACACTGTTTATTGTTTTTACAATTTCTGTTGTTGGCGCCTTTTTAATTAAATATTTAATTGCATTGACGAAATGGTATTTAATATGACAATTCATTTGTCGTAATTTTTTTCTGTGTATGAGGTATAACATATGTTTTCGGTGAAACGTATCTATACTTACATAAAATGCAACACCTTTAAACAAACATCTATTTTAGTAAGAATCTTAAAACCGAATATAATACTTAATTTTACTTAAGTGGCCCATTACAACTAACGAACGTGGTTCAAAAATTAGAGGCCTGAAGTATTAAAGAATTTCACACGCTTCGGTCTTCTGCGTGCGTTCTCCAGTTAGTCCATCCAGATGGTGGCACGTCGCCTACCACTTGGTCTTTCCAACGAAGTTTGGGTCTCCCTGCCCTACGTTGTTCTTCAGGTTCGCCTTCAAACACCAGCATTTACATCCATCTTGGCAACATGTCCGACCCATTGTAGTCGCTGTATTCTCTCTCATTTAGCTACGTCGATGTCGTTGTAAAGCTTATACAGCTCATTGTTCATCCGATGGCGAAACTCGCCGTCGACACATATAGGTTCATATATTTTTCGGAGTACTTTTCTCTCAAATACTCCCAGGTTTTATATGTCCGTTGTCGTAAGCACCGACGATTCGGCAGCATTCAACAGAACGGTACAGTAACACCTTGTACAGCTGTTCCTTAATATTCTGAAATATGGTGGTGTTACCAAGTGCTGCCGAAGTCCGTAAAAACATCTATTGGCAAGCACTATTCTCTGCTTGATTTCATGGCTGACATCATTAACCTTGTTGACGGAATCCGAGATAGGTAAATTCATCTACTACCTCAAAACAATAATTTTCAATGTTCACGGTGCGTCCCTATTGAGAGAACTCTTTGTTCGTCGAAATCATTATTTTTGTTTTTTCCTCGTCGACCGCTAAACCCATTTTTGCTGACTCCTTTTCTAGTGATGAGAAAACTGCAGTAACATTCCGTAGATTTCGGCCAATGATGTATATATCATCGGCATAGGATAGTGGCATGTGGCTCTTGTGGAATATGGTCCCAGACATGTTGACACCAGCCTTTCTCATCACCTTCTCCATAACTATATTAAACAAGCTGACCCGGCAAACGTTGTTGTGCCATACAACTTTGGACCCGGCAAACTTCGTCTCGCTCCTAAGGAAACGCCTTTATATAATAATAAAACACAGATAGTTCAAGTTTTAATCTGATTTACTTGAATTTAATTGAAATCTGTGAAGAGCGATCTGATATACAATGTTTTTCGATTTGTTTCTGGCGTAAAAACAAACAATGAACAACGCAAAGCTGACCGTGTGAAAAGCAGGGAAATTCGAGGTTGATTCCACAAATTTCCAATGATTGGCCTTTCGATTTATTGATTGTTATCGCAAAAGCCAATCGAATGGGAAGTCTAAATGGAAGGGAAGATCGGTTGGAATAATAGATTCGAGGGATAAGGACTTCCCCTCCTTTGCATACGCTTTAATTACCATTTCGGATGATTCAGATTCCGCAAAATTATCATGATCGATCCCACCTTCAGCTGCAAAATATGCACAACTGCCACATCTAGAGAGTTCAAAAATTCTGTCGAATAGTTGGTTGCCTCATTTTCGTTAAATGACCTCGAAAATTATTCATCATTCTGTCATCTGTCTCTAATGCTCATTTATGCGCCATCGTGCATTCATTCCAAATAATGATTTAGCATTCTTGCAACAATTTCGCTATATGATGTCTTGTCAACCGTGAGAAGAAAGCGGAATGTGCAGTTCGACCGCCTTTCACCAATACCAGAGGATGCAACAGCTAACTCAATTGCGATCTTGACCGAATTGTTGCCAGAATCAAAGAAATTACAAATGTCTTGCCTGTCCCACCGTTATCATCGATAAAGTAAATGCTTCAGTTCCATCGTCAACAACCTTCATCATTAAATCATACACATTCGTTTGCTCGTCAGTTAAGGGCGCCACATTAGTTCGGACTCTTTCAGTCAGCTCAACTCGATCAAAGTCTTGTTCTTGTTGCAATTCGCGTTTGAATGCATCATGCATCGAACGATTTGGCGCTGGTATTCCCACAGTAGACTGCCGCACATAAGCACGCACATATCTTTGATCAGAAGGTAATTTCAAGATCGAAATTGGATGTTGTCGTGCGAACTCTGTATAAATGTCGTCAACCATCTCGTCTAACTTGTCCACCATCCCGAAGCTTGAGAACAATATCACGTGATTCCACATTCTACACAACAATCACCACTGCGTCTTCATTTACAGTGGGAGCATTGAATTGTCTTACATGGCATCCAGAGAGATTCTTTTCTGCTCTGATAATGATTTTGTGGACGTCATAATGCATTGTATTTTGTGCGGTTTTGCACAATCGGACCAATGCATTATGCTTATGCAGAAGATTTTGAATTTGTTCGACCATTTTGCATTTAATCCTTAACATAATACATTTCACAATATTCCGAAATTTTTCAAGCATCATAACGAATTTTTCATCTTTACGTCGTCTAAAATCATCAAATTATGCGCTACAATAAAAAATTTCATCGAAAAATCAAAAAATTTCGAGTTTTTTCCGGAATTTTCCGAGTTTTCCACCAAGAATTTTTCTATTTTTCCATTTGAAAAGTCATTTCGGAATAATTATCCGAAATTTTTGTTTCTTTTGATATCGTTCGACTTGAGGTCAATGATGAGAAAAACATTTGAGAAAAACACTGATTTTATTGCATTTTCCCCTTGTTTTATTTTTCCAATATATCGATTGACATCGTCAATCATCATCAGGGAATTTCTACATAAAAGACAAAAAATATAACAACAAAAACACTGTTAGACAAATAATTTACATCAATATCACAACATAGTTACATTTAATAAAACGTAGAACAAAAAACGTTAAACGTCTGTGTCGTCTATTACTTAGGTAATGACTAAGTTTTTATTATCTCCTATTATGTTTACTAACAGTGTGCCTATAGATTCTCGCTAATCCTTCCGTTTCTCTCTTGTAATTCATGCTTTGCTCTTTCGGTATGTCCATAATGTGTAGCATCTCTAGTGTATATCTTCTCTTATAATTAGTCTCTTGCGTCAGTATTTCCACGACGTTGAAGTTTGGTATGTGGCCGGTCAAAATTTTTCACATTTACATCATTCAAAATTTACAATAAACTGTAAAATTTCGTCGAACAAAAATTTAAATTTTTGCAATTTTTCCATAATTTTCCAAACAAAATTTTCTATTTTTCCAACCAAAAAGCCACAACGGAACAATTACACTCAAAATGTAATACAAAAATTCAATTTGCGGAGCAAAATGTTTCCGAAAAAATCCAAATTTTTCGTGTTTTTCCAGAATTTTCAATCGAGAATTTTTCTATTTTCCCATTCGGAATGTCATTTCGGAACATGCAAAATTTCGTAAAAAAAAAATTAAAAATTTTTCCGGAATTTTCCGCATTTTTCAACAAAAATTTTCCATTTTTTCTATTCGAAAAGACATTCTGTAACAATTGCACACAAAATTCCATACAAAAAGGCAATTTTCGATTTTTCAAATTTTCCGACATTTCCGGAAGATTTTCCCAAAATTTTATTTCACACAAACCTGCTCCTGGCAATAACGAACAACTGAAAAAAAGTTAGAACAAAATCGGCCCAGCCGTTCTCAATTGATGAATTACTATACATTTTTGCCACCATTTTTATATATATAGATAATGTACAGAACAAGCTATCGCCCTGCCTGAGACCTTTTTGCCGTGTTGAATGTTTAAGAGTGATCCTTACCAATCTTATTAGAGGATTTGTTGTTTTTCAAGGTACATCTGCAAAGCCGAATTAGCTTTGCAGGAATACCGAAATCATACATGACCTCATATAGCCTATTCCTTATCGAAGAGCTGAAGGCAGCTTTGTAGTCGACAAAGAGGTGGTAGGTGTCGATCTGCTTGTCATGAGTTTTTTTTTCAGGATTTATCGTAAAGTGAATATTTGATCCATTGTAGACTTACCAGGTCTAATGTTGCACTGATAAGGTCCAATTAGTTTTTCTACTATTGGTTTAAGACGTTCACACAATATGCTTGAAAGGACCTTGTACGCAATTGGTAATAGGCTTATTTCACGGTAATTCGTACACTCACTACGATCTCCTTTCTTGTGTATGGGACATAACGGACTGAGACTCCAAGCCCCGGACATGCTCTCCTTCAGCCAGCTGTTATCCATGAGCTGATGCATGCTCCTAATTAGCTCCTCTCCGCATGTTTTAAAGAATTCAGCCGTGAGACCATCGGCTCCAGCTGCTTTGATATTGTCACACGTATCTCACTCTTGGAGGTGGACAATTATTACCATCGTCATGGATTGGAGCAAGGTTTTCTGAAGTGGTATCCTTATCCAGCAGATTTCTGAAATGTTCCTTCCATATCTTTAGAAAGTTATGCGGGTCCACTAGCTGGCCACCGCTGTCCTTGAAGGAGGGCAACCCTGTCCCACGCATTCTCGCCTTAACTCTCTGGTAGAATTTTCGGGCTTCCCCTCTAATTCGTAGCAACTCTGTGCACTCATTCTGTCTCTTCTCCAGCTCCTTATTTTTCCGTCTAAAAAGACGAGTTGCCTCTCTTCTCTTCGCTCTGTGCCATTCACGAACAGCTCGCGGTGTCATTGGCTGCAGTTTCGCCTTGTATGCAGCATCCGCCTCTCTCGTGGCATTGCGACATTCAGCATCGTACCACGCATCATCTTGAGACGGCTTTGAATACCCAAGTATGCTTCTCGCAGTCCACTCTATGTAGTCGGCTAAAGATTGCCACTGCGTGGTAATATTATCAGGGTTGGAGTATTCCTTAGCAGTTGAGTTAGGTGGTAGGAATAGGCGTCCGCTACCTTAGTGGTCCGCATTTTACCCAGGTCCAGCTTTCGTTGTGCTTGGTTACGTACGTTTTTCGCCATGCTTAGTCCTGTGCGTACCGTAACTACGGTAAAGTACGGAGTTAATGTTTGTACCCCTGATCACTCGTACACTAAATACCACGTAATCTATCTGATTCCTCGTCAATTTATCTGGAGAGAACCATTTTGTCTTATGAATATTTCTGTGGAAAATACTCTGTAAAATATATGGACCATCGTCATCGTTAACGGAGAGTATCGATGTCGTATGAAGCTATATACCGATATGAACATGATCAAACGCATGAAGGTACAGCGGTTGCGTTGGTCAAGTCATATTGGAAGCATTGCTGAAAATGCTCCAGCTAGAAATTTCTTCGACAATGAACTTTATGGACTGCGCGGAAGGGGATGACCAAAACTCTGATTGTAAGACCAGGTTGCAAAGATCCTTGTAGATCTAATTGTGACGAATTGGAGGCATATAATCACAATGTATGATTGCAAAGAAGTGCCAGCTAAGTAAGTATCGATGCATGACCCAAATACAAGTTACACTGGAGCTATATCAGCAATCTTATAGTGAAAGAAAGAAAAAAGCTAACAGAGGGTCCTTAATTCTCAATGAGCCATTTCTCTTCTTTATATGTATTCTTTCCCTAACCCAAACAAAGTTGAAGCCACATATCTCAAAACCCTTATAAAAACAAAATATATAACTCGAAAATTTGAAAATTCAGTTTTGTTAGGGCTTAGTGGACCATATAATGTGTTGTATGGAATCAATAACATTGCACACAATTTGTATTCTTATATCGAATTTAAAGCTTGCTGTCTGCATAATATTTGCTGTCTCGGAAAAACAGTAAAACAATTAATAAAATGTTGCAAATTCTTACTAAAACAAACATAGTACTATTTTCCTCATTATATCCTTTTTATTTAATATCCCCTGTACATGTTAGTCTTAACAAACGCCAACTTTGTTGCCGTCAAGACTATTTTACTTTACAGTTGCTAACGAAATTTTAGATTTTGATCTCCACTAACATTTACTATGTTGTAAACTAAATAAAACACTATTTTATTTTTCACTTCTGTTTTATAATTTAAAAAACATCTTCCTATGTACTTTGTCAGCGCTTTCCTGTTTGCGTGTGTGTGTTCTACCTTAACAAAGTTGCCTTCTCGTAATACGTTTTGCGTGTTTTCGCACTGATAGAGATCCGGGCTTTGACTTAAATGTCACACAGAATTTGTCCATTATTGTGAGCGGTCATCATTCTGGAGCTGTCTTGCTCTGTCGATGATTTATATTCAAAATTCCTACATTGTTAGCATACAACAACAACACCAACACCAACTGCGTACCTTTCTCGCACTGATGACAAATCGAACAAAAAGTCAAGAAAAACAACAGAATCGAATTCAAACTAAGAAAATTCAATTAAAATTCTATGACCAAATGAAGAGTTGACAACGGCTATGGCCGGCAACAAAGAAGCATACAAAAAACTGGCAACAACTGCGACTGACTTCCTGGGGCCAAGCACGACAACAACAACAACAACAAAAAAGCAACAAAACAATTGGAAACTTGAATCGGACTTGTCTGCTGTCTGTCACTTTTGTAGCCATGTGACAAGTTTGTCAGCTCAGCTTGCATTCATTTTGTAACGCTTCTACGAGCGATGTCCTTATTGTTCTGTCCGAGGCGTAGCGTAGCAAATGTTGCCATTGTTGTTTTTATCGTTGTTTCATCTGATTTTTACCCTTTTCTGTTGTGATTCCGCCAACAAAAAGCTTCCACGTTGACCAAAAGCTCAGTGGTCTGTTACAAAGAATCTCACACTGACTTGCCCGTACAACATGAACGTAAGGATACCAACTACAGGACTTTTGTATTATGTTTGCATACACCAGCAGCAACATAAGTTGTACGAAGGATGACTTGAAATCAATCGCAATTCATTCGATCAATGGTAACAATGTTTTCTTGCTCTTGTCCTGTTTTGGGTTTCTTTGTTTCATTTGTCCATGTGTCTACTGCTGAGGGCTGTGTCATTGTAAATATGTCCGGCATTGTTTTAATCGGTGATTTTTGCCGTTTTCATTTCTGGAGTGAAGGAAAAGTTATTGGTGGCGTGATTTTGAGAGAATTTTCACATCTAAGGAGATAAGAAAAAGGGATTAAATTTTTTGATAATAAAAATAAAAGAGAAGTACAAAGGGCGACTGACGAGTAGCAGGTGCGAAGAATGTATTAAAACATAATTTAATGAAAGTTGTTGAAAGTGAAATATGGGCCTAAGGAGTGGCTGATAAGTAGTAAGTTGGGAATCGATGTTGTCACGATTTGATTTAATGACGTTATTAGGACTAAAAATTCAACTTTCAACTTTCAAAATTACAAAATTACAAAATTACAAAATTACAAAATTACAAAATTACAAAATTACAAAATTACAAAATTACAAAATTACAAAAATACAAAATTACAAAATTACAAAATTACAAAATTACAAAATTACAAAATTACAAAATTACAAAATTACAAAATTACAAAATTACAAAATTACAAAATTACAAAATTACAAAATTACAAAATTACAAAATTACAAAATTACAAAATTACAAAATTACAAAATTACAAAATTACAAAATTACAAAATTACAAAATTACAAAATTACAAAATTACAAAATTACAAAATTACAAAATTACAAAATTACAAAATTACAAAATTACAAAATTACAAAATTACATAATTACATAATTACAAAATTACAAAATTACAAAATTACAAAATTATAAAATTACAAAATTACAAAATTACAAAATTACAAAATTACAAAATTACAAAATTACAAAATTACAAAATTACAAAATTACAAAATTACAAAATTACAAAATTACAAAATTACAAAATTACAAAATTACAAAATTACAAAATTACAAAATTACAAAATTACAAAATTACAAAATTACAAAATTACAAAATTACAAAATTACAAAATTACAAAATTACAAAATTACAAAATTACAAAATTACAAAATTACAAAATTACAAAATTACAAAATTACAAAATTACAAAATTACAAAATTACAAAATTACAAAATAACAAAATTACAAAATTACAAAATTACAAAATTACAAAATTACAAAATTACAAAATTACAAAATTACAAAATTACAAAATTACAAAATTACAAAATTACAAAATTACAAAATTACAAAATTACAAAATTACAAAATTACAAAATTACAAAATTACAAAATTACAAAATTACAAAATTACAAAATTACAAAATTACAAAATTACAAAATTACAAAATTACAAAATTACAAAATTACAAAATTACAAAATTACAAAATTACAAAATTACAAAATTACAAAATTACAAAATTACAAAATTACAAAATTACAAAATTACAAAATTACAAAATTACAAAATTACAAAATTACAAAATTACAAAATTACAAAATTACAAAATTACAAAATTACAAAATTACAAAATTACAAAATTACAAAATTACAAAATTACAAAATTACAAAATTACAAAATTACAAAATTACAAAATTACAAAATTACAAAATTACAAAATTACAAAATTACAAAATTACAAAATTACAAAATTACAAAATTACAAAATTACAAAATTACAAAATTACAAAATTACAAAATTACAAAATTACAAAATTATAAAATTACAAAATTACAAAATTACAAAATTACAAAATTACAAAATTACAAAATTACAAAATTACAAAATTACAAAATTACAAAATTACAAAATTACAAAATTACAAAATTACAAAATTACAAAATTACAAAATTACAAAATTACAAAATTACAAAATTACAAAATTAAAATTTAAAAATTAAAAATTAAAAAAAAAAATTACAAAATTACAAAATTACAAAATTACAAAATTACAAAATTACAAAATTACAAAATTACAAAATTACAAAATTACAAAATTACAAAATTACAAAATTACAAAATTACAAAATTACAAAATTACAAAATTACAAAATTACAAAATTACAAAATTACAAAATTACAAAATTACAAAATTACAAAATTACAAAATTACAAAATTACAAAATTACAAAATTACAAAATTACAAAATTACAAAATTACAAAATTACAAAATTACAAAATTACAAAATTACAAAATTACAAAATTACAAAATTACAAAATTACAAAATTACAAAATAACAAAATTACAAAATTACAAAATTACAAAATTACAAAATTACAAAATTACAAAATTACAAAATTACAAAATTACAAAATTACAAAATTACAAAATTACAAAATTACAAAATTACAAAATTACAAAATTACAAAATTACAAAATTACAAAATTACAAAATTACAAAATTACAAAATTACAAAATTACAAAATTACAAAATTACAAAATTACAAAATTACAAAATTACAAAATTACAAAATTACAAAATTACAAAATTACAAAATTACAAAATTACAAAATTACAAAATTACAAAATTACAAAATTACAAAATTACAAAATTACAAAATTACAAAATTACAAAATTACAAAATTACAAAATTACAAAATTACAAAATTACAAAATTACAAAATTACAAAATTACAAAATTACAAAATTACAAAATTACAAAATTACAAAATTACAAAATTACAAAATTACAAAATTACAAAATTACAAAATTACAAAATTACAAAATTACAAAATTACAAAATTACAAAATTACAAAATTACAAAATTACAAAATTACAAAATTACAAAATTACAAAATTACAAAATTACAAAATTACAAAATTACAAAATTACAAAATTACAAAATTACAAAATTACAAAATTACAAAATTACAAAATTACAAAATTACAAAATTAAAAGTTAAAAATTAAAATTTAAAAATTAAAAATTAAAAATTACAAAATTACAAAATTAAAAATTAAAAGTTAAAAATTAAAATTTAAAAATTAAAAATTAAAAATTAAAAGTTAAAAATTAAAATTTAAAAATTACAAAATTACAAAATTACAAAATTACAAAATTACAAAATTACAAAATTACAAAATTACAAAATTACAAAATTACAAAATTACAAAATTACAAAATTACAAAATTACAAAATTACAAAATTACAAAATTACAAAATTACAAAATTACAAAATTACAAAATTACAAAATTACAAAATTACAAAATTACAAAATTACAAAATTACAAAATTACAAAATTACAAAATTACAAAATTACAAAATTACAAAATTACAAAATTACAAAATTACAAAATTACAAAATTACAAAATTACAAAATTACAAAATTACAAAATTACAAAATTACAAAATTACAAAATTACAAAATTACAAAATTACAAAATTACAAAATTACAAAATTACAAAACTACAAAATTAAAAACTACAAAATTACAAAATTACAAAATTACAAAATTACAAAATTAAAAAATTACAAAAGTACAAAATTACAAAATTACAAAATTACAAAATTACAAAATTACAAAATTACAAAATTACAAAATTACAAAAGTACAAAAGTACAAAATTACAAAATTACAAAATTACAAAATTACAAAATTACAAAATTACAAAATTACAAAATTACAAAATTACAAAATTACAAAATTACAAAATTACAAAATTACAAAATTACAAATTACAAAATTACAAAATTACAAAATTACAAAATTACAAAATTACAAAATTACAAAATTACAAAATTACAAAATTACAAAATTACAAAATTACAAAATTACAAAATTACAAAATTACAAAATTACAAAATTACAAAATTACAAAATTACAAAATTACAAAATTACAAAATTACAAAATTACAAAATTACAAAATTACAAAATTACAAAATTACAAAATTACAAAATTACAAAGAAGCATACAAAAAACTGGCAACAACTGCGACTGACTTCCTGGGGCCAAGCACGACAACAACAACAACAACAAAAAAGCAACAAAACAATTGGAAACTTGAATCGGACTTGTCTGCTGTCTGTCACTTTTGTAGCCATGTGACAAGTTTGTCAGCTCAGCTTGCATTCATTTTGTAACGCTTCTACGAGCGATGTCCTTATTGTTCTGTCCGAGGCGTAGCGTAGCAAATGTTGCCATTGTTGTTTTTATCGTTGTTTCATCTGATTTTTACCCTTTTCTGTTGTGATTCCGCCAACAAAAAGCTTCCACGTTGACCAAAAGCTCAGTGGTCTGTTACAAAGAATCTCACACTGACTTGCCCGTACAACATGAACGTAAGGATACCAACTACAGGACTTTTGTATTATGTTTGCATACACCAGCAGCAACATAAGTTGTACGAAGGATGACTTGAAATCAATCGCAATTCATTCGATCAATGGTAACAATGTTTTCTTGCTCTTGTCCTGTTTTGGGTTTCTTTGTTTCATTTGTCCATGTGTCTACTGCTGAGGGCTGTGTCATTGTAAATATGTCCGGCATTGTTTTAATCGGTGATTTTTGCCGTTTTCATTTCTGGAGTGAAGGAAAAGTTATTGGTGGCGTGATTTTGAGAGAATTTTCACATCTAAGGAGATAAGAAAAAGGGATTAAATTTTTTGATAATAAAAATAAAAGAGAAGTACAAAGGGCGACTGACGAGTAGCAGGTGCGAAGAATGTATTAAAACATAATTTAATGAAAGTTGTTGAAAGTGAAATATGGGCCTAAGGAGTGGCTGATAAGTAGTAAGTTGGGAATCGATGTTGTCACGATTTGATTTAATGACGTTATTAGGACTAAAAATTCAACTTTCAACTTTCAAAATTACAAAATTACAAAATTACAAAATTACAAAATTACAAAATTACAAAATTACAAAATTACAAAATTACAAAATTACAAAATTACAAAATTACAAAATTACAAAATTACAAAATTACAAAATTACAAAATTACAAAATTACAAAATTACAAAATTACAAAATTACAAAATTACAAAATTACAAAATTACAAAATTACAAAATTACAAAATTACAAAATTACAAAATTACAAAATTACAAAATTACAAAATTACAAAATTACAAGATTACAAAATTACAAAATTACATAATTACAAAATTACAAAATTACAAAATTACAAAATTACAAAATTACAAAATTACAAAATTACAAAATTACAAAATTACAAAATTACAAAATTACAAAATTACAAAATTACAAAATTACAAAATTACAAAATTACAAAATTACAAAATTACAAAATTACAAAATTACAAAATTACAAAATTACAAAATTACAAAATTACAAAATTACAAAATTACAAAATTACAAAATTACAAAATTACAAAATTACAAAATTACAAAATTACAAAATTACAAAATTACAAAATTACAAAATTACAAAATTACAAAATTACAAAATTACAAAATTACAAAATTACAAAATTACAAAATTACAAAATTACAAAATTACAAAATTACAAAATTACAAAATTACAAAATTACAAAATTACAAAATTACAAAATTAAAATTTAAAAATTAAAAATTAAAAAAAAAAATTACAAAATTACAAAATTACAAAATTACAAAATTACAAAATTACAAAATTACAAAATTACAAAATTACAAAATTACAAAATTACAAAATTACAAAATTACAAAATTACAAAATTACAAAATTACAAAATTACAAAATTACAAAATTACAAAATTACAAAATTACAAAATTACAAAATTACAAAATTACAAAATTACAAAATTACAAAATTACAAAATTACAAAATTACAAAATTACAAAATTACAAAATTACAAAATTACAAAATTACAAAATTACAAAATTACAAAATTACAAAATTACAAAATTACAAAATTACAAAATTACAAAATTACAAAATTACAAAATTACAAAATTACAAAATAACAAAATTACAAAATTACAAAATTACAAAATTACAAAATTACAAAATTACAAAATTACAAAATTACAAAATTACAAAATTACAAAATTACAAAATTACAAAATTACAAAATTACAAAATTACAAAATTACAAAATTACAAAATTACAAAATTACAAAATTACAAAATTACAAAATTACAAAATTACAAAATTACAAAATTACAAAATTACAAAATTACAAAATTACAAAATTACAAAATTACAAAATTACAAAATTACAAAATTACAAAATTACAAAATTACAAAATTACAAAATTACAAAATTACAAAATTACAAAATTACAAAATTACAAAATTACAAAATTACAAAATTACAAAATTACAAAATTACAAAATTAAAAGTTAAAAATTAAAAATTAAAAAATTACAAAAGTACAAAATTACAAAATTACAAAATTACAAAATTACAAAATTACAAAATTACAAAATTACAAAATTACAAAATTACAAAATTACAAAATTACAAAATTACAAAATTACAAAATTACAAAATTACAAAATTACAAAATTACAAAATTACAAAATTACAAAATTACAAAATTACAAAATTACAAAATTACAAAATTACAAAATTACAAAATTACAAAATTACAAAATTACAAAATTACAAAATTACAAAATTACAAAATTACAAAATTACAAAATTACAAAATTACAAAATTACAAAATTACAAAATTACAAAATTACAAAATTACAAAATTACAAAATTACAAAATTCAAAATTACAAAATTACAAAATTACAAAATTACAAAATTACAAAATTACAAAATTACAAAATTACAAAATTACAAAATTACAAAATTACAAAATTACAAAATTACAAAATTACAAAATTACAAAATTACAAAATTACAAAATTACAAAATTACAAAATTACAAAATTACAAAATTAAAAGTTAAAAATTAAAATTTAAAAATTAAAAATTAAAAATTACAAAATTACAAAATTAAAAATTAAAAGTTAAAAATTAAAATTTAAAAATTAAAAATTAAAAATTAAAAATTAAAAATTAAAAGTTAAAAATTAAAATTTAAAAATTACAAAATTACAAAATTACAAAATTACAAAATTACAAAATTAAAAAATTAAAAAATTACAAAAGTACAAAATTACAAAATTACAAAATTACAAAATTACAAAATTACAAAATTACAAAATTACAAAATTACAAAATTACAAAATTACAAAATTAAAAGTTAAAAATTAAAATTTAAAAATTAAAAATTAAAAATTACAAAATTACAAAATTAAAAATTAAAAGTTAAAAATTAAAATTTAAAAATTAAAAATTAAAAATTAAAAGTTAAAAATTAAAATTTAAAAATTACAAAATTACAAAATTACAAAATTACAAAATTACAAAATTACAAAATTACAAAATTACAAAATTACAAAATTACAAAATTACAAAATTACAAAATTACAAAATTACAAAATTACAAAATTACAAAATTACAAAATTACAAAATTACAAAATTACAAAATTACAAAATTACAAAATTACAAAATTACAAAATTACAAAATTACAAAATTACAAAATTACAAAATTACAAAATTACAAAATTACAAAATTACAAAATTACAAAATTACAAAATTACAAAATTACAAAATTACAAAATTACAAAATTACAAAATTACAAAATTACAAAATTACAAAATTACAAAATTACAAAATTACAAAATTACAAAATTACAAAATTACAAAATTACAAAATTACAAAATTACAAAATTACAAAATTACAAAATTACAAAATTAAAAGTTAAAAATTAAAATTTAAAAATTAAAAATTAAAAATTAAAAATTACAAAATTACAAAATTAAAAATTAAAAGTTAAAAATTAAAATTTAAAAATTAAAAATTAAAAATTAAAAATTAAAAATTAAAAATTAAAAGTTAAAAATTAAAATTTAAAAATTACAAAATTACAAAATTACAAAATTACAAAATTACAAAATTAAAAAATTACAAAAGTACAAAATTACAAAATTACAAAATTACAAAATTACAAAATTACAAAATTACAAAATTACAAAATTACAAAATTACAAAATTACAAAATTACAAAATTACAAAATTACAAAATTACAAAATTACAAAATTAAAAGTTAAAAATTAAAATTTAAAAATTAAAAATTAAAAATTACAAAATTACAAAATTAAAAGTTAAAAATTAAAATTTAAAAATTAAAAATTAAAAATTAAAAATTAAAAATTAAAAGTTAAAAATTAAAATTTAAAAACTACAAAATTACAAAATTACAAAATTACAAAATTACAAAATTAAAAAATTACAAAAGTACAAAATTACAAAATTACAAAATTACAAAATTACAAAATTACAAAATTACAAAATTACAAAATTACAAAATTACAAAATTACAAAAGTACAAAATTACAAAATTACAAAATTACAAAATTACAAAATTACAAAATTACAAAATTACAAAATTACAAAATTACAAAATTACAAAATTACAAAATTACAAAATTACAAAATTACAAAATTACAAAATTACAAAATTACAAAATTACAAAATTACAAAATTACAAATTACAAAATTACAAAATTACAAAATTACAAAATTACAAAATTACAAAATTACAAAATTACAAAATTACAAAATTACAAAATTACAAAATTACAAAATTACAAAATTACAAAATTACAAAATTACAAAATTACAAAATTACAAAATTACAAAATTACAAAATTACAAAATTACAAAATTACAAAATTACAAAATTACAAAATTACAAAATTACAAAATTACAAAATTACAAAATTACAAAATTACAAAATTACAAAATTACAAAATTACAAAATTACAAAATTACAAAATTACAAAATTACAAAATTACAAAATTACAAAATTACAAAATTACAAAATTACAAAATTACAAAATTACAAAATTACAAAATTACAAAATTACAAAACTACAAAATTACAAAATTACAAAATTACAAAATTACAAAATTACAAAATTACAAAATTACAAAATTACAAAATTACAAAATTACAAAATTACAAAATTACAAAATTACAAAATTACAAAATTACAAAATTACAAAATTACAAAATTACAAAATTACAAAATTACAAAATTACAAAATTACAAAATTACAAAATTACAAAATTACAAAATTACAAAATTACAAAATTACAAAATTACAAAATTACAAAATTACAAAATTACAAAATTACAAAATTACAAAATTACAAAATTACAAAATTACAAAATTACAAAATTACAAAATTACAAAATTACAAAATTACAAAATTACAAAATTACAAAATTACAAAATTACAAAATTACAAAATTACAAAATTACAAAATTACAAAATTACAAAAGTACACAATTACAAAATTAAAAATTAAAAATTAAAAATTAAAAATTAAAAATTAAAAATTAAAAATTAAAAATTAAAAATTAAAAATTGAAAATTAAAAATTAAAAATTAAAAATTAAAAATTAAAAATTAAAAATTAAAAATTAAAAATTAAAAATTAAAAATTAAAAATTAAAAATTAAAAATTAAAAATTAAAAATTAAAAATTAAAAATTAAAAATTAAAAATTAAAAATTAAAAATTAAAAATTAAAAATTAAAAATTAAAAATTAAAAATTAAAAATTAAAAATTAAAAATTAAAAATTAAAAATTAAAAATTAAAAATTAAAAATTAAAAATTAAAAATTAAAAATTAAAAATTAAAAATTAAAAATTAAAAATTAAAAATTAAAAATTAAAAATTAAAAATTAAAAATTAAAAATTAAAAATTAAAAATTAAAAATTAAAAATTAAAAATTAAAAATTAAAAATTAAAAATTAAAAATTAAAAATTAAAAATTAAAAATTAAAAATTAAAAATTAAAAATTAAAAATTAAAAATTAAAAATTAAAAATTAATAAAAATTAAAAATTAAAAATTAAAAATTAAAAATTAAAAATTAAAAATTAAAAAATTAAAAAATAAAAATTAAAAATTTAATATTAAAAATTAAAAGTTGTAAACCAATTTTCTTCCATTCGTGCATTGTTCTTATTTACATTTACATCTCCTATCAGTACTTTTTAAAAGTGACAGTGCCAAATCATAGACCTCCTTATATGTTTCAGTGAAAAAATACCAAGAAGTTAGGTGAAGAGTTAGGTGACAAGTGAACATGAGTCTCTTGCATGTATCTAATCGTCACTCTTCAGGATGTTGTTAAGACACGCAACACTATAGCTTGAAAGGTTTAAAGTACCAAAACGTAGCTTTTGTTTGCTTTAAAATCAACTTAAACTCATAAAGAGAAGATAAAAACCTCTTTTTTACAAGGTTATATTTCAAAAGACGGCGACAATGAAATGAATTCCTGTGTTAAAAAATAAAAAAAAAGTATTTTACCCAAAACTACATAATACAGTATCCTGTTTTCGTTCATAGTATAAGACAGGAAAAGGTTAAATCTGTTAAGGTTAACTCGCATGTAAATACAAAATGACTAAGACTAACTAAAGTTACAGTAAAAAATTGTTTACTATTTATTTACTTGAAGTTCGTTGTACCTCCCTCTCTACAAGGATATGAACAGCCCAACACGTATCTATATGTATGTTTACTGTGTCGTTAGGAAGGCAAACGGAAGCAAACAGAAACAGATACAAAGAGCAATGACAAAGTTTATATAACTCAAATTGACCGAAAAATTACAATGGTTTTTGTGTCATTCTGGGTATTTGATTCGATTTTGTCTGTCTGTTTTTGCTGAATTGTGTTACTACTGCGATTAAAGGAAAGTGAGTGTAAAACCATGAAATCATTAAATCGAATTAATTTGATTTTTAACTTTTCCAGTTATATGATACCTTTTTTTTAGCTATTGAATCCCCAGCCGAAGAGAGAGGCTGGGTGGTAAAATAAACAGTTGTGTTATGTTACCAATGCAAACCGTTTGGTTTATTTAAGGAAACTGGAAACCTTTTTTTTGTGGTATAATAATTTTAAGTGCTATTGGGATTTACTCATTACTATGCAGATAGTCCCTTGAGAAATTTATTTAAATATTTTTATCCGGTTTTGGTGTTGGTTTTTCTTGTTTTGTATCAATTTGGGAATAGGAAAGTTTTCTGTGAACAAATATGTAGGTGTGCTTAATTAATGTCATTAATCTTGGTGGGGTATAGTAGGGGGATGAGTTGTGAAAAATTTAAAGTATGGTGGTTATTTGTTAAATTTTTTAGGATATTTAACATATATTAATAAAGGAACTGATAATTAAGAGAAAATAGGTCGGTTGAGGACACATAAGAGAAAAATAGTTTGAGATAATGTGTTATGAGGTTTTGGGATATCTTAGATTGAGATGTGTAAGCGCAATTGAAAATTGCTAAATTTTGTATAAATCGTGGTATTGGGGTTGATATAGAGAGCAAAAGTAACAGCATAAATGAGTCCATCACTGAAGATGATTTGACTATAAAAATCAGGTGCACATTGGTGATCCGCAGACTTATATTGTTGCACCAGTTGAATCTTTCATGTAAGTATTTCAAGTAGTGGACGGGGAGGGATCGAGTTGCTGAGAACGGCGTAGAATCGATAAATTCAAGTACCCTGCCAGACTTACGTCTTCAGCGGGGATTGTGACACGAAGGTGACATTTTTGGTTATCGCCATGGGCAAAGCGCAGTCGGCCAGCTAAGACGGTACAAGAGCTGTCCGAAATGTGTATCAGACACTCTGCTATAACAGCATAACGTCGTCCGGGGATACAAGTGCTCTATGTGCTAAAACCACATTCTGAGTAAATCGACGTTAAAGATTGAAAGGAATTAAGAGCAAAGGGATATAGATCAAAATTGACAGATAATATTGCAGTTTCATGAAGAAATTGTCAAAAACGGATTGATAGCAAAATGTTTATCAATAACTCGAGAAAGTACCATTAACTCAAAATCGCCGAAATGACGTATGAAGCATATTAATCTTCGGACGACGATATATGTCTTCTGTGTGGTACGAGGTACTGAATACTGCTTTCGGATAGAAGGCCCTCTCTTAAACAGTATGTCGTTAGATATTGAAGGAGGCCGTGCAGGTTTAAATATATGCTGCCCCGCTGCATATTGTTTTTATCCGTCCAGGACACCCTATCCACAAGGGTGGTCTTACAAATCGATATTGGATTTTTGGAGCATATTTACTCGTGCCGATTTCCTAAGTTTATTCCGTACGGTTATAAATATTCATTGTACCAAAAAATCAATATGAACATTAGGCATATAACTTTTTACAATTTTTGCAAATAGGAAAAATGGCATAGCATAGTCGAATAGAGCTTAAAAAAGTATGAACTCCTATTATTTTAATTTTTTCGAAATTGCAAAAAAGATTCCGCACCAAACGCAATTACTTTTTTTTCAGATCATATAGCCATTTAAGGTTTTCCTACAAATGTTACGTCATCCCATCAGCGGTTTTTGACGTTTTGCTTTGTTCAATCACAGGGTTGCCAACTCGCTGCAATACATACATTTTCCACTAGAAATCTTAACTATATTAACTAATAGTAGGCAGATATAGAGGTGGCAGCTTAGTTCTTTCTGACGTTTGTCACGCTTGTAGCAACGTCTGGTTTTCTGATCATACTTTTAACAAAAATAATTTCGCCACCCTCACAAAGTCATTGTCCGGCTTTACAAAAGCAAATTAATGTTTTCTCAGAATAAAAACCATCAGATATTCAAGAAGTTCAGCAGAGCAACATCGGCGAAGACCGTGCAATTAAAATTATTCAAGACATTTTGCCATTTTGTAAATCATCACATACTTTAAACTTAAAATTTATTTCATATAACAATTTAAACATTTGTTTTTTAAAACAAAAATATGAAAAAAAAATATCCGACTTATTTTAGAAATCGCTTTTGGTGCGGAACATTTTTAAACCCAATCACCTAAAATGGTGATATTCATTACTTGTACAATATTTGCCACCACGTAGTGGTATGCCAAATTTTTCGTAAAAATTAGTCATATGCCTAATGAACATATTAACGGAATTTTATTTCATCAAAATTTAACTAGTCTTTCTAAAATTATGGCCCCCAAAATTGGCTGTAGGAGCTTAAAAACTTTAAGGCCAATACGGAACGATTTAACATATTGCAATCGTACTCAAACTATTCTTAAATTTACAAGACTTAAAATTTTTGGGAGTTAACACCGAAAAAATCTGCAATTTTTTTCCCCATGTAACATCCGACCGCCCTAGTGTCCACACATGGTTTTGGACTGGCTTGTTGAGTGAGTAGAGAATAGTTTGAATAGGATTTGGCGTAGGACACTTTTTGATGAGCGCGTTTTGTCGAGAAGGCAAAAGAGGTTCGGAGGAGAGTGAGATGGACGTGCTTTTTATAGGCTTGCGGGCCAGTGCTAATCGACAAAACGAGAGATAAGGCTACCCGGGAACGCCGCATTTAGAATGCCGGTTGCGGCTCGCGCTCTGTGTGCCGTTGCTCCGTCCTGTTGGAACCACATGTCCTCCAGTCCTAATTCGTCCAAACACCGTCCTCTGTTGTCGTTTGACCAGCAGCGTTCTCGAAAAAACATGGCCCAATGACTTCTGCAGCGTGAACAACGCACCATGCAATCACTTTGAGCGGCTCCTCGTGCATCACTCGTGGATTTTCGGTGCCCCAGAAGCGGTAGATTTGCTTGTTCACGTAATCGGCAACAGCGGCGATATTCTCTGCAGAACGGGCGCTCCGGGTCCGGCCACTTCTGCCAACGTCTCGTGTGGCACCATCGCTTGTTCACTTGTATTCTACATCTATCTAGTCCACAAATGTCAAAATTTTGCAAAAATAAGAGTATCTTCCAAAAGGGCCTCTTAAGCAGTCGATTAGATATTGTCGCTCGGACAAGTAAGTCAACCTAACTGAAAACAGGTAACTTCCTAAGTGCGCATACAAATTGTGTAGCCTTGCGTATATCGTTTACTATTTTTATCATAAGGACAGCAGCGTTCGTTGGTGAGCCGAGAGCCCTTTTTACATATTAAGGCTCGCTCGCGAGACAACTCTCAAATAGGGAGAAGAGTTCTTCCATTTGAAATTTTGAGTCTCATTACTCGCCAGCTGGGAGCCAATAGAATATTGAGGCTGATGGCTTACGAGCTAATACTTATTGCGATGTAAAGGCAAACATAACCAGTAAGAAAGTTTCAGTCAGGAAACCCGACTTAAATGTACCCTAGGGCGTTTCACTAAAAAAATTTTGCAACTCTTGAAGCGGAATATTACAGCTTGTGATCTAAAAGAATTTCGAAAATTTTTTGGGATTTTTTGAAGATGGGTATGGGGTGGCTGAAATTGATTTTATCAAAAAAATGAGGTTATGGATAAAAAAAATTTTATATTATTTTTTTCTGGTGCTTTTTGTTCATACAACTTAACAATTCTCTTAGCAAGGATCCGATCCCACGACAAAAAAATTATAGGTGTGAAAAATTATTATATTATGGACCACTTTGATAGTCTTAAAAGTGAAAAATTATTTTTCCTAGATTTTAAACCTCGATAACTTGAAAAGTTTTCAAAATTTTTTCAAGATGTAAAATGCGTTTGAAAGATAATTTAGATACCTTAATTTTGGTATATATAAGTTTATATCTTACTTGTGAAAAATGTTGCAAAAAATAAAAAATAAACAAAAAAAGATATTTTTATTTTTAAATTCACACTATTTGAATTTTAAAATATTTGAAATAGGCCCTTTTTAAAATGTAACAAAATTCATAATGCATAATTTTGTAACCTCAAACAGTAAAAGGGTTTTTGATGAATTAAAGTTGCCCACTTCCTTTTTTCGAAAGATACACTTTTATGGGAAAATGATGATGATTTTGTTTCTTCAAAGAAAAAGCTAGAAAAACTATGTGTTGTGAATGATTTATCAGAAAGAGGCGTGGCGTCGACTACAATATATAACAAAAAAAATTACAAAGAATGAGGATGATTTTCAAAACTTATTGATTAGAGTTGATAACAATCAAAAAATTATATCTAATGTTAACAAAAATGTTATTGAAAAAGCTCTTAAGAAACCAATTTGAAAATACTTCCACAGTTGTTCCACATTTAGTGGTTAATGTATTGTAATTTTAGATACAAATTCACTTTTTAATTTTAATTTGTTCATTAAATATGTTGATTTTGTTTATTTAATATCTTTTGATTTAGTATGGGAATACAAATATATTGATGATATTTTTGATATTTTTATTAAAGCAATGCATTTTAGAAGTTTTTTTTTACTTAACCAAGAACGAAACATAATGAAATTCTTTTAATTTTCATAAAATTTGATAAATAAAAAAAAATTTCTCTAACTTAAATTTTTTTCTTATATTTTTCCAACAAGTAAAAATAAATCTATGTACCGAATGAAAGGTAATTTAAAGACCTTTCCAACGCATTTTACATCTTGAAAAAATGTTGAAAACTTTTCAAGTTATCGAGGTTTGAAATCAGAGTTCGTAAATACTTATCATTGAGAAGTATTATTTTGCTCTTCTCCTCATATACAACTCTATTTGCGAGCGACTCAATTTTGTGTTTTCATTTTCGACGTAAAAAGAAATGAGCGCTCGTTTGTTAATGCTCTAGAACGTCATCGCTCGTTGAATACTCTTTCGAAAGCACTCAACAAAAGAGTACTCATTGCTTTCAATGCTTTGATATTTCTCACTCAAAAGTTATTGCGATGATAAACTCTTTACAACAACAAAGCTAAGTTTTGAGTGCTCCTGTTTAATAACATGCTCATAACTGATTTGGTTTACAGGAATTACATACTTGTATCTGCTCTGCTAGCGTCGTTTTTCGAAGTTGTTCTTGATAAACATTTTGCGTACCACTGCATTAGAGTCACATTATTTTGTTTTTTCTCGTAAAAAACCTGTGCAAGGATATATACATATGTCTATATCTGCCACGCCTCCCAACGGCAATATGCTCCACCACTAAACTGTGTGTCGCATAAAAAACAATTTTCATATCAGAGCATTGTTGGATTTGTCAAACAAGCAAATTATCAATCTTAATAATTTAGGTTTATTAAATGTAATTTTTAATATAAAAAAAAATAAAAATAAATGATTCAATGTGTTAACAGTATTATTATTTCAAAAATAATAATAATTTTCTTACATACTACCTAAATATCAATGCATATTTTCCAAGCAACACAATTCATTTCTGTGTTCAACGAAACGACGGCACTTGAAAAATCAACATTATACATATGTTCACATTTGCTTATTTATGATTGATAAGTAAAATTCAATCGATCATTTTCGTGAAAAGAGCGCTCCTTGTTTGCTTCAATGAGCGTACAATGAGTTATTCAATTTAAAAATTCTATTCAAACAAGCGGTCGCCATTTAACTTATCAAAGCGATGTATTGAATGAGTGAAACTAATGAGGAGTTTATAGAAGAGAAGATTGCTTGATTGCTTTCGCTCACTTGTTTTGAAAATGATAAACTCATTGTAAAGATAACTCAATAGAGCGAGAGCGTATTTTGATTGCTCTACGCACTCTGTTTGAAATCTAGGAAAAATAATTTTTCACTTTTAAGACTATCAAAGTGGTCCATAATATAATAATTTTACACACCAATAATTTTTTGTCGTGGGATCGGATCCATAAGAAGAGAATTGTTTAGTTGTATGAACAAAAAGCACCAGAAAAAAAATAATATAAAATTTTTTTCTCCATAACCTCATTTTTTTGATAAAATCTATTTCAGCGACCCCATACCCATCTACAAAAAATCCAAAAATTTTTTCGAAATTCTTTTAGATCACAAGCCTTAATATTCCGCTTCAAGAGTTGCAAAAATCGCAAAAATCGCATTTGGTGAAACGCCCTAATGTACCCTCACCCTCAGTAGAACACACAATTTTCTAGTATATTGAAGTTATTACTCGATTTCTAAAGAGCTCGGAGTGGTACATTTGTATGGAAGGAGCGTGTCTAGACTTTCTGTTTTTTTTCTCTAACACTTTATCCTGATTTAACTTTATTAAATACAGAATTTGAGCACTATCGCGTTGGGTGTATTGATGTTATTACTCCATTTCTAATGTGGGCGAAATGGTACATTTGCATGGGAGGTACCAGAAGGGGTGTGGCTCGATTTCCAATTTGTTCTCCAAAACTTTATCCTGTTATAGCTTAACAAAATACAGAATTTGGGCACGATCTTGTCAAGTGTGTTGTTACCAATCGCTTTCTGAAGTGGGCGAAATAATACTTTTGTATATGAGGTACCAGAACGGGCGTGGGTAGATTTCCAGATTTTCTCTCCAAAACTTTTTCCTGCTTAATAATAGTAC
Organism: Muscina levida; assembly: GCA_964034835.1. NCBI lineage: Eukaryota > Metazoa > Arthropoda > Insecta > Diptera > Muscidae > Muscina > Muscina levida. The sequence continues at coordinate 31,156,926 of OZ035881.1, forward strand.
CTAAAGATTTTCGGCACGTTCGCGTTGGATGTATTAATAATATAAATCGATTTTTAAAGTGGCCGGAGGTATTAAAATATTTGGTTGCGCCATTCTAAAGTTATCGTGCGTACCAGCCGGACAGCCAGACAGACCGACATGGCTCAAACAACTTAAAAAGTCATGAATCGAATTTGGTTCAAAAGAAACCAAGAGACTAAAGTGACTTCTTCTCTGTGCTACACTTTTGGGTCGTATCAAATGATATATACCCTCCTACCCGTAGGGTGAGGGTATAAAAAGCGGCGATATGAGCATTTATAGATACGACGATATAATTGCCAATATAGTAAGAATTTAGCAAAAGTTTCCACAAGTCTTTTGATTGATTTCAGTACAAACCCATTTGTATAAAGGCAAAATCGAACACAACAATTGGTGTTTAATTCCTTATTAAATTATTTTAAATGCCGCTGTTTTAATATCCATGAACGGAGTTTTGAAACTTTTCCAGGCACATGTGCCTAACCACAAACTACAAAACGATTCCACAAATGTGCCACATTTTAAAAATACCTACCTAGACATTTTATTAAGTATTTAAGCAATACTGTATTTCCAAAAAGCCTTTAGCAGATAAGAGTACAAAAAGCATATTCGTTTTCACGGAAGCTAAATTCTTGCAATAACATGCAATTTACACCTTTTTACCAAAAGAAGAAATTAAAAAAAGATAAAAAAAATCTAAGTAACATAAGAAATGTAAGGGCGAGGGTGTTTTGAAAAGAAAATTACAGCGCTTAGTACTAGCAAGTAGCTGGGATTGATATACAGTGGGCATAAATGTGAATTGCATAAGGAAAAAATAAAAGATTTGTCATCTTGCTCTTGTTTTGTATTGTTGATCTACATGTGTAAATAATGAATGTGTTTTCATCGTTCAGTTCAAGATATTTTTATTACTGCTAATAGAGTTTGTTTTACAAGAGTTGTGTGAAATAGATTATGCTGATAGCTGGCAGGGCGGATAGCTATTTCAATACTTGCCAAACTATCATCACCAAAACTATTTGTCATCGTTAAAATCATCATTACAACGTGTACGTTAGGTATTAGAATAAAATGTTATATTTCAGATACCAAACAACGGACTAACTGAACATGTCGAAAGCCAAATCTTATAAAAACCACACTAAGTCTCCAAAAACTTCCTCCCATGAAACAGTGAGAAAATCGTAGGAGTATCACGTATCAACTCTCGTCGATTACAAAGTCGCTTTCGTTGGCAAAGTTAATAAGTTTCTGTAAGATGACGCCAGCAGATACGAAATCATTAGTTCAAATTGTGAAGGCTGCCTCTGAATCTTTCAATACCAAACGAGTCTTTAGACAAGGTGACAACCTTTCTTGTGATATTTTTAATATTCATCAGATACTATGTGATTATGAAGTTAACAGAAAGTACATGCTACTGACATATGCTGACTATAACGATATAATCGGTCGTACCGTGCTAGAAGTAAACACAACTTTCACCAGTATCCAGAAGGGATGGACGAAAGTTTATTTGAAATTTTATTGAAAGAAAACAAAGCTGATGGTATCTACGAAAGGACTCTCTTACAAGACTAGGACAATCTGTTAACTTTGCTGACTACAATTTCAAAGTACCTAGCGGTATATGAAACGAAGTACCTACAAGGTGGGCCAAAAGAAGTCATCCGATGATGTGTGGTTCCATTTGTTTTTTCTAAATGAAAAACTTCGATTCTGTTATTTGATTTGAATTCAATTGGTTAAGTCGAGAGGATGATATCTGTCAAATTGGTGCCGTCACAATTGATTGCCATACGGGCTCTTTTTATCGTTTTTTTATCACTCCGGCGAGAACTTCGGGCGACAGATTCTCCCACTCGTGCCGAATGTTGTCCTTGAGGGCTTTCAGGGTCTCGGGCTTGTTCACGTAAATACGGATCTTCAAAAAACCCCACAAAAAAATCTGGAAGGTAAATTCGGGCGGACTTGCGGGCCAGTGCAAATCGCCAAAACGAGAGATGAGGCAACCCGGAAACGCCGCCTTGAGAATGTCGGTTGTGGCTCGCGCAGTGTGTGCCGTTGCACCGTACTGTTGGAACCACAAGTCCTCTAGTCCTAATTCGTTCAATGCGGCAGAAAAAACTCGGTTAACATGGCTCTATAGCGCGCACCGTCCACTGATGTCTTATGACCAGCAGCGTTCTCGAAAATATAAATGGCCCGATGACTCCTGCAGCGTGAAGAGCGCACCATGTAGTTACTTTGAGCGGGTGAATGGCTCCTCGTGCATCACTCGTGGATTTTCGGAGCCCCAGAAGCGATAGTTGTGCTTGTTCACGTACCTGCTGAGATGGAAATGAGCCTCATTGCTCATAATTATTTTGGTCGACAAATCGTCCACTTCGTCCTCGAGATTGAGGATGGCTTGGGCGTATGGTACACGCGTTTGGAGGTCAACAGGCAGGAGCTGATGCACTGACTGGACTTTGTACGGGAATAGTCGCAGTCGGTGTCGGACGGCCGGGGAATCGGCTAAGGTTATTCCGCGTTCTTGGGGAGTGCATCGCTCCATGACTTGTTCACTTGTATTCTACATCTGACTAGTCCATAAATGTCAAAACAGAATTGACATTTGCTGCCATTTACAACTATGACACTCCTATGCTAAAATGAAGGGGGAATACAAGCGAGAGAATTAACACGGATTGCTACTAAATATATATCTGACATCGTCACTTAATTTGCAATCAAGTGATGGTATCAACGAAAAGAGATTCCACGAGACTAGGAAAGTCCTAGGTAAATCCTCTAACTTTGCTGAATACAATTTCGAAGTACCCAGCGGTATAAACGAAGTACCTATTTAGTCATCCTTGACATCAGTATGACATTGTAAGCGATCGATCTAAGTACTTAGAATGTCATGCATCTGCAATGTAAAAACATCGCCCACTCCGATTGAAATGACACCTTCTGACATCGTCACTAACTTCGTAATCAAGCGTGTTATCAAGCTCACTGAAAACTCCGCTTATAACTTCATTGTAACTGAAATGGCACCTAATGACATCGTCGCTTACTTTGTAAGCGAGAGCGCACCGATTAAACGGTCTATGACACTCAAAGGCTAAATTTAAGGAGGAATGTATAAATAAAGCTGACATGATCGATAACGTAAAGTGTATCTTTACCGCTGGGTGCGTTGACGGGGTGCAACGATATCGAATAAATCGTGAGCTATACGAGCAGTACTTCGAATTCGATATGGTTAGTTGAATCAAAGTACAGCGGCTGCGCTGGATTGGCCATGTTATTCGCGCGGAAGATATTCCCGTAAAAATACCCATTACGTAATAGCTGATGTCAGATATATTTAGTAGCAATCAGTGATGATTCTCTCGCCACCTTAAATTTAGCATAGGAGTGTCATAGACCGTTTAATCGGTGCGTTCTCGCTTACAACGTTAGCGACGATGTTAGTATGTGCCATTTCAGTTGGAATTACGTTATATGCTGAGTTTAAAGCGAGCGTGATAACACGCTTGATTACGAAGTAAGTGATAATGTCAGTAGGAGCCATTTCAACACCATTGTAATCGGAGTTATAATGATTGGATGATATTTTTTACATTAGACGCGCATGACATCCTAGGTTCTTAGATCCTCCCTTATAATGTCATACTGATGTAATGGATTACTAAATAGGAACATGGTTTCATTTACCGCTGGGTCGCTCGACGTAGAAGATGACGACCAAAGTTGTTTATAGGCCTGCTGAACAATTAAATAATAACCTCCTCTTCACTTATCATCGATAGAGCATGAATAGTGACTCACTCACTACGAATAGTGACACACTCTTTTATGTGACTAATGTCTACTACGATATCTTCCCACTTGCCCACTGTCCCACGAGTTAAAACACATTTCATGTGGCTTATCATTTACTTTGCCTTAGCCATGCCACTTTAGTATTTGTTTCTTTCAACCAGCCAAGTACCAGCAATAGTAACAATAACAAAAAGAATGTTTTGTTTGCATTTCACAGGTCCGACCTTTCACAGTGAGTGAGAAAACACACATCAAAGAGGAAATCATAAAAACAGTGACGAAGTGTTGAACGTTCAGTGTTTGAGGTCTTTAAGAAGTTCTGCGAAAGTTTCTAAAAAAGTCTGCTGCCTGTTTTGTGTTTCCTCCCCAAGTCATTTATATGTCTTAACACTAAAAGGGGTCAAGACGGCTCTGTGGACGACGATGGTGGTGGTATTGGCAAAAAGACCTTTCATCAGCAGTGGCGTTAAAGTAAAAACAAACATAGAATATCCTTTATTACGCAGAAAGAAAGCAAGAACTAACCACAGAAGGCGAACAATTACCATACATGTGCAAATATCGTTCGACTGTTTGTCTGTCTGTCGGCTCACAATGCATATGATTATTACCTTGAAGTAACGTTTGTGGCCGGTACAGTATCCGTTCCGGTAACATATCCTTTTTCCTTGTACAAGATCCTCTACAGCTACTTTTATGATTTATTTGTTAAATGGTCATAGTTATAACAATAATAATAATAATAATAATAATAGTAATAATAACAAAAACAACATCAAACTACTATGGAGGTAATAACTTTTGTTACGGACTTCCTTTATTCATCCCATTTTTCCTCCCCGGATAATAAAAAACTATAAAGTTTGCTTTTAGCCCCATCCACTGTGAAGGAGAAAAATATAGGCAAAGGGCAGTAATAAACCAAGGTAAAAATAGTTAGCTGCGTGTAATAAATGTAATGACCAGTAAGGTTTCGTAGGGAAATCTTTAGTTTTGTTGTAAATAAACCGTATGACCATGTTTCCTCCTTACGCATGGTTTTCTTAGTTTTATATGATTTTTTTTCTCCAGATTATGGAATTTTAGTAACCAGTAGGGAGGTTATAGCAAATAAAAGTTGTATAGTATCAATTGTTGATGAAGTTTAGTCATTGCGAATGTATATATTTGCGTCTTCAGTACCAGCAATGTCTTAAATAATTAAGTACAGGTTTTTGGAATTGGGAATGTTATGACCACGTGCGAACAAATTTAGTTGATTTCTTATACAAAAAATTAACTAAAGTCCTATATACAAAAAAAAAAAAAAACAAAAAATTAATCGCAACTATTGTAAATACAATTTTGTTTCCACATAAGGTAAAAGGCAGTCAATATAAAATAAATTCGATGAAATTTTATCAAAAAAATTGTTTTTCAAAAATTTTATATAAATTGAAAAATGCCTTTTTCTTAGTTTTTATATTGCATATTTTTTACTGAGGTATAATAAAACACTGCCCGTTTGCCGTTGCACCTTAACATAGGCCAATAATATAAAAAAAAATTCTACTACTATCTTAAGCACCTACAATTTTTTATTCAAAAATTTCTGCGCATAATTTATCATAAATAAAATAAGAATGGTTTGAATTAAGTGATATAAATTTTATAAAAATGTAAATTAAATTTACCTTCAACTTTTTTCTCTTATTTATTATACCATCACCCTTAGGGATGAGGATATATATCATTTGATGCGACCCAAAAGTGTAACACATAGAAGGAGTGACTTTAGACCCTAGGTTTCTTTGAACCAAATTCGATTCATGACTTTTTAAGTCGTTTGAGCCATGTCCGTCTGTCTGTCTGGTGGCTGTCCGGCTGGTTCGCACGATAACTTTCGAAAGACGCAACTAAATATTTTGAAATTTTGCACGAGTTATTATTTTCTTAAAACTACTTACGATATTGCAAATGGGCTACATGGCCCCGCCCATTATGGTACCTCCCATACAAATGTACCTTTCCGCCCACTTTAGGGATGTACTAATAATATCAGTACACCCAAGGCAATCACGCCCAAATTCTGTAATTAGTAAAGCTATAACAGGATAAAGTAATGGAGAATAAATCTGGAGCTTAAACACACCCCTTCTCGTACCTCCCATACAAATGTACCACTCCGCCCACTTTCGAAATCGAGTAATACTATCAATAAAATAGAAAATTATTTGTTTTACTGAGGGTAAGGGTAAATGTAAGTCGGGTTGCCCGACTGAAACTTTCTAACTGGTTTTAATTACAAATCGATTATTTTCAATAACTCAAGACTTAAACAATATATTATATTGGGTGATGGTATTTATCAGTCAGTTTAACTGACTGAAATTTCTGTACTGGTTTTTGTTTTGTATTCGTTGACCTCTGAACCAGTTTTTGCTGACTCCTTTCCTAGCGATGAGAAAACTGCAGTAACACTGATGTCTATATCATCGGCATAGGCTAGTGACATCTTGCTCTTGTGGAATATGGTGGCAGACATGTTTAAACCAGCCTTCCTTTTCACCATCTCCATAACTATATTAAATAGTGTACTGGACAAGCTATCGCCCTGTCTGAGACCTCTTTTTGTTTTAAATGGTTCAGAGCGATCCTTACCAATTTTAACCGAGAATTTGGTGTTTTCCCAGGTACATCTGCAAAGTCGAATTAGCTTTGCAGGAATACCAAACTCAGGCCTCATATAGCCTTTTCCTTATCGGAGAGTCGAAGGGAGCTTTGTAGTCGACAAAGAGGTGGTAGGTGACGATCTGCTATTCATGAGTTTTTTTTACTTAATTTGTTGTAAGGTGGATATTTGATACGTCGTAGATTTACCAGGTCTAAAGCCTCACTAATATGGTCCAATTAGTTCTTTTACAATTGGCTTTAGACGTTCAGACAATATGCTCGAAAGGTCCTTGTACGCAATTGGTAATAGGCTTATTCCACGGTAGTTCTTACATTCACTGCGATCTCCTCTCTTGTATATGGGGCATAACGGACTGAGACTTCAATCCCTAGGCATGCTCTCCTCTAGCCAGATGTTCTCCATTAACTGATGCATGCTTATAATCAGCATCTCCCCACCTGCCTAAAACAATTCAGCAGGGAGACCATCGGCTCCAGCCGCTTTGTTATTTTTAAGGCGGGATATTGCCACACGTATCTCGCTCTGGCTCGGAGGTGGACAGTTAATACCATCGTCATGGATTGGAGCGGAGTCTTCTGGAGTGGTGTCCGTATCCAGTAAATTTATGGAATGATCTCTCAAAATCTTCAGAACGTTATCCGGGTCCGTCACTAGCTGGCCATCGCAGTTATTGTACCTGGTCCACTCATTCTCGCCTTAACTCTCTGGTAGAATTTTCCGGCTTCCCCTCTACAACTCTGTTCACTTATCCTGTCTCTTTTTCAGCTCTTTCCGTTTAAAAAGACGAGTTGCCTCTCGTCTCTTCTCCCTGTGCCGTTCACGAACGGCTCGCGTTGCCATTAGCTGAAGTTTCGTACTGTATGCAGCATCTATTGGCATTGCGACATTCACCGTCGTACCAGGCATGATCTTGAGACGACTTTAAGTATCCAAGTACGCTTCTAGCAGTTCCTTCTATGGAGTCGGCTACATATTCCCACTGCGAGAAATTATTATCTGGGGTTGGAGCATTCCGTAGCAGTTGAGTTAAGTGATTGGAGCAGGCGTCCGCTACCTCTGTGGTCCGCAGTTTACCGATGTCCAGCTTTCGTTGTGCCTGGTTACGTACGTTTCTCGCCATGCTTAGCCTTGTGCGCACCTTAACTGCGGTAAGGTAGTGATCTGAGTCAATGTTCGCACCCCTGATCACTCGTACGTCCAGAACACTCGATGCGTACCTTCCATCGACTACCACGTGATCTGTCTGATTCCTCGCCAATTGTTCTGGAGATAACCATGTTGCCTTATGAATATTGTCAAATCTAGTGCTGCTAACTACCATATTGCTTGACGCAATCTATCATTCTGATGTCATTGTTCGACGTTTCGGTGTGCAGACTGAATTTTTCGATGGTAGGCTCAAATGCGGTCTCTCTGCCTATTTTTTAGCATTCAAATCGCCTAATACAATTTTAATGTCATGGCTGGGCTACGGTCATCTACATTTTCTTGGCTCTAGTAGAACCCGTCTTTGTCCTCATTGCTTTCTTTACTGTCGGAGCATGGGCACATATAAGTGGTATGTGGAAAAACTTTGTTTTGACTCTTATGGTGGCTATACGTTCACACACCGTTTTTGTTATATTACTATTAAATCGCATTGTGTTTTGCATAGTTTGAGGCATACACATGAGTATTTCTATATACAAAATTAATTGAGTGATATTTCAATGATTTGATGACTGTTTTGTCGAATTTAGTTCCATCAATGTACGCGACTCCCACTGCAACCAGTTTTTGTTTATCTGCCGGAATAGTTTATCTGCCAATTTGTATGTGTACTGATTAAAGAAGGCTGATAAATTTATGAGGTTTTGTTTTTAATTCTAAATAAAGCACTTCAAATAGAACTGGATGTCGTTATCATGTCGTTATCTTTATTTTAATCCGATTGAAGAATTTTATACATTGTATATTGGTTGTTTCCCTATTTTCAGCATTACCATTGATATTTTTCAAAGAAGCGTTTTAGCTTTTAAATTGTGAATTAAGTCACAATTTTTTCGATAAAATTTTTAAAGAATTAAGTCCGAAAATTAAGGTGGCTTCTGATGAGCATGAAAACTTAGCACTAAGGGGTTATTGGGGTCGCTGATTTCGAATGGTGGATACAGAATGGCGCACATTATTAAAAAACCAGTAAGCAAGTTTTAGTCGGGCGACCCGACTTACATATACCATCACCCTCAGTAAAATAAAAAAAATTGCTATTATATTGATATTATTACTCAATTTCTAAAGTAATTACTCATAAATGATATATACCCTCATCCCTAAGGGTGATGGTATAAAAATTATGGAATTCACCTTAACAAAATGTCCGCCATTGATTCGAAATCAGAGACCCCAAAAACCTCCTTTGTTACAATATCATTTCAATTCAACCACGTTTTGAAAAAAAAAATGTCCGCCATCATGTATCCCCCATTTTGTTTTTCAAAATTTGAAATCAGTGACCCCATAAACCGCCTTAGGCACAATATTAGTTTAACTTTCATATTTTTTTAAAAAATAGTACGCCATTTTGTTGTCTGAAAATTTGACTCTGGTTTCGAAATCAGCTACCCCAAAAAATCCTATGGGCACAATATCGGTAGAATTCCATTATTTTGAGAAAACAAATTCTGCCCCTTTTTATCCACCATTTTGTTTTTTTTTTTTAAAAATTTGACTCCAGATTCGAAATCAACGACCCCAAAATCCACCTTAAGCACAATATCAGTTAAATACAAGCATATTTTGGAGAAAAAAATGACCGCCATCATGTTTTTCCAAAATTTTACTGCGGATTCGAAATCAGCGACCGCAAATACCCCCTTGGTACCATGTTTTATGCCCATTGAATATCTCCTTCACATTAAGGTCAAATTTTTCACGGATCCGACCAATGTGTATTGTTGGCTCAATTTTAATTAACGATTTAGTTGTATATACGAAATTATTTGTGTCTAAAGCTGATATTAATCCCATATGGGAAATGTGACGAAAGACGGGTTTTTTTATACCCTCACCATAAGGGTTGCATGGTATACAGTCGAAACTCTCTATAACGAATTCCAAGGGACTGGATATTTACTTCGCTATAAGGAAAATTTGCTATATGGAATAGAAAAACAATTTTGTTCCTTTTAACATTTTTTATTTGTAGTAGTCAGTTATTTTGTTTTGAAGTACATTTTTCCACTTTCCTTCTTAAATATTATTTTCTAATACATTTAGAGAAGAAAACACAGTGCATATCGCGATATGCAAAGACAAACTGATACATTCACATTCAATTTTACGGTAAATAAACGATTCAAAGCTGCTTGTACGTTGTGAAAGCGACAAAGTACACACAGAGCAACAATAACAGCACCAATAACACACAATTCTTCGATTTATTTTATTGTTTGCATAAATTCTTTATATGAAGATTGAAAACGCTTCAATCTTGAAGTTACGGTCGCAAAAATTCTTCGTTATAAGGAAATATGCGCTATAGGGAAATTCGTTATATGGAGATTATAATACACGAAAAGTAGACCCAAAACACAGCGTTCTTATAATTGCTACGCAATAAAGAAAACTTCGTTATATAAGAGTTCGTTATAGAGAATTTCGACTGTACATATATCATTTGATACGACTCAAAAGTATAACACATAGATGGGTTCACTTAAGGCCGTAGGTTTTTTTAAACCAAATTCGATTTATGACTTTTTAAGTTGTTTGAGCCACGTCCGTCTGTCTGTCCGGATGGTACGCACGATAACTTTCGAAAGACGCAAACAAATGTTTTAAAACTTAGCACGAGTTAATATTTTTCCAAAACTACTTACGGTATTGCAAATGGGTTACATGGCCACGCCTCTTCTGGTACCTCCCATAGAAACGCATCATTCCGCCCATTCCGAGTTGTAATATCAATACACCCAACGCGATCGTGCCCAAATTCTGTATTTAGTAAAGCTATTGCAGCTATTGGGACCGGCCGTGGCATAGTGGTTAGAACACGCCACTACCATGTGGGAGATCGCAGGTTCAAAACTGGCTGCAGTCATCTTAAAAAAAAAAATTGTTCTTTCATTGTCGGCTCCTCTCGAATGTTGTTGACAGCAACTTCGCAGTATAAGTGTCGAGTCAATCGGCGTGTCTAGTAAGAGCTTCTCAAACAGTGATGTTCGCATTCGTCGATAAACAAGTAGGTGCCGTTAGTTGTGAATCTAAAAATAGAAAAGCGTGTTAATTCACAACAACGCGAGAAGTTATCCCATACCTTATTAATGTTATAAAGAAACCCAACGCGAACGTGCCCAAATTCTGTATTTAGTAAAGCTAAAGCAGGATCAAGTTTTGAAGAAACCAATAGAAGTATAGCCACGCCCCTTCTAATACCTCCCATACAAATGTACATTTTCACCCATTTTAGAGATAGAGTAATAAAATAAATACATCCAACGCGATCGTGCCCAAATTCTCTATTTTGTTAAGCTAAATCAGGGTAAAGTTTTGAAGAAACCAGTAAGAAAGTTTCAGTCGGGCAACCCGACTTACATATACCATCACCCTCAGTAAAACAAATAAAACAGTAAAACAAACAAATTTCTATTATATTGATATTATTACTCGATTTCTAAAGTGGGCGGAGAGGTACATTTGTATGGGCGGTACCAGAAGGGGCGTGTCTAGACTTCCAGATTTTTTCTCTTAAACTTTATCCTATTATAACTTAACAAAATACAGAATTTGGGCACGATCGTGTCGAATGTATTGATATTATTACTCCATCTCTAAAGTTAACGGGGTTGTACATTTGTATGGGAGGTACCAGAAGGGGCTTGGCTAGACCTCCAATATTTTTTCCAAAACTTTATCCTGTTAAAGCTTTACTAAGTACAGAATTTCGGTACGATCCCGTTGGGTGTATTGATATCATTACTCGATATCTAAAGTGGGCGGAATGATGTATTTGTATGGAAGGTACCAGAAAGGGCGGGACCATGTGGCCCATTTGCAATACCGTTAGTAGTTTTCGGGAAATATTAACACATGCAAAATATCAAAACATTTGGTTGCGTCTTTCGAAAGTTATCGTGCGCACCAGCCGGACAGACGGACATGGCTCAAACGACTTAAAAATTCATGGATCGAATTTGGTTCAAAGAAACCTAGGGTCTAAAGTGACTCCTTCTATGTGTTACACTTTTGGGTCGTATCAAATGATATATAGGTCCCACCCGTAGGCTGAGGGTATAAACAATGTTTCACTCCACCTACATTAGAAATAGAGTAATAGGAGTAATAATTTAAATATACTAGAAAATTTTATGTTTTACTGAGAGTGAGAGTGATGGTATATGTAAGTCGGTTTTACCGACTGAAACTTTCTTACTGGCAGAAGGACATTAATTTGGATTCATATAGACGACTTAGACATCTGGCCACACAGTTTAACCTTATCAGCGACCGAATTTCCAGTATCCGTATCAATATTTTCACACTACGATTACATATTTTTTTATCGCTCGTTTTAGCCTACTGCCGGCATAGAGTTATAAGGTTAATAAGAGAAAGTATTTGATGTGCTGAGAAATATCCACCAGAAAATCTAGGTGAGTAACGAGAAATACCGGCTGATTTATTTCATTAATTTTTTAACCATTTGTGACTCATTTTACAAAAACAACAAACAAGTGGAAAAATATGGAAATGTTAAATTTTTACTTATATTTGGATTACTAAATAAATACAGAAAATAAGAAAAGCTTTGAAAACATATTTTAAATATAATTTATTTTATTAAAATTCTGAACTTCATGAGGTTTGTTTTTCAAAATTTTTCGACTATTCCGCCTTTATGCGACTTTAGCGCCATCAGTGTTCAATAACCGATACTATTTTCTCACCACATCAAATACTTTCTCTTATTACTATTCCAGTTTTCCAAAATCTCTTGCCGTAAAAAAAATACATACGAAACGTCGGGTATCAATTTCAAGTTATCTCTGCATTGGGCTTACGGCGATAATTCAAGTCAGTTGTCTATTATCAACCAATTTAAACATATTGCCCGGTCCCACTCTCCCCTGATACAATTGCGCGCTCTCCCTTCAACTGATAGTAACAAATTATCAGTATTGATAAAAAAACGTATTGATAAATAAATATGATTCATTTTGCTCAAGTGTAAACAGTTTAAATCGAGTCGCCCAATAACTTGGAAGTGTTTTGACGCTAAAAATTTGGAATTAGTCAAGAAAGATGTGTAAAGCCTGTTGGGAAGTAATCAAATGCCCCGGCAAAGTCTTATGCTGGTAAGAAAACGAAATTAATGTAGCAACGTCGTAATTTCGTATTTGTGGTGTATTAAGTGATACTAATAGAATGTTTGTACAACTGCTAGTTATTAAAAAAAAAACTAAGAACATATGTCGTAGCTGGAATTAAATGTTGTAATATATACTGTGCCAGTTGTCTGGAATTTAAAACCCAACATTGTGTTAATGCCTTTTAAAAATACGATTTTTGTTTCATCTCGTTCTTTCAGTTGCTGTGAATGTGCTTGTAATATGTTATTGGGCTTTATTTGCTCCGCAGTAGTGCTGCTGGTGGTGATTGGCCTTATTGTGTACTTTACCGTCTACTACCACAAGGACAGTGGTCATTCTGATGAGAGCAAGCAAATGGCCCAGAGATTAGTTCAACAGGTGCCTGAAAATTTTAGAGACTACTTTAAAACCTTAAATTAGAAGAGTGTTTGTATTTATATGTAAGACCATATTTTATTTGTGTAGTAATAGTTTTTAATACTTATAAAAAAATAAAACAAAAATAAATCGACCAAATAGTAACGCAGTACTACTGGGAAAATAAATATACTTGTCAATGCTTATACGAATGAATCGAGAACGATATCACATTTCCACGACTCGTCATTCAGTTTGTGACGGTTAAATCTTCATTCTCGCATAAATTGTGAATAATGTCGTTATCGAATCTTTAACAATATCGAAAATCTTGATATGTTTTCTTGATATTGCGAAAGAATCGCTGAAGATATTTTTCGGGACATTTGATTGTGTGTTTCATTTTCGCATTGCTCCATAGCATATAATAAAAAAAACATGAAATTCAGCAAAATTTTACTTAACCACTGGACGGACATCGTTTCTGAACTAAGTAAATCTATTTCACGTGTCTCTATTCGACAATCTACTGCTCAATAAAGCACTCGTACCGTTTATTTGGTTTGTTTTGTTTTTCCAACGAATTTGGAATTACGCAAAACATTGAAGAGAGAGAGAGAGATAAAAAGAGAAAGATACATTTTTTTCTCTAGAATTTCTGTGCTGTCCCGTTTTGAGTTTTAAGGGTTGTTAGCAATTCGTCACCTAGAAATGCGGAATTTTTTTTACGGCCAACAACGGCCAACAACAACTTTGCTGAACCCTACGAAGACATACCCGGCCCACAGAGGCGTTTGGGTTTGGGTAATCTATATAAATATCTGCCATTTCTAGGTGACTTTTCGTGGCTGGAATTACTTAAAGTCGGCTACGATAAACTCGCAAAATATGGACCAAATATGTCAAGGAGACCATATGAGGATATAATATGGCTCTATGATCTCAAGATAAAGCAACTCAGTTAAATGAGAATGAAACTATCCAATGAAAAGGAGTCATTTGGCGTTGAAAAATTATCATCAAGATAGGCCAAACATCTATCGTTCGGCGGGTTTGACGCCAACCAAAGGCTCCGAGTGGTGGCGTTTGCGATCGGAACTATGTATTGACTAAATTGACGCGTTTAAATTTTGAAATAACCTCTCACATAACCTTCGGCGAACATTTAAATGTCTCCTCTAACGAAGAGCAATTGCATAACTTGTAACGAGGGTTTTTCTTTGGCTGGGGTATACTCAATCTTGTCCAGGGTCTGCAAAGGGTCCCACCAAAAAAACTAAAAAAGAAAACAATTTCCCTTTACACCCCATGAATGAGGTATGGGATTGCTTCTCGCGTTGTTGTGAATTAACACGCTTTCTGTTTTAGATTCACAATAAACGGCACCTACTTGTTAAACGAAGAATACGAACGTCACTGTTTGAGAAGCTTTTTTTACTAGACATGCCGAATACCTCGACACTTATACTGCGACGTTGCTGTCGACAACATCGATGGGGCCGGCATTTAAAAAAAATTTAGATGACTGGAGGCGGGAATCGAGCCCGGGATCTCCCGCCCGGGATCTAACCACTATGCCACGGCCGGTCCCACCAACCTTACGAAACAAGTACACAAGTGATTTCCCTGACTAGGGCTAGTAAATAGTGTTTGTATTATGGTTTAATTTTTCTTCTAATACACTTGTGTTAGAAATACGACAAATAAGTAATTGGTTTACGGCAACAAACAACTGATTTTTGGGCTGAATCCAAATTTCTGCGTTGGATACACTTGCGAGTCGCTTACAATGTCGATTTGCAGATAATCGAGGACTATTTAATTAGCCCAGTGCTGGTGCGGTTAATTTGAATTCTGGCATAAGTTCCGATTACCAGGTTCGGTTTCGGATTTCAGATTCAGATTTCAGGTTCGGACGCCAAATTCGTAGGACTAGCTCGGGTGCTAGATTCGTATAGCAGGTTCGGGATCTTGGAGTTAGCTCGGGATCGTAGACTAAACCCGGCTATGACCAGCAGTTTCGGATTTCAAGATCGGGTTCCAAGTTGCAGCATAAGCTCGGCTTCGGTCTACCAGTTATTGTTTGCGATCGGAACTATAAAGAGAGCTGAGTGCTCCCAAAAGTGTGAGGGTACTTGACCAACTGCGAAGAAGTCAATGAGTTGACTAAATTGACGCGTTTACATTTTGAAAAAAATAACCTCTCACATAACCTTCGGCGAACATTTTAATGTCCCCTCTACCGAAGAGCAATTGCATAACTTGTAGCGAGGGTTTTTCTTTGGCTGGAGTTTACTCAATCTCGTCCAGGGTCTGAATAAGGATCCACCAACCTTACCAAAGAAGAACACAAGTGATTCCCTGACTAGGGCTAGTAAATGGTGTTTATTATGGTTTAATTTTTCTTCCAATACACTTGTGTTAGAAATACGACAGATAAGTAATTGGTTTACGGCAACAAACAACTGATTTTTGGGCTGAATCCAAATTTCTGCGTTGGATACACTTGCGAGTCGCTAACGATGTCGATTTGCAGATAATCGAAAACAATTTAATTAGGCCAGTACTGGTGCGGTAAATGGAATTCTGTCAAAAGTTCCGATTACCAGGTTCGGTTTCGGATTTTAGGTTTGGATGCCAAATTCGTAGGACTAGCTCGGGTGCTAGATTCGTATAGCAGGTTCGGGATCGTGGACTTAACTCGGCTACGACCAGAAGGTTCGGATTTCAGGATCGGGTTTCAAGTAGTAGCATAAGCTCGGCTTCGGTCTACCTGTTGTTGTTATACATATGTACATTTGTTCTTATAAAATACTACCCTACGAACAGACAGCCGAAGCCGCTGTGGGGAAACAGACAACAGAAGTCGCTGTTGGGAACAGAAAACCGAAGTCGCTATGGGGGAACAGATAGCCAAAGCCGCGGTGAGGGAACATACAGCCAAAGCCGCGGTGGGAGAACAGACAACAAAAGTCGCTGTGGGGGAACAGACAACCGAAGTCGCTGTGGGGGAACAAACAGCTGAAGCCGCTGTGGGGGAACAGATAACCGAAGTCCCTGTGGGGGAACAGACAACCGAAGTCGCTGTGAGTATGTATTATCACCCGATCAGAAGGAACAGGCGATGTAAGAAACCAGTAAGAAAGTTTCAGTCGGGCGACCCGACTTACATATACCATCACCCTCAGTAAAATAAAAAAAATTGCTATTATATTGATATTATTACTCGATTTCTAAAGTGGGTGGAGTGGTAAATTTGTATGGGAGGTACTAGAAGGCGCGTGTCTAGACTTCTAGGTTTATCCTCCAAAACTTTATCCTGTTACAGCTTTACTAAATACAGAGTTTGGGCACGTTAGCGTTGGATGTATTGATATTATTACTCCATCTCTGAAGTGGGCGGAAAGGTACATTTGTATGGGAGGTCCCGCCGCTAGACTTCCAATTTTTTCTCCAAAACTTTATCCTGTTATAACTTAATATAATACAGAATTGGGGCACGATCGTGTCGAGTATATTGATATTATTACTCCATCCCTAAAGTGGGCGGAGTGGTACATTTGTATGGGAGGTACCAGAAGGGGCGTGTCTAGACATCCAGATCTTTTCTCCAAAACTTTATCCTGGTATAGCTTTACTAAATACAGAATTTGGGCACGATCGTGTCAAGTGTATTGATATTATTATTCCATCTCTAAAGTGGGCGGAAAGGTACATTTGTACGGGAGGTACCATAATGAGCGTGTCTAGACTTCCAGATTTTTTCTCCAAAACTTTATGCTGCTTGAACTTTACTAAATACAGAATTTGATCACGATCGGTACCAGATGTGTGTGGGAGGTACCAGATGGGGCGTTGGTAGACTTCCAGTTTTTTTTCTCAAAAACTGTATCCTGCTATAGCTTTACTAAATTAAGAATTAGGGTACGAGCGCGATGGATTTATTGATATTATTACTCCATATCTAAAGTGGGCGGAAAGGTGAATTTGTATGGGAGGTACAAGAAGGGGCGTGGCTAGACTTCCAATTTTTTTCCAAAACTTTATCCTGTAATAGCTTTACTATGTACAGAATTTTGGTACGATCCCGTTGGGTGTATTGATATTATAACTCGATTTCTAAAGTGTGCGGAATGATGTATTTGTATGGGAGTTACCAGAAGGGACAGAGCCATGTAGCCCATTTACAATACCGTAAGTAGTTTTGGGGAAATATTAACTCGTGCAAAATTTCAAGACATTTGGTTGCGTCTTTCGAAAGTTATCGTGCGAACCAGCCGGACAGCCACTAGACAGACAGACAGACAGACGGACATGGCTCAAATGACTTAAAAAGTCATGAATCGAATTTGGTTCTAAGAAACCTAGGGTCTGAAGTGACTCCTTCTATGTGTTACACTTTTGGGTCGTATCAAATGATATATACCCTCATCCCTAAGGGTGATGGTATAAAAAGGTAGTCACAAGTTCTGAAAAGAACTTATAGCTTATGGTCTGCACTGGTCGAAGTTCGCCTAGCGATTGACGAGCACTGCTATTCAAGCCTATATACTTATACAATGTAGCGCCTTAAGTGATTGAGAATTCCAATGGGCATAGTATGAATTGCTCACACTGAGTGCTTATACCAAGAGTAACGACAGTTGCTTATGAGCTTTGTTAATGTATTAGTAAATTCTATTTATAGAATTTGTCTCGTTACTAACTTCCATTTGTCTAACCTTATGTTTACTTACCACAGATCAAGATTGGCGTCTATGGCGTTACTTTGAACTAATCCATATAAAAAAACAACTTAGGAAACCTCAGGAATATATGACAAATGTGGCCGTTTATTTCATTTCTAAAAAACTAACCTATTTGAAAGATATCTTCGAAGATTCTACCGAGTTACCTTCATCTTGAAGCCAACTTGCCTCATTGGACACTACTTTAAAAACAAAATCTTGATCTTGGTGATGTTGTGGCACTGCCGCAGATCTATTGCTGGCCGGAAGTGATAATATCTGATATACTACAGCCTTTGCTTTATATCACATATCCAGCAACATTGGGGTGCAAAAAAGACTGTATGAAGAGACCTTGAAAATTTTATCCGGTAATGGGTGTTCTTTATTGGCTCATAATTTAAACTCGGGTATATTATATGCTAGAGCTGTATTGAAGGAAGTGTTGCGTCTAAATTCCACTGTAGTAGGAGTGGGTCGTATTTTAACCAAAGATTTGTTTTGGGCGGCTAATATGTACCAAAGGGGACGGTGGTGGTGACACAAAATATGTTGGCTTGCCGTTTGGAAATACATTTTAAAGTTCCTTTGAAATTTGTACTCCAAAGTTGGTTGGACAATGTAAGAAATGAAATAAATCCTATTTCGTTTAGCCGTTCGGTCATGGCATGAAAGCTTGTATAGCCCGTAGACTGGCGAAGCAGAATATGTTGGTGTTATTGTTAAATCGAATGGAAGTGCCATGACGATGACATGGGTATAGAAACCATGTTGATTACCAACCAAGTCAGTCTATCGCCATCCAGCTTAAACTACGGGTTATGAAGGCAGACAACGGCACTTCATAACTACATCAAATCAGTTAACGCTACTCCACTAGAAGACCGTACCCGTCTTCTACACAGCGTTAATTGAAACGAAGTGCCTATTTAGTAATCCTTAACATCAGTATGATATTGCAAGCGAGCGATCTTAGTACTTGGAATGTCATGCGTATGTAATGTAAAAAATATCCTCTACCCATTATAAACCCGATCACAATGCAATTGAAATGACACCTACTGACACCGTTACTTACTTTGTAATCAAGCTCGTTCAAAACTCTGCTTAATGGCATTGTCGCTTACTTTGTAAGTGAGGATGCACCTATGCTAAATTTAAGGAGGAATATAAGCGAGTGAATCATTACTGATTCCTACTAAATATAGTTGACTTTAGCGATTACATAACGGGTATTTTTACCGCTGAGTGTATCCCCCTAAAAACATATAAAGAAACTCAAAATCCAAAAACTCCACATTTTTAGAAAATGATAAAATTTGAAAAATCGTAAGCAATTTTTGAAGATCAAATATATATCTTGCTCATTAATGCAAGCGTACATTTAATTTGGTTTGTTTTGTTTTTCCAACGAATTTGGAATTTCGCAAAACGTTCAAGAGAGAGAGAGACAGAGATAAGAAAAGAACATACACACTTTTTTCTCTGGAATTACTTTGCTGTCGCGTTTTGTGTTTCGAGAGTTGTTTGCGGGTAGGTACCGACAATCTAATCTTGTGTGTATTTTACCTTACAGGGGATTTCTTTTCGTTATCTTACATATGTATGTTCGTATTAATGTATGAAGCCGCTTGCGCATTTGTCAGATATGGATTATAGTAATGGCCAGAAACAATTGCAGCCTTACCTAAGAAATTCTTTTTAAATTGTTTAGATATTTTGTTTGTCCACAAGGACCTGCATGCAACTAGGATTGTTTTCACAACAGAGTCAGGTAGTCACGCATACAATGCCTTAAACACATGTTGATAGTAAGCAACAGAGAACTGCAACCTCAGCCATATTTAATGCTAACTGTACACTCATAGAAATTACTGTGGGAGTAAGATCGCAACCTTTAACTGTATGGTCATTGTCGACACAGTATTATTTTTGAAGAGAGCACTCATCATTTCACTTCATAATACATGTTCGTATCGGTTTTCGGTTAAAGTTTGTAATTGCACAGTAGAGAGAGAGTCGTTCTATATGGCGGAAAGGAAAATTTATGTTTTTTCCCCCCAGTTTTGTAGTTTGTCTTAAGACAATTTAAGGACATCAATTTTTTTTGAATCTAATGACAATGCAGCCTTCTCAGGTATTCAGAAGAAATCAGCGAAAATGGGCCTAACGGTGAACGAGGACAAAACGAAGTTATTAGTTTCAACGAACAAAGAATTTACTCGTTTGGGAAACTGCGTGAACGTTGACAACTATAATTTCGAGGTGGTAGATAATTTTGTCTACCTAGGCTCCGCCATCAACAAAGCAAATAATGTCAGCCTAGAAATCCGGAGAAGAATCCTGTTTGCAAATAAATGCTACTACGGACTAAGCAAGCGATTCAATGACAGAACAATCTCTCGACGAACAAAACTCCAGCTATACCAGATACTGGTCATGTCAGGTCATGTTGTACGCATGGGCGAAAATGCTTCAGCTCGAAAAGTCTTCGACAATGAACTCGAGGGACGGCGCAGAAGAGGGCAACCAAAACTCCGTTGGAAAGACCAGGTTACTGAGAACCTTACAGAAATCGGTGTGACTAACTGGAGAAGAAGCGCAGAAGATCGAGGCGCTTATAATATTTTTCTACGTGCGGTATATAATCCACTGGGATTGCGTAGAAGTACCAGCTAAGTAAGTAACTAATGGCAATACAGCATAATAAATACTTTCGGGGGGTCGTAGGGTGCACGGATCTGCAAATTGGCGTCCTCTGGGCCGTCGTCAGATTCCAAGAGGTCGCCTTCGTCTGCTGCTGCTTAGTTACCGAGTTAGAGTCTTCGCTGGCGGACGGACACGCCGTTTTATCGTCGTCGATGTTGGAGACCCCTTGAGCTGAAGGCTTCATTTGATAGGTGCTACACGCAGGAAGATGGAGTCAAATCCGTAGAACACCCTCCCTTTTATCTCTCTAGGTGGTAAAAGTGAGTCACTATTAAGTATTATGGTGGTCTTCCTAGAATCTTCCACCACTTCAGTAACCTTAACTACTTTCTAGCCGTTTGTGGGTAGTTAAGGATTCCAGTATTGAATAATTGTCAGGATTTGCATAGGGTCGAATGATTCAGCGAGAATCTTGGCAATAGATCGTGGCCTCTGTGGAACATCAGCAAGACGAATTGTTTCAAATCTCGCTCCAGACCAAACCTTCCCGAGCGATTCTATGCCTTGTACAGTTGCTCTGAGCGTTCATTGCAAGCAACGATGTGTCCCTGATACCTGCCCACATTATGACATTGCGACGTTGGTCCGGGTTTACGGGTAACGCCACAGTAAGGAAAACGTCAACTGATTTCCAATTACTTGAGAAAATAGTGCCGTCGTTATTATTACGGTCTATGATCGCCCAGATAACGCGATCTTTATGGACATCCTTATATGATCTTTGTTGTGGATTGGATTTTGGATTGCGAAAGGGTAGTATCCTCAGACCGCTGCCGCATAGGCGCTACATCAGATAACTTCCGTTTAGTTTTATCATCCTTCGTGGGATATATGTTACCGTTTAACTCCCCTATGTGGGATCGTACCCACTTGAGAGAACTCGTTTCCTGCTCCGTAAGCTCGTCCGACGGCTTGTCATCAAACCGAATAATTATTCTATGGGCGAAACGCCTGGTAATGAAGTTCATTCTGGAAGGTGTTTTGTGCCTAGAGGGAACAGTATTAGAAGTCGTGGCCGAGGGAGGTGCTTCGGAGAGAATTTTCTATTTGCTTAGCTGAAGCCACTAAGGAAGCTGATTTAGCGACCATCTGGAGGCTTGTTGTGTCAGCACCTTATTCAGAGGTGCTTTGTGATACCAGGCTCAAATTATGACCCCCTTTTGACTGTGTCGGTTTGGTTTTTGACACACTAGTAGCGGATCGACTATCGGAGCCTGGCGCCACCACTCCACTAAGCAAGGTCACAGTAGCAGACAACGTACTACAGCCTGAAAACGACGCTGTGGTAGTCGGGTGTCCGGAGATTATGAAGCGGTTTTTGGCACACCGGTAGCTGATCGTCCAGCGGAGATTGATGCCACCACTCCACCAGCCGAGGCACTCAGTACCAGACAACGTACTAAAGCCTGAAACCGATGCTATATTAGTCGGGTCTCCGGAGATTATGAAGCCCTTGACCGGATACGCAGGGAATATTATTTTTGGACAATTGGACCAAATTTAGGGGTTTGCATTTTTTGTAAAGCTGCTAGGCGCGAAAACCTGACGCTTCTCTGGAGACGGATGCAGACCATTAACCGCTCACGATGAGGATAGACGTTGATGGATTTTAAGTACCGGACTTTAGAAAATCGAATATAAGACCCTTAAGGATCAACGAACGTATATCTCCAAGCCGCCCCATGTGGGGAGAAACAGACGCTAGGAGACAGGAGGGAGATTAATTCGTTCTTCGTACTTAGTTCAGGCCTCACTGGCAATGGATACTATGTTGGTAATTACCAGGGCAACCGGAAATATGCCCTAAAAATCGTGTTTTATGCGCATAAAATATGACCTGAAAAATTGCAAAATATGACCTTAAAATCAACAAAAACATGCCCTAAAAAATTAAAGTCACACAATTTTTTTCATATGAATTAGAAATATTTTTATCTAAAGTAAAAAAAAACAGCTTAAAAATTAAAAAAAAAAAACAATATTATTTTACATTTTGACTGTAAGTATTTTTTGTAAATTTACATACACAAATGTTGAGTAAGTAAAATAAAATATAAATAAATATTTAAGTTTTATTATTTAAGGAACAATTACAAACATCTCACATGAATTTATTTGACTAAAGTAACAACAATTTTAAACAATGTTTCCTAAGTATCACGGTGTTTTTGTATGTTGAGCATCTTATTTGAGTTTGTTGTCGCAATAAACTACAAAATATTGAGATAAATTGTCTATTACAACGTAAAATGTTTTTGTATATTGAGAATGATCTTTCGACATCCACAGATGTAATTGAAGCGAACTTAAGGGACAGTATTTCCTTTACTTCGTATTTTGATGTTAATGCTGGCGAAGATCCACACAATTCTTTACAAATAATTTTCACTTATTCTAAGACAACGTTTTTTAATATAATTTGATTCAATTTTATTTTTTTGTATTAAATATATTTCAGAATCCGATGAATTATCTATAAATTTTAAAGTGTCTTCATTCACCTGAACTTGTTCAATAAGCGTAAGGCCTGATGTTTGCAAATTTTTTATAATGTTTTGCAATAAAACCGTAATTTGAAGCAATATAAATCAAGTCAGATCTAGTTTGGGGGTCTGTCAAGACATCCTATGAAGTTTTAATGAATTGTGCATCCTCATCGTTTAATGCACTTAGGACCTATAAAATGTCTTCATAATTGTTGGCATAGTAGTTAACTGCTTCAAGCCATGTTACCCATCGTGTTGTTATAGCTTCTGGAGGTAATGGAAGCTCTGGAAACATTTGTTTAAAAAGTTCCTCTCTACATAGAGGTTTTAAAAATAACTTCTTCACATTAGCAATAGTTTTATTTACGTTTTCATATAAATTCCTAATACATTCACACAATCGATGGACACCATGAGCAATACATGTCACTTTCGGATAAAAAGCCACTATAGCTTTTGCAGCCTTTACCTTGTATGAAGCTGCATCCGTCACAAAAAGCTAAACATTATTCTTATTGAAGTTGACGTCCAGATTTTTGATGGCGTCGTCCCACAGTCTAGCAATTGTTGAGTAAATAGCCCTTCCCAAGGCTGCTGTATTTAGTAAAAATTTCTCACTTGCAATTACCTTAATACACCTGCTAAAATGTTTGCCACATTTCTGCCTGTTGCATCTATAGTTTCATCGATTGACATCCATATAAATTGATTTTTTAGTTTTGCTCGTATATTGTCCATGCAGTCGTTGTATAATATTTTTAAATGTTTAGTTCAAAAAACTGTTTCGGATGGCACTTGGTAGTCCGTGTATTCCTTAAATCGTGTTCTTATATTTTGATTTCTCATTTTGTCAGCAGACCCAAAAGCTCGGCACAGTTTTTTCTTGAAAATCATGTTCTTTGATATTGTCATAGTTCGGTTTAAGATCATTTCTATTGGCAATTATATATTATTGCCAATAGGTTTTTTGTTCAAGAGTGTGAAATGTATTATGTTGACAGCAGGTTAGGCGTATGACGTCATTTCGACATTAACCACAATGTCTCGTCAGCGCCCTTTGCTGTGCCTTCTCCTCTATCATCACAACCTTAAGGGAAGAAAGCATCTCAAAGTTAATGAGAACTTTTCCCAACGGTGCGAAGAAAGCATCCTCGAAGCGCACAACATGCCAACATAATACACACACATGCCCTTGCCTATGCATGTGTCCATCGGACACAATTGCACAGGAGTTTTGTTGTTGACAAAGTGCCAACCCCATTCTGCGTACCGTCAGTGTTTCGTTGTTCTTGATTTTGTTTTTTGTTGATCTGCAATGAATTATGATATTGTCATAGTTCGGTTTAAGATCATTTCTATTGGCAATTATATATTATTGCCAATAGGTTTTTTTGTTCAAGATCTTTTTAAAGTCTACTTGAACATTCTGGCAAAAATAATTGTTTGGTCTGCTTATTTTCACTTCTATGACTTAGTTGTATAAGTTTGCCGCTTTCCGCATGTTGCTTCACTTGAAATCTGCGATCTGCTGCAATAACTTTGCTGCAGATTTTAGAATAGAGGAATCCACCATCAGCTCGTAAGTCTGGAAACTTTTCTACAACCGCCTTTAGATTTGCTGCTTTTATCGGATTAGCTTTAGGCATTATGTCCAGGGTCGTAATCGGTGGTGGTTGAAAAGCACCTCTTTTTTATGTTTTGCTTACTTATTGAATAAGAAAGCGCGTTAAAAGATTAATAAACGTTTAACATTTCACAGTGATGTAAAACATGATTTGGCTGTTACATTTTAAAAAACCAAAGTTGCAAAGAAAAAAAAATAATGTCAAAATCACAAAATATGCTTAAAAAGGGATATTTTTGAAAAAATATGGCCTAAAAAATATAAATTATGCTTTAAAAAAGGATGTTTTTTTAAAATTATGCTCCTAAAACTAAAATTTCCCGAAATATGACGTTATGGGTAAAATATGCCAAAATATGCTCTAACAAATAGGTCTCAAAACACTTGTAGGACCATGAAACATGTAAATACATTACCCATTTGTTAATATCTCGTTGTAAAAAAAACATGCTGTAGCATATTTCCGGTTGCCCTGGTAATTACAGTTATTGCCGAACTGCTCTTCACGTCAGTGAGACTCTAAAACTATGGACGAGAATTAGGATTGCATTTTAAATGCGAACAAATTGCCGCTCCACTGGAGACAGACGCAGACCATTAGCCGCACACTATGGGAACAGACGCTGATTGGATTTAATAACCAGTAAGACAGTTTCAGGCGGGAAAACCGACTTACATATACCCTCACCCTCAGTAAAACATAAAATTTTCTAATGTGGGCGGAGTGGTACATTTGTATGGGAGGTACCAGAAGGGGCGTGGCTAGACTAACAGTTTTTTCCCCAAAAATTTTAGTCCTGATTTAGCTTTACTATATACAGAATTTGGCCACGGTCACGTTGGGTGTATTGATATTACTACTCCATCTCTATAGTGGGCAGAATGGTACATTTGTATGGGAGGTACCAGAAGTGGCGAGGCTAGACTTTGAGTTTTTGCCCTAAAATTTTAATCCTGATTTAGCTTTACTAAGTACAGAATTTGGGCACGGTCACGTTGGGTGTATTGATATTACTACTCTATCTCTAAAGTGGGCGGAATGGGACATTTGTATGGGAGGTACCAGAAGGGGAGTAGCTAGACTTAAAGTCTTTTTCTCCAAAACTTTATCCTGATATGTATGGGAGGTACCAGAAGCAGCAAAGCTGGACTTTCAATTTGGTCTCCAACAGTTTATACTGCTTGAGCTGTACTAAATACAGAAATTGGTCACGACCGCGTTGGATCTATTTCGATTTCTAAAGTGGGCGCTACCTGAAGGGTATGTGAGGTACCAGAAGGGATGTGGCTAGACTTCCAATTGTTTTTTCCAAAACAGTATCACGTTAGGGACCGGCCGTGGCATAGTGGTTAGAACACGCGACTACCATGCGGGTGATCGCAGTTTCAAACCAGGCTTCAATCATCTTAAAAAAAAAATTTCTTTTATTGTCGGCTCCCCTCGAATGTTGTTGACAGCAACTTCGCAGTATTAAGTGTCGAGTCAATCGGCGTGTCTAGTAAGAGCTTCTCAAACAGTGACGTTCGCATTCGTCGATAAACAAGTAGGTGCAGTTAGTTGTGAATCTAAAAATTGAAAGCGTGTTAATTCACAACAACGCGTTAAGCTATCCCATACCTTAGTCGTGGGGTGTAAAGGGAAATTAAGTTTTTTTTTTCATCTCGTTATAGCTTTACCAAATACAGAATTTGGGTACGACCCTGTTAGGTGTATTGATATTATTACACGATTTCCAAAGTGGGCGGAATGATGTAGTTGTATGGGTGTTACCAGAAGGGACGGGCCATGTAACCAATTTGCAATACCGCACAGTGGGGAAAAAAAAGTTTTTTTGGACATTTGAATTTTTAGGCCGCAATTCTTGACCGATTTTCTAAAATCTTTTTTTGTATTATTGGAAACAAAATTGTGCACAGAATGTACGTTTTTTTTGTTCCAAATTACTTACCGTTATTTTTTTAAAATTTGTCAAAGTCGATGAAAAAATAATTCTTGACTTTAATGTCAAATATTTTTTGGGTTACGTGTCCTAAAAATTTCAAACTGACCTTAATTAATGTGAACATATGTTAGGAATTAAACTCAATGAAAACATAAGAAAAAAATTTTTTTTTGGCTCAACTGCAAGTAAATATTTGGAGGCACTATTTTCACACTTTAACTCGGTGTCCTGCTCATAATAATTATCTGATTAGAACAAAACTTAATTTACAACCTGGAAAAGTTTTAAATAAGTCGTCTGTAAAAAATAACCCAAATCGGTGAAGGTCGTCATGCAATTTTTTTGCATATGTACCAAAATAATGCAGCTTCAAACTTCTGACAAAATAAAACTTTATGTTTACAAGTAGGCTAAGTAGTGTGCTTTTCATTTAAAAGGACCAATATCTTAATATGTTACATCGTCTGTCAAAAAAAGGAATCCTAAAAAACACTTAAGCACTTTTTAGATTTCAATACTAAAGTTAACCCAAAAATCGATATATTTCCTGAGGAAATTGGAAAAATTTTAGTTACACTCTCTTATTTTCATTTATGCATCAAAATATCATAAAGCATACATAATTAAGCCTACTTATACATATGAAATGTTCATATTGCGATTTTAAGCCCTATATATTGCAAATATTATTTAATTTTGTATATGCATTTAACAAATTTCCAAATTTTGACAGATGATGCAACGTATTATGGTATTGGTCTTTTTAAATGAAAAGCACACTACTTAGCCTACATGTAAACATAAAGTTTTATTTTGTCAGAAGTTTAAAACTGCATTTTTTTGGTACATATTCAAAAAAATTGCATGGCGACCTTCACCGATTCGGGTTATTTTTTACATACGACTTTCCTAAAACTTTTTCAGGTTGTAAATTAAGTTTTGTTCTAATCGGATAATTATTATGAGCAGGACACCGAGTTAAAGTGTGAAAATACTGCCTCCAGATATTTACTTGCAGTTGAGCCAAAAAAATTTTTTTCTTATGTTTTCATTGAGTTTAATTCCTAACATATGTTCACATTAATTAAGGTCAGTTTGAAATTTTTAGGACACGTAACCCAAAAAATATTTGACATTAAAGTCAAGAATTATTTTTTCATCGACTTTGACAAATTTTAAAAAAATAACGGTAAGTAATTTGGAACAAAAAAAACGTACATTCTGTGCACAATTTTGTTTCCAATAATACAAAAAAAGATTTTAGAAAATCGGTCAAGAATTGCGGCCTGGAAAATTTTGTTTCCAATAATACAAAAAAAGAATTTTGAAAATCGGTCAAGAATTGCGGCCTAAAATTTCAAATGTCCAAAAAAACTTTTTTTTCCCCACTGTGTACCGTAAGTAGTTTTTGGAAAATATTAATTCGTGCAAAATTTCAAAACATTTGGTTGCGTCTTTCGAAAGTTATCATGCGTACCAGCCGGACAGACAGACGGACATGGCTCAAACGACTTAAAAGTCATGAATCGAATTTGGTTCAAAGAAACCTAGGATCTAAAGTGACTCCTTCTATGTGATACAATTTTGGATCGTATCAAATGATATATACCCCCCTACCCGTAGGGTGAGGGTGTAAAAAAACGGACCGAGGAGTGACCTCTAAGGGTCAGCGGATGTATGTCCCTTACTGGGGAAAAACAGACGCTAAGAGACATGGAAGGGGTAGTTCTTAGTCCATGCAGGCACCACGGGCATCAGAGATTACGGTATTAACTGATGTCACTGCCGCTTCTCTAGGTACTAGTGTGACTCCAGAACATCTTCATACTTAAGCCCTCACATCGCGCCTAGATGACTACCCATTCGAGAGGGTCACTTTACCCATACAACGCCATACTTATACTTCATCTATCTACAAAAGGAAAATACTCAGCGGCGATCTACTGATTTAAACACAAAATCAAAACTTTGACCGCTTGCGGCACACTCTAATGCCTAACTATCGATAAGAAATTTTTGATAATATATTCGTAATATTATAAATAACAAACGTAAGGTGAAGCTCGATGTCCAATATTGCTAATTATACCTTTTTTACGAAATTCCCAAAAATACTATATAAGTAACACCCTAATTCACATTTGTATATCCATACCCTTAAAAAAAAAAACTTAATTTCCCTTTGCACCCCATGAATGAGGTATGGGATAGCTTCTCGCGTTGTTGTGAATTAACACGCTTTCTATTTTTAGATTCACAACTAACGGCACCTACTTATTTATCGACGAATGCGAACGTCACTGTTTTTGAGAAGCTCTTACTAGACACGACGATTGAATCGACGCTGAATACTGCGAAGTTTCTGTCAAACAACATTCGAGAGGAGCCGACAATGAAAGAAAATTTTATTTATTTTTTCTTTTAAGATGACTGGAGCCAGGTTTGAACCTGCGATCTCCCGCATGGTAGTCGCGTGTTCTAACCACTATGCCACGGCCGGTCAATCCATACCCATCAAACGAAAAACTCCGACATTGGCTGATATCCGACACATCTGCATATTGTCTGAACTCTTCTTACCGATGTCGTATAGAATTGGGTACAACTCGTTGAAGGTAAATTTTATTATTTTGCTCCGACATATCTTATCTAGTTCGCAACGATTTCAGAACTCTGTTTCGGAGGAAACATCAAACTGTTATTGAAGAAAAACGAAATCCCTTCAGATTTTCCTACGATTTACATTCAGACATCGGTATGACATATCGAACAACAGATGTCCCTCAACTGCGATGGTCAGACTTCGTGTCAACAACTCCATACTTTTTTAGTAACGGCTTCGGCCCAATTTCGGATCCAATATCAGAAGATATTTCCCTAACGACTTCGGCTAGAACTTTTAAATTACAGATATTTTGTAAGATATCGGTCCGAATTACTAACGACGCATCGAATTTCCCTCGATTTACATTCACATACCGGAACGACATATCGTACATCAGATGTCCCTCAGCTGCGACGGTCAGACTTCGTTTCAACCACTTCTTACATTTTTAGTATGGGCTTCCGCCCGATTTCGGATTCGATATCAGAAGATATTTCCCTAACGACTTCGGGCAGGAACCGCTATGATGCTTCGTCTAGAGCTTCCAAATTACAAATATTTGGTAAGATATCGGTCTGAATTCGTAACGACGCATCGAATTTCCCTTCAGAATTGCCACGATTTACATTTAGACGTCAGTACGACATGTCGTACATACATCAGATTTTCCTCAGCTGTGTCGGTCAGACTCCGTGTCAACAATTCCATACGTTTTTAGTAACGACTTCAGCCCGATTTTTGAGACGACATCGACATCGTCGTACCGAATCCTGAGCATTTTGTTTGCTAGGTAAATAGCTCACCGCCCAAGAAATATTCGAGTAGAAACTTTACCAAACAAAACATTTAAAATAGAGACTATTGCGAAATTTGAAAGTATTAAGAGCATTACTACACTTTTACTACTGTGTTTGCTCTCATCGCCTTTTTGCAGTCGCGGCTCTCATACTAAGCGTCTGTACACAGTACGAAGAATACAAAGTCGCATAAGTCTATATGCAAATGTATTGAGTAAACTGTGCTGTTTACATTGCGATCTTAGAGACACAGTTGTGACCCGCTTGTTCGGCAAAACTACAATAGACACCTTTTCTGTAATGATTTCGTCGATTATAACACTAAGTACTTACTAATTTATACTTTTCATAGTATACATCATTAACGATTTCGTTTAACTGCGTATATACTTATTTCATTAATCCAAAGTAAGCGAGCGTTGCGTCAATTGACTCCCATGCGCATTACTAGGGGATAGTAAAATACACAGACATATTCATTTTCATATTTTTTTACTCTTCTCTTTTCTTTTTTAAGTGCCGTTATTCTCTGATGTGTTTGTAGCAAAAAAAATATAATTTAATGATCGGTATGTTACACGGTGGTTGAAAAATTCCATTCAGTGTTTGATCTGGAAATGTAAAGTCAACAACTGTGTTAGAAGTTTTTCGTGTTTGAATGCAAAGTTCTCCCGACTTTTTTTTAGTATGGGATATGAATGTAGCGTTCCTCAAAATGCATGAATAACTTAACCACTTGTTAACAGATTTTTACAAACAAATATGAGCTTTAGTCGTAAAAGCAAACTCTTTCTAAATAACAAAACCAACATTAGGGTATTCTAATAAAATTGTGGCTAAAAACATCTTCAAACTTAAAAAATAGTGAAAAATTTCGAAAAGTATGAATTATTGACGCTTAACAAGACAGTTATAGGAAGATATCTATATATAAATATATTTCGTTGGAAATTTCCAAGATTCTTCTTCCTAAAACCGTCAACAAATCAAACAAAAAAACCTGAAACCCCGGTTTTTTAACCGTAAGTCAAGATTTTGGAGGTGTTAGGGAAATTTTGTATACATATTCATATTGTACTCGACCAGACCTACACCGTACACTATGTCACTTCCCAAGTTCCTTCAAATTTTTCTATTCTGTAGTAGTATATTATTAACGAACTAGTTCACTCCACTTCATTATCTATTTCATCATATAATTGGTATCGACGAAATTTATTACGAATTACCATTAGTGTTTTCGTCAATGGATGGTAAGCGAGAGGGTGGCGATTGTATACCTCCTATGGTATCCCCATGTTAAATTCGTCAATAAAACGTATGGCGGGTATATTGACGAGGAAGTACTGTGTCATTCCTGGTCATCGATGATATCATAACATACGTAATGCTTACCAGAACAAGCGGGACAGTTGTGAGTGACCGACTCTGTGTGTTGATTTTGTGTACTTGTTGTTGTGATACACAGCTGCTGTTCTCTGGTATTCAATAAAGTATATTCAAAGGACACCAAAAATGCCCAATTATAAAGAAATATTATTCAAGAGAGTACGCATTTCAATTTACTTCCATCCTTCGTTCTCTTCTTCTTACATCCTCTCTCACATCGAGTAGACTTGTACTTTACCAAACAAAACATTTAGAAAAGAGACTCGATTGTGGAGTTGAAAGACATTGAGAGCATTACTACACTTTTACTTGTTCTCATCGCCTCTATGCAATCGCAGCTCTCATACTAAGCGTCTGTGCACAACTGTGATCGCAAAAGTCTATATGCAAATGTATTGAGTAAACTGTCCTGTTTACGTTGCGATCTAAGAGACACAATTGTGAGTGACAGACTCTGTGTGTTGATTTTGTGTACTTGTTGTTGCAATACACAGCTTCTATTCTCTGGTATGCAATAAAGTATATTCAAAGGACACCAAAAATGTCCAATTATAAAGAAATATTATTCAAGAGAGTACGTATTTCAATTTACTTCCATCCTTCGTTCTCTGTTTCTTACAACCTCTCTCACATCGAGTAGAAACATTACCAAACAAAACATTTAGAAAAGAGACTCGATTGTGGAGTTGAAAGACATTGAGAGCATTATTACACTTTTACTTGTTCTCATCGCCTTTTTGCAATCGCAGCTCTCATACTAAGCGTCTGTGCACAACTATGATCGCATAAGTCTATATGCAAATG
Source organism: Muscina levida (assembly GCA_964034835.1). NCBI lineage: Eukaryota > Metazoa > Arthropoda > Insecta > Diptera > Muscidae > Muscina > Muscina levida. The sequence continues at coordinate 31,189,237 of OZ035881.1, forward strand.
TATTGAGTAAACTGTGCTGTTTACATTGCGATCTTAGAGACACAATTGTGAGTGACAGACTCTGTGTGTTGATTTTGTGTACTTGTTGTTGCAATACACAGCTGCTGTTCTCTGGTATGCAATAAAGTATATTCAAAGGACACTAAAAAATATGCCAAATTATAAAGAAATATTATTCAAGAGAGTACTTATTTCAATTTCCTTCCATCCTTCGTTCTCTTCTTCTTACAACCTCTCTCACATCGTTTCGTCTACCTGATCGCTGTGTTGCTGTAACCTCTCTCCTGCCGTTTCGACTACCTGAGCCCTTCGCTGCTCAATGCGGCCTTTCACAAGACAGAACTGGACGTCAGAGTTTATTCGTAATCCTGAAGTTTAGCTGTCAACACACGCAAAAATATAAAAATCGGTGCAATTTCTACATACAAAGAACAATGGCTCATCGTGAATTACATTTGAATTCTAGCTGTTTCTTCCATACTGCATTGGATTCCACAATGGATGGATTGTTTATTTGCTCTACACCAAATCTAGAACCACAACACGCCAGTTCAACAAAAAGTAAAACACAAAGCGTTCTTGCCTCTGCTGAGGAAAGATATTATACAGTTTGCAATACGTGGCGACAGAGATCCGAAAGTCTTGACAGTGTACACGATAGCGAGACAGGCAAAGATGATAAGGGAGAAATACAAAATCCTACATCAACGTTGACTCCTAAGCATGTGGCGGTAGCAACACAAAGTCCTCCATCAACAGAAACGTTTACTCCTAGAAGGACAGTGGCAGCAGCTAGAAAGCAAAAGCTATTTGCTGAAACTGAAATGCAAGAAGAATTTCAACTAAAAACAAGATTTCCAAGCAACAAAGTGGCAGCGACTGCTCAAGAGCAGCAGCTTAGAAAAGCAATGATGCGTATGGAATGCTTACAGCGAAGACAAGAACGAATGACTCTCAGCAAAAAACCATTGCGTACCTCCTTGCGCATTTAAGTGTCTAAATAATGTGTGATTTACAAAACAAGGGTGGAATGCTCGATCTTTCTAAATGTTTTATCATCCTTGGAGTGCAATGTTTTGTGTTGTCACATTATTCGTGTAGCAATATCTATTTATTTGCTAAATTAGAAAATTGTTGTTCTAAGTTTTTCTTTTTTTTTATAAAACAATATCATTCTGTGCTTTATTAATATATAAGCTTTAACGCTATTTTATATATTATTTATACAATATCATTGTGTGCTTTATTAATATATAAGCTATTACGTTTACTTAACAATCCCAACGTGCCATTTTTTGTTGGGTCTTATTTGTAATTGTTTGTTGAGAATTTACGTATGAACATCCTTTGTAATAAAGCTTTAAAAATTTCATATAAATACAGTTCCAAATATAAAAATATCATTTATGTATACTATTGTATCTTATAATTAATCAAATATACTCTCAATATATATACAAACATTAAAATTCAAAAGTTTTTTTTTATTTGTTATTTGATCCAGGCCTCTACGCTGTGGAGCAAGACATGTAGGATCAGTGTCCGGTAGATCAGGGTCTTTGGTGGTCAAGGAAGGGCTTTGTTATTAAATCACTTGCTTAGCGCATAGGCTGACATTATTATTTTTGTTTACGGCGGTGCCAAGGTAGACAAAATCATATACCACTTATAAAATTATCTAGTCAGGGTTCACGCAGCGTACCAAACAAGTAGACTCTTTGTTCGTTGAAACAACTAACCTGGTTTTGTCCTCATTTTTCACCAGACCCACTTCTGACGGCTGCTTTTCAATGCTTAAAAAGACCGCAGTAACATACCGCAGTCCTCGTCCAATGATATATATATCATTAGCATACGCAACTGTGGTTTTTACTGCAGCCTTCCTAATATTTATATTTTTTATTGATCTTAAGCAGGTGACAAGACAGCCAATCGTCTTGTCTAAAGCCTCGCTTGGCATTAAATGGCTCTCTCAGAATTTTGCCCATTTTCACAAAGGATTTCGTGTCGTTCGGTATCATCCCGCAAAGTCGGTCACCGAACCAAAAAATAGAGAAAACTTTACTTGAAACAAGCCAAAGCGGTGTCGGAAGTATGAAAAGTACGGTTTTTCTTAAACCAAGTACAAAATACTTGATTCAAGTACGAAGATTTAAGCGCTATATTTATACCCTTCACCATGCTAATGAACAGACTGAAGGGTATATTCAGTTTGCTCTTCCATTTGTAATGCCCATAAGGAGGCGTGGTAGGTATGACAATATATATATATATAAATGATCAGCTTCGAAATCTGAGTCGATTTAAAGGTGACCGTCTGTCCCCGCGATAACATCCTCAGTTTAAAAGATATCGAGCTGAAATTGCAATTGCTGGAATGCAAGCTTTTAGCCTCAAAGCGGAGGTTAAGTTCTAAGATGAGCCCGATCGGTCAAAAACTACTCCCACCTCCATACAAACTCCCCCTTTTTGGGGTCTGTCCCTGCGATTACAGCCGTATTTTAAGGGCAATCATGCTCAAATTTTGTATGCAAGCTTCCCTACACCAAGTGGAGGTTGAGTAGTAAGATGAGACCGATCGGTCAAAAACTACTCTCACCTCCCATACAAAATCCCGCTTTTTGGGGGTGTCCGTATGTCAGTCCTACGATTTCAGCAGTAATTTAAGAGCACTCAAGCAGAAATATTGTACGCAAGCGTTGCTGTCCTTAATGGAGGTTAAGTTCTAATATGAGCCCGAACGGTCAAAAACTACTCTCACCTCCCATACAAACTCCCCCTTTTTGGGGTCTGTCCCTGCCGTAGTTTAAGGGAAATCTAGCTGAAATTTTGTACGCGAGCTTCCCTACACCAAGTGGAGGTTGAGTAGTAAGATGAGACCGATCGGTCAAAAACTACTCTCACCTCCCATACAAAATCCGTCTTTTTGGGGGTGTCCGTATGTCAGTCCCGCGAATGCAGCAGTAATTTAAGAGCAATCAAGCTGAAATATTGTATGCAAGCTTTTGTGCTCTAAGCGGTTGCTGAATATTAAAATGAGACCGATCAATTAAAAACTACTCTCACCTCCCATACAAAATTCCTCTTTTGGGGGTGTCCGTATGTCAGTCCCCGCGTTTACAATAGTAGTTTAAGAGCAATCAAGCTGAAATATTGTATGCAAGCTTTTGTGCTCCAAGCGGTAGTTGCATATTAAAATGAGACCGATCGGTCAGAAACTACTCTCACCTCCCATACAAACTGTCCCTTTTTGAGGTTTGTCCCAGCGCTTGCAGCCGTATTTTAAGAGATATATAGCTGACATTTTGTACGCAAGATTCAATATCTAAGCGGAGGCTACTTTCTAAAATAAACAATGTCGGTCCAAAACTACTCCCCCCTCCCATTCAAACTACCTTTTTTGGGGTGTCCGCGTAACTGCCCTCGCGATTATAGCCGTAAATAGGAAATATCGAGCTGAAAATTGATATGAAAGCTTTAATCCTATTAGAGGAGCTTACGTTGTAAGATGAGCAATATCGAATGAATACTTCTCCCACCTTCCATACAAACTCCCCCATTTTGTGGGTGTACGTCTGTATTTCCCTGTGGTTTAGGAGCTTTTGTGCCGAAATTTGGTATGTAAACTTATGTCCAGAAGCAGAGGTTAAGTTCTAAGATAAGCATGATCGGATTTAAACTACTCCCATATTTCAACCAAATTCCCATTTTTGGGCAGTTACAAAATTTATAAAAATTTGCTCCAACTAATAAACTTATCGGTAAATTGAATATAATCGATACAAAATTATTCACAAAATGGATGTGTGAAGCTAAAAGTAATGTCCACTTCTCTCTAACACCACTGTTTTGTAGTACAAAGTTTAATACAATATAGTTGTAGTGCAAATAACCAGTTTTACCACCATTTTTACAAATGGTGAAGGGAATCTGAGCTTCGTCATAGCCGAAAATAACCGCATTACTAGTGTTATTTAAGTTTAATGTGTACTTGATTAATGCAAGAACTGTACTCAATTTAATCCAGATGTGTACTTGATTTAAGCATACTTTGTATTAAGTCCGTTTTGAGCTTGATTTAAGCCAGATGTATAGTTATTTTAAGTCTCTCTCTCTCTCGCTAATAGCAACATATTTCATTTTGGACGTTAATGCACTAAAAGTAAGAATTTCTTGCTTACATCAAGTAATCAACACTTAACCAAAACAAATGAAAGTGTTTGAGAAAACAAATTGCCTTTAATTTTTTTACTCTCAGAGCTAGATGCTTTTTTATTATTTTATGTTAAGGCATTTATAAGCTTTATTTTCAGAAAAATTTACAAGTATTGTTTACTTAATGTAATCCCTTTTGCGCTTGATATTTAGACCTTAGCCTGTTCTGTACTTGAATCAAGTATGAATGTACTTAAATTTTTAAGTAGTTTTTTCTGTGTACTAGCTTCGTGGGGATACAGCAATAACATCTACTAGTTTCAAGATATCTAGGATGGGCTTTAGTCTTTCCCATACCATACTAGACAGGACCTTGTATTTGATGAGTAAAAGGCTAACCCCGCGGTAGTTGGATCGCATTTTTTAAGCACAGGGCATAGAACACTTGAATTCCTTCCATTGGGCATGCATTCATATAGCCTTAGAAAGCTCTGCCGGCTGCTCATCGGCAGCTTTGTTATTTCTAAACCGTGCAATTGCCGTGCAAAACTCATTTTGCCTCGGTGGTGGAAATCTCTTCCGTAGATGATGACTGGCGCGAAATCGTCACTTATGCAGCCTTCGGAGACGAGCAGAGTACGAAAATGTTCCCTTCATATTTGCGGCACACTATCTGCGTGACAGTGATCATATTTCCACCTCTGTCCTTATAGGATGAGATCCCTATTCCAAAATCTTTGCTATTGACTTTTAGTGGTAACTTTTAGTGAACGATATAAGGAGAAGAAAAGGTAGACGATTCGATTGAAAAGGTATCTATGGAGGAGATGAGAGAGAAGCAAAGAGAGAGAAGTAGAGAGAAAGAATAAAAGAGAGGGTGAGAATCGAGAATTAAAGGGATAATGTGCAAAAAAAAAATTCTATTAAGAGGTAACAATTTTTGAACAGGGACTCCTTCCTACGTGTGTAAAGAAATCTGGTCAAGGACACGCATACTGTTCAATGTTGTAAACACATGGAATAGATTTTAAAGCTAATCATTAAGAGAATTGATAGTTTTACAATGCGGAAAATATTTAACCCTCATATAGAACAAAAGGGTCGTAAATTATTTGTTTTATGACTTACATTTACATCTTACTCGAAGCACAAGCAGGCACACAGCGTGTTTGGGTAATTACTGTGCGCACCACATGTCGGCGGCAAAGGGTCATGGTAAGAAAATGTGTGTGATCGCGCAGTGGAACAAAATGCACTGAGTTGAACTTTATACGATGTGACAAGAGCGCAATACAATGGTGTGTTACCAATGTGGAGAGAACATTTTTTGTTCTCTCCTTTTTTGCAAGGACTGCATAAGTAACAAAATCACTGCAATTAGTGACGACAGAAAAGATGAGACCAGCATGAAAAATATAATTCACATCGAAGTACGATCAATTAAAATTTCTATTATTTGATTACACCTTAAGTTTTGTACTCTCACCCAGACTTACATACACCCTCACCCTCAATAAAACATACAATTTTCTAGTATATTGATATAATTACTCCATCTCTGAAGTGGGCGGAAAGGAACATTTTATGGGAGGTACCAGAAGGGGCGTGGCCAGCCTTCCAATATTTTCTCGAAAACTTTATCCTGTTATAGCTTTACTAAACACAGAATTTGAGTTATTACACGATTTCTAAAGTGGGCGGAATAATGTATTAGTATGGGTGGTACCAGAAGGGGCGGGGCTAAGTAGCCCATTTACAATACCGTAAGTAGTTTTGGGGAAATATTAACTCGTGCAAAATTTCAAACTAACAGCAGACAGACGGACATGGCTCAAACGACTTAAAACGACATGAATCGAAATTGGTTCAAAGAAACCTAGCGACTCCTTTTTTTAGGTCGTATCAAATGATATATACCATCCTACCCGTAGGATGAGGGTATAAAAAGTGTAACGAATTAAAGGAGACTTGTCCGACCCCAAGTATATGAAGATAAAATTCGTTTCAGGACCTTTTAAGACGATTGAACCATGCCCGTCTATCTGGGCCGGATAACTCGAGTGAACCTTAACTCACCCTTATGACAATTTTTCGGTATTCATATTTTGCCGTTGGGGATGTAAATTGAATCTTGCATCTCAAGCCGACTCACAACCTCCTTCGTGTTGGCACCTGTGCAACGGTGTTTGCGAAATAAGGACCATGATTTAAGGATATGTGCCTGGGACGTCCGGACACTCTATAGAGAAGGTGCCACTATCCGATTGGCGGATGTCCCCAAAAAATATAAGGCTGACATCACCGCCATCCAGGAGATGAGGTGGATAGGAAAAGGATGCTCGCGACATAAAAATTGCGGCATCTATTACAGCTGCCATGCCGAAAAGCACGAATTTGAATGTGGATTTGTGGTTGGCGAGAAACTCAGACATCATGTCTCGCGATTCAATCCTGTTAGTGATCGAATAGCCGCAATCCGCATTAAGGCGAAATATTTCTACATCACGCTGATTTGTGCTCATGCCCCGACGAAAGATAAAGACGATGAGATTAAAGATGAATTTAACGAGCGCATAGAGGAAACATACGACCACTGCCCTGGCCACGACATTAAAATTGTTCTAGGAGACTTTAATGCAAAAATAGGAACGGAAGATGTTCCTGGTCTATCAATCGGTAAATTCAGTCTTCATACCGACACGTCAGACAACGAATTTAGACTGGTTAGCTACGCAGCAGGAAGGAACATGGTAGTGAGTGGAACCAGATTCCAGCATAAAGATATCCACAAGGCAACTTGGCTATCTCCAGATCAAAACAACAAAAATCAAATTGATCATGTGGTAATTGATTGCAGACATGCATCTAGTGTCATGGACGTGCGTGTGATCCGTGGTGCGAATATTGACTCGGATCATTACCTCATTGCAGCCAAGGTGCACACGAAAAACGCACGTAACCAAACACAAAGAAAGCTGGACATTGTGAAGCTGCAAACCCCACAGATAGCAACTGCCTATTCCAACCAGCTGTCCCAATTACTACGACACAACGCCTCTACTTCTGACGTTCCCGATACACAGTGGCAACATATTGCGCATTCCATGGCAACCGCCGCAACAACCGTGCTAGGATATGAAAAAATTCTGGTGTGATGAAGAATCTCGCATACCGTCTGATGTCAGGATGCCGCTTATAGGGAAACGCTGCAGCCAATTGTAACCCAGCTGTTAGGGAACGGCACAAGGAGACAGTAAGATAGGCGAGACACTTTTTAAGCGAAAAAACGTCAAATGAAGGAACGGGAGAACGAGGATATAGAGCGATACAGGGATAGAGGTGAGGCCCGAAAATTCTACCAGAAAGTAAAACCAAAAGGCTACGGTAATGGGCTCCCCTCCTGTAAGGACAAGGATGGAATACTGGTAACAGATACGAAGAGTGTGCTGCCTATATGGAGAGAACACTTCCAGCAACTGCTGGTTCCAGAAAGCAGCACGCGTGAAGGCATCACGTCAATTGTCGACGACGGCTTAGATTGCCCACCACCAAGTCAAGCCGAGGGAAGAAGAGCAATATCGCGGCTGAATAACAATAAAGAGGCCGGTGCTGACGGTCTTCCGGCAGTGCTCTTCAAGTCCGGTGTTGAGGAGCTGATAACGAGCATACACCAGCTCCTGCGCACGGTTTGGCTTAAAGAGTGCATGCCCGACGATTGAAATTTAGGCGTATTATGTCATGTGCTGGAAAAAGGTGATCCAAGTTTGTGCTCCAACTACCGCGGGATCAGCCTTTTACCCATCGCATATAAGGCCCTGTCGAGTGTGCTATGTAAAAGACTAAAGACAGTTTTATCCAACCAGATCGGACCTTATCAGTGTGGCTTTAGACCAAGTAAATCAACAACTAACCAGATATTCACACTCACTTCGGCAAATCCTGGAAAATACCCAAGAGAAACAGATCGACACGTACTATCTTTTCGTCGACTATAAAGTTGCCTTCGACAGCCCGATACGGCAGAAATTACTCGAAGCCATGACTGAGTTTGGTATTCCAGCGAAGCTGATACGCCTTTGAGTTTTCAGTGAAGATTGGCAAGGACCTTACGGAGCCATTCTATACCAGACAAGGCCTATATAAACAAGGCGACGGCCTATCGTGTGATCTCTTCAACATAGTGATGGAGATGATAATGAGAAAAGCTGCAGTAAACACGAGTGGCACTATATTCAACAAAAGCCACATGCTACTCGCGCACGCTGATGACGTTGATATCATCGGTCGAAAGCTGCGGAATGTGACTGCAGTCTTCTCAGGTATACAGAAGGAATCAGCGAAAATGGGTCTAACGGTGAACGAGTACAAAACGAAGTTATTAGTTTCAACGAACAAAGAGGTTACTCGTTTGGGACGCTGCGTGAACGTTGACAACTATAACTTTGTAGTGGTAGATGATTTTGTCCACCTCGGCTTCGCCATAAGCAAAAATAATAATCTCAGCCTGGAAATTCAGAGACAAGTATTGATCGCAAACCCCGGCTACAAGCTAAGCAAGCGATTTAATGAAAAAGCGCTCTCTCGATGAACAAAGATCCAACTCTACCAGCGACTGATCCTACCTGTCTTGCTCTACAGCGCAGAATCTTGGGTAATGACGCATATTCTAGGAGTTTTAGAGAGAAAAATACTTCGCAAAATATTTGGACCTATTATAGTTAACAGCGAGAACCGTTGTCGAATGAATCATGAGCTGTATAAGCTGTACAAAGACATCGACGTAGTCATGCTCGTTCAGATACACCGAATGGTTGGCTTGGACACGAATAGACGAAAATGCTCCGGCTCGAGAAGTCTTCAGTAGATGGGCGACCAAAACTTTGATGGATTTACCAGGTGAAAGAGCTGTTATCTAAGCTTGGTTTGACTAACTATCGACGGAGCGCAATAGCCCGAAGCGCTTGTAATACTTTTCTACGTGAGGCTTCTGGTAGATAAATTTCTGTTGTTGCTGCCATTAAAGAAGAAGAAGAAAAATGTCGGCCAACTCCTGCTGGTACCTCCCACACAAAATGACGTATATTTGGAAAAATAATATTTTTCCCATAACTGTCAAACTCACACTGAAACTACATTTACAAATCGTGGAACTTTATTTCCACAATTCGGGCCCAGTTCGCCACACTCATAAAAAACTTCGTAAATTTAACGGTGCGCAAAATCGTTCATTTGAGCAGCTTATGCGCAACGCATTTTTACTCTTTTAGGTAATATTCATTAAACCCTGATTTGCTTCGTTCACCCTTTCGAGAATAAGGATCCATGTGATTGCAAAAAGTTATAAAAATACTGTCACCATACAGAAAAACTATGATACGTCCCACAGACTTCTAAATGAATTATGACAGCAGAGTTAAATAGTGAGTAAAGAAGATGTATTCGCCGCTGTAGACGTGAGTGTGACAAAGGACTCGAATTTATCGGTCCGACGCCGTCATTAGTAACTCGGCCTCTGTCCGTCGACAATTTGTGGAAAGTTTTGAGAAAAGATCCAATATAAGATCCAACTGGTGAATTTAGTAAAGCCTACGAACCATCAATTGCGCCATGTGACATGTGGGCTGACAATCATCTGGAAGTTGAACTAGATTTTTATTATCAAATCTTCTTCAGCTATAAGTCTCATTTATGTTTTAACAGGTATATAAAAAAGCAGAAATTTAATTTTTAAAGAAAGCACAATTCTCTTGAGACTGTTGGGACTTCAATATATCCCGAACTCCATTACATTAATTACAACCCATTTGTATTTTAATCTGAAACCGGTGGCAACATTACCGCTAAAGGTGAACGCTACAGTTAACCGATTAGTGATAATTTTATATCTCATGTCGTTGGTTCCTACAAGACGATGCAACATGTCATATAGCACATGAAATCATCACTTTGTTGTACCAAAAGTTTGGACTTCGAATTATCTCAAGAAATGAGAATTATCTAAGACTAAGTAAAAATCATAAAATGTATCAGCTATATTACGACGTCGACGAGATCAAGTGCGTCCAAATAGGAAGAATAGAGAGAAATGTTCAATATAGAAAAATATTCGATAGTAAACTCAATGAGAGGCGCAGGAGGGAAACACTAACCCTTACGGTGGATATCGGTTATATTAAAACACTTAAAATGAACATGCGATCTTACTCCGATTAATAAGTTTGCATTACAGAACACAGAAATACTTGTCTTAATATCAAATATATTAATGTTTGATTACATAAACTTAATTTCCCCTCACATCCCTTGAACGATGTATGGGATAACTTCATGAGTTAGTGTGCATTAACACGCTTTTTATTTTTAGATTCACAACAAACGATACCTATCGACAACATCGCCAATGAATGAAAATGTAGATGACTGGAGACAGAAACCCAACCATGGCCTCCCGCATAATAATCGCGTATTTTAACCATCATGCCACGATACACTATGCTTGATTAAGTCGCCAATTTTCCCGTGCAAACTTTGTGAATCATTTATATGTACTACAATAATTTTAAGTAATATATGCTATGGTGCTTGCATATATATATAAAGCACTATTATCAAATACGGAATTAAACATAAATATCTCAAATTAGTTACAAATTGTGTAATTCGTTATGCCCTTATAAGTATGTTACATTTATTTAGCATATTGATCTAACCTATACGTATGATTGTTTTAGGAAACGATAAAACAAATAACATGGTGGGTAATCGCCAAACCTGTTAGAAAATCGTCAAATTTTATGAAACTTTAAAAGTGTGGCAATCAAAGGTTTTCACTTTCAATGGCACGTGCAAAAAATTTAAATGTGCTTAATGAATTGTTCATGTAAATGAGTAGTATGCGAGGACGCAGTGAAAATTTCAATTGTTAGCGTTGTGTTTTGAAAATTTTAAAAATTTAAAAAAAAAATTGTATTAACAAAATCAGTTATTATTTTTATATAAAAAAAATACTTGTTTTACTTTTTATGATATTGTTAGTTGAGGTACTTACAACATCATAGGTAGTCAGACAGTCTAAGTTAGTTTTTTTATTTTTCATATTCGAAGAGAATAATTTCAACAAATTATATGCATTTCAAATTGCTTGAAATTATGTTATTTTTTCTTGTAAATGTAATTAAAATTGGTCTATGGTCAATGTTAAATGTGTATTTTCTGTATATTTGAACATTTTTTACCTTCTTCTTCGAATTTGCCCGTAACAACAGAATCATCCATCAATTGCCGCATGTACAAAAAAATTCCAAGCGCTTAAGACTCTTGCTCTCCGTCACACAAAGTTTAGATATCAGCTCTTGCACCTGGTTCATCCAATGAAATTTTGTTTGCAACCTCCAGTGCACTGAGATATTTATTTTCCAAAAATAGGTCATTTTGTGTGGGAGGTATCACTCCGAAACTAATTAACTTTAAGGTTTCCCCCTTGGGTGACGGTATAAAAACGACAAGAGATGACTTTAAGGTAACAGGAGAGTTAATATATTTTTATAGCGAATATTAATTCCATAAAACCAACTTAAACTTAATTTCCCTTTGCACCCCATGAATGAGGTATGGGATAGCTTCTCGCGTTGTTGTGAATTAACACGCTTTCTATTTTTAGATTCACAACTAACGGCACCTACTTATTTATCGACGAATGCGAACGTCACTGTTTTGAGAAGCTCTTACTAGACACGACGATTGAATCGACGCTTAATACTGCGGAGTTGCTGTCAAACAACATTCGAGGGGAGCCGACAATGAAAGAAAATTTTATTTATTTTTTTCTTTTAAGATGACTGGAGCCAGGTTTGAACCTGCGATCTCCCGCATGGTAGTCGCGTGTTCTAACCACTATGCCACGGCCGGTCCCAACTGACAGTTTTTTTTATAGAAAGGTTAGATGTTGTGATATATAGTAAAAGTTGGCGGACCACGTCCATTTTTGGTTTGCAATATAATACCCGACTATAAACTATATGTGCAAACTTTGTCATGCTATGTCATCATTTGTATGGATGTTATGAATTTTGGCATCCTAAAAGTTAAGAATGTCTCAATGTGCAGCGCCGCCCATCAAGTTTATTGCCGAAGACTTATCCAGCTGGAGCATTTTCATCCATACTCGTCTCTTGATTTCAAGACTTGATTTATTGTTATGGCGTTTCTCAGTTAGGCGAAATTATCTACCGCTTTAATGTTATAGTTCAAGCTGCGGCCCAACTTGTCGATTTACACAATAACTTTGTATAGTCCTCAATTGTCACCTGACCCACTTCTGTTGACTACTTCTCAATACTTGAAAAAGCCGCAGTAATATCCTCTGCTTCTTCTCCAGTTAATCACACCAAGTTCTGCAATGTTCTCAGTAACTTGGTCTCTCCAACGGAGTTTTAGTCGCCCTCTTCTGCGCCGTCCATCGAGTTCATTGTGGAAGACTTTTCAAGCGGGAGCATTTTCGTCCATGCATACAACATGACCTAGCCAACGCAACCGCTGCACCTTAATGCGTTTGACCACGTCAATGTCAGTGTACAGCTCGTACAGCTCATGATTTATACGACGTCGATACTCTCCGTTAACGATGATGGTAGATGGTAGATAAAAATTATCTACCACCTCGAAATTATAGTTGTCAACGTTCACGCAGTTTCTCAAAGGAGTAGATTCTTTGTTCGTTGAAACTAATAACTTCGTTTTCTCCTAGTTCACCATTAGACCCATTTTCGCTGATTCCTTCTGTATATTTAAGAAGGCTTCGGTCACATCCCGCAGTTTTCGACCGTTCCTTTATCTGACTTTTTTTTTCGCTTAAATTGCTGTCTCGCCTGTTTTACTGCCTCCTTGTACCGTTCTCTAACAGACCGGGTTACAATTGGCTGTAGCGTTGCCCTATAAGCAGAATCCTGTTCCTCAGACGCTATGCGACATTCTTCATCGTACCAGGATTCGTCTGAGCGCTGTTTTTATATCCTAAAACGGTTGTTGCCACTGTGTACCTGAAACGTCAGAAGTAGAGGCGTTGTGTCGTAGAAGTTGGGAGAGCTGGTTGGAGTAGGCAGTGGCTATCTCTGGGCCAACTACAAATCCACATCCAAATTCGTGCTTTTCTTCATGGCAGCTGTAATAGATGTCGCAATTTTTACGTCGCGAGCATCCTTGTCCTGTTCATATCATCTCCTGGATGGCGGTGATGTCAGCCTTATAGTTTTTTAGGACATCCGCCAGTTGGAGAGTGGCACCTTCTCTATAGAGGGTCCAGGTGCATATCCTCAAATCATGGTGCTTATTACGGTTGTAGGGGTCGTCAACATTTGAGGGGTTCCGTTTGTTACTTTTTCTTTCTCATGTTTTAATAGCCAGTAAAGGACTTGAAGGCTGGTGGCTAACCAAATCATCAGGGTTCGTCGCTCATTATCTGCCGCGGAGGAGTTTGTGAACCTGCTTGAGATGCAAGATTCACTTAACACACCCAGCGGCACCCACGGCTTGCTCATTTCACACATATTGTTTTTCTCTCTCACACAGTTATGTTTCAATACACACTACATTTCTTTCAGTGCAGTCTGTCTCTATCTCTCTCACTAATACCACCTCATGTAAAGGCTCTCTTAGTAGAAAATAGCTCTGTTAGATTTTTGCATATTTTCCCTAAAGACTTTATGCCAGTGAGTCGCAAACTCGTATCAGCTTCGCTGGGACACCAAACTCAGCCACAGCATCTAATAGTTTCTGTCGTATCGGACTGTCAATTACAGCTTTGTAAACAGATGGTAGTTGTCGATCTGCATTTATAGGGTTCTCTTCAGGATTTGTCGTAGTCTAGGCCAAAAGTCATACTGATAAGATCCAACCAGGTTCGCTAGCAAGGGATTTAGTTAAAATGCTGATCCCGCGATTGTATGTGCTCACACTTGGGTCGCCTTTCTTAACCACAGGACATAGAACACTAAGCTTATAATCATTGTTCATGTATTCCTTTAGCCAAATCGTGTTAATAAGCTGGTGCATACTGCTCATTGTCGGCTTATCGTCGCCGTGCTTAAAAAGCTCTGGTGGCAGTCCACTAACGCTGCCTTCGGGAACCTATAGAGTTGAGCTCCCTACATATTTGCACCACACTATGCATAACCTTGAGCTGATTTGTATCTCTCTTCTTACAGGTGAAGGTCTCTGTTCCAAATTCTGTGCTTCTTACCTTTGGGTAGAACTTTGGGGCTTCTCCTCGCTCCCTGCAATTTTTGAAATCTTAGCACTCTTTTTTCTTAAATGAAAGCTTTTCCACCTGAAAGGTTTTGCGGTGTTGCGGCATTGGTCATTGAGCAATATGTTGCCACTGTGTGTCGGTACGATTAGAATTTATGAAATTTGTTTGGAGTAATTGAGGGAGTTAGTAGAGTAGGCTTTGGCTATCTCGGTGGTCTGCAGCTTTCTGATGTCTAGCTTCCTATGGGTTTGATTACGAGCGTTTTTAGCACTACTTGCTCGCGTGCGTACCTTGACTGCAACTAAGTGGAGATCCGAGTCAATATTTGGACCGCGCATCACATGCCTTCTATCGATAGCCTCTTGATCAATCTGGTTTCTTGTGTTTTGATCGGGGCATATGTATATTGCCTTGTGGATATCTTTAAGCGGGAATCTTGTTCAGCTCTGAATACGTTATTGGAGGTGTTGTTGTGTAGACTGAATTTTCCGAATGCTGCACCAAGAGCCTCATCCCTTCTTATTTTACCATTAGTGGCTATTCGGCCACTTACTTGTTTAAACCATGAGCAGACGTTGAAATAGCTTGCCGACTATGAATCCACATTTGATTTCGTGTTTTTCTGCATGACAGCTGTACAATTTCTTAAAGTCCTTTTGTCATGTCCTGCCCTATCCCTGCCTTCGCATTTCCTGTATGGCGGTGATGTCAACCTTGTAGTTGTGGAGGACTTCCGCGAATTGAATTAAAGCAACCTCTCCGTATAGAGCTCTAACATTTTTATTTTAATTTTTCTTTCTTGTAAAGTTACACAGTACAACACATGATTTGCGGACCCCAAAACGAAGAATTTCTGCATCATTCGTTTTGTCAAGTTACATGCCAGAATAATTGAATATCGATTTGAAGTTAGTAACTATCGTATAGGGGAATTTGTCACGTTTTAGGCTCTTTTGTTATATTGTTATATGGTGGCGTATGATTATCATAAGTTATATTCCACGTAAATCATACGCCACGGAGTACAACAGTAACTGCTACAAAATAAACCCAGTTCAAAATCAGTTGATGAATGGAAAAGTGAAACTGTTGCTTATGTAGGGAAACGGTATATTAACAGATTAAAGGACTAATCTGTTAATCCGGCTAAATTAGACTAGTGGTTATCAAGTTATATCAAACAAAAGAGCTTAAAACGTGACAAATTCCCCTATACGATACTTACTAACTTCAAATCGATATTAAATTATTATGGCATGTAACTTGACAAAACGAATGATCCAGAACTTCTTCTTTTTGGGGCTACTTTCATATGCAGTTCTCAGAAATGAGTCCCAAATCAATGAGCTGAAAAATGTTGTACTGTGTTATGAATATGAGGATTTTGCCTTTCAGTTGACGATATGTTAGTGGTATTTCGTATACGGGTTTTGTTCTTAATAAAAATTGATCTGAAATATTGTCAAAAAAAAATCTTTAGAAATCTCCACATAATTTGAAATTACGCACCGCGCACCGTTAAACTTCCTACAATACAATTTGTATAATATTAACAATTTTTGACTTTCCTAACTACTCTCGCTTGCTAAACAATATTGGTAATGTTTTTCTGATTATAACAAATCCACCAATGATTGCGTGTGACCAATTGTTATTATCATCCTTGATATTTGCTACTTCCTAGTCGTCATAGCCATCGTCATTGTTAGTATTAGCTGCAACACCATTCCGCAGCTAACAAATACTCGTACTTAGTATAATACAAGCAAATATCAGCCATGTCACCGTGAAAACAGTAAAATAACTGTCATGCGTGTGGAGGTGTGCATTTGTGAGCTTTCCTATGACTATTCATAACATTATGGACACAAATACGGAATTTCTACAGTTCTACATAGTACATATGTAACTACAATAAGTATTAGTACGACTAGCCAGAAATATACAATCATTTGTACATCTGTATTGCGGGCATACGGAAGTATTCATTTGTATACGACATACAAAACATTAAACGTATGTTTTGCTACTAAACAAATGTCATGTGTCACAGCTTGTCAATGTCAACAAGCTATGAACGTATGAACAAGCACACGAACACATGCCTTCACACACACACACAGACACAGCAAAACGCTCGCACCCATCTACAACATTCGGTTGTACAGCCTTTCGTGCCACACACGCAAATTGCCAGATACATTTACAGACGCCAACTAGATAGGTTACCACAAGCGCGCGCTTTCCATATACGCATGACAACATGGGAATCTATACACTCTCACACACACACACACACACACACAACTAAATGTTAAACATACTGTGTACAAATGCCAAAGGCTACAAACGTGGTTATCACTTCGTCTCTGCGCCATCAATCGCCCGCTGCGACGTATGAGTAACCAACCAAATGCTTTTGTAACATATGAGTTCCCCGGCATTGTTGTCAATTGCCTTTTGATGTTGTTGAAACTTGTACATACATTGTATATTTTTTGTTTGCGCGTTGCGTTCACGGTGGTTGTTGGAAGCTAAATAAAAAAAAAACACAAAATAAACAGTCAACACATTGTTATGTCGTTGATGTTTGTATTTTTTGTTAAGTATTAAGTGTATGGCTTAAAGGTGTATTGGTTTAACAGAGTGTAACAAATGGCAATGAGTATCAAAGAAAGGATATTGTCAATGGTAAAGAAGAAGGATATTATGACCACAAAGGTATGTGACTACTAACTATCAAACTACTAACTATTACTATTTGCAGTCTTTTGAATTCTTTATAGATGTTAAAAATGCATATTGGCAGTTTCTTATGTTCCCACACACATTGCTAAGACATTTTTGAAATGTTAAGAAAACACTTGTTGCTGTTCAGTGTATACTGTAATGTCATCTGATGGTAACAGTGCAGGATAAAATTAACATTCGCATTGTACGATTTGTTACATACGGCTTGTCGTCAATGTTGTCTAAACCAGTGGTGAATTTATTGTATAATCGCTCTCTCTCTCTCTCTCTATTTAAGCTCTCCATTTGTAAGTCTGCTTTCATTTCTCTTAATGACTGTATGTGCACAAATAAAATTTATTTGCCTTAATGTATGCAATGCTCTTTAAAATGTTACATATTTTTGTGTTAGAAAGAATATATGTTAGGGTTAACATTTTTATATATGAAATTATTACATATGATACTGCGCTGTTACAATGTTAACATTGGCTATTAAAGGCGACACTTCAAATACTTTTCGACGAAAATTTAACATGAAAAATAAAATGTTAAGGTAATATGTTGTTGTGAATGTAAATATTCTACGACCGATTAAGAAAATAATACAAAGCAGGACTCCTAATTGCAACTTGAAAGAAATTGCAAAACTTTTATCTCAAGCCGACTCACAATCTCCACGTGGTTCCACCTGAGCAACGTTATTTCCTTATATTTTTATCATAAACTAGCTGACCCGGCAAACGTTGTTTTGCCATACAACTTCTGACTCGGCGAACTTCGTCTCGCTCCAGTGAAGAGCGGTCTGATCAACAATGTTATACGATTTGTTTTCCGGCGCTAAAACAAACAATGAAGACAGTTTGCCAACACGCGAAAAACTGAGAAATTCGAGGTTGATCCCACAAAGTTCAAATGATTGGTCTTGCGATTTATTGATTGTCATCGGAAAAGACAATCGAATGGGGAATTGAATTCGCTAGAATTGGAAGGGAAAATCGGTTGGAATAATAGAAAGTCGAGGGATAAGGACTTCCTCAGCTTTGAACAAAATTTACGGGAAAGTCAACAATCCAGTTGAAACATCAGCAGGAATTTGGCCATTACAAAGCGCCAGTAAATATTTTGAAAATGCAGTAGCCGATGAGTCGTTTTGCAACGTGACTCTCATGTTCGTAGTTAATTTCAACCCCTTGTTATTCCGCCACAAAGACATTAATTTCATGATGAAATTTTCATCAGCAGCAGATTTTGGGATGGCGGGAAATATCATAGCCCCACGTTTCGAATCGTTTCGAATCATCTCATAAATCCTTCATCTTTCGGTCAACTGTCTCCAAAGCTCGTTGATGCGCTATCGTGCATTCATCCCAAATGATGATTTTGCATTCTCGCAACAACATATGAACAACTTTAAATGCAGTTATCTCGCAAAAAGGATACAGTTGGGATCTCATCTTAAAATAGATTGGGATCTCACCTCGAAATGAGTAGCACGCCGTCGATATTCATATGGAATGGTAAAAAGGTATGGTATAAAGGTGGTTAGTTCTATTGCCGAATTACCAACGAAATAGATCTGAAGGAACTTATGATCTTCGCCAGCTCGATAATGTATTTGCCCTTGAATCTGAATGTGTGGAAGCAATTTTGAGCGAAATGGGTAGAATTGTTTTTAATAATTACACTGACAAAAAATCAATCTTTTTAGGAAACACTCGAACGTTGGGCAAAACCACACTTAAGATATTCCTAGAATATTTAATTTCATTAAATATTATGTCTTCGTTTCTTTTTTTTAAGCAACGAAAAGAAATAAAATGTTTTTGCGACCTATTTTAAAAATGTGAAAAAATTTTCAGCACCAGTAATACTATCTGAACTGCATAACGACGTTCGTGCTTTTTTTTTCACTGTTCCACTGTGTAATGAGGCGCCATTACCTTCAACTCGGATTGTTGCCGGGTTGATCAACAACTTCGGCTCCGAATGACGACATTTGAAAGCATCCTTCATATTTTTGAGTATTTACCAGAAAATATTTTGATTAGATTGTATTTCTATTGAGAAAGAAGTATATTGTGTTACAATGGTACTGGCGGATGAGTCAAAATGGCAATTTCACCTTGCCACCAGCGCAACATAAGCCGGGAGTTTCCGATTGTAACTTCAATGCATTTCAATGCTGGCATACGACAGATAATGAACCGATCTCAACGCAGCGAAGATCTTTTTAGGCGATTGTGGAATCGTATTCAAAAGCAGTGCGATTCAAGTCTATATTTACGACAGGTCTTCTTCTAGTAACATTTCGTCAAATTTGAGGTAGTGCTTTTTTTCATTTCTTCATTTTTTTGGCACGTTCCTTTCGCGTTTGATTATTACGGACGTTCTGACTAATTATAGCACGACGCGTACGTCGTCCAAAGTTTGATTGTCTAATAGGAGGCATTAGTCAAGTAAATAACTCTCCCTAAAAACAACCATGTCCTATTCGAAAAATCCAAATTTTTCGAGTGTCTATTTTTCCATTCGGAAAGTCATGTCGTAATAATTATCTAAAATTTTTCGCAGTTACATCGCTCAAAATTATCAAATCATACGACAAAAAGCTAAATTTCGTCGAGAAAAAATTAAAAAATTGTGAATTTTTTGGAATTTTCTAACAAAATTTTGCTATTTTCCATTCGATAAGTCATTCGCAATTATTGCACACAAAATTCCATACAAAAAAGCATTTTTCGGTTATAACAATTTCCGGCTTTTCCGGAGGATTTTCCCAAAATTTTCTCACACATAAACCATCTCCTTACAATTGCGAAAAACTTAAAAAAAAATCGTATTCGCTGTTTCGGAATTTTCCGAGTTTTTTGCTAATAATTTACTATTTTTGCATTTGAAAAGCCATTTTGTAACAATTGCACTCAAATTTCCCAGCTTTTCCTAAGGATGTTCCCAAAATTTTCTGGCATAAAAAATTCCTGTCAATTACGAATAACTGAAAAACAAATAGAGCAAACTGGGCCAACGTTCTCTATTGATAAATTACTATACTTTTTTCACACTATTTTGTTATTCATATATTTCACAATAATCCGAAATTTATCCGCAACACAACGAATTTTGCACCTTTACGTCGTCTGAAATCATCAAATCAAGCGATAAAATGGAAGATTTCGTCGAAGGCATCCAAATATTTCGATTTTTTTTCTGGAATTTTCCGAGTTTTCCACCGAGAATTGTTCTACTTTTCCATTCGAAAAGTTATAATTGTTCACATCTACATCGCCCAAAAATACCAAAACATACGATAAGATGCAAAATTTTGTCGAAAAAACTGAATTTTTTTTTTAGCATTTTCCATAACTTACCAACTAAAAAAAATCCATTCCAAAACCGACAAGAATTTAATTTGAGGTAAATCTCAAATCAGGCGATGAAATGCAAAATTTTGCCGAAAAAATTAAAATTTTGCGATTTTTTTCGGATTTTTCCGAGTTTTTCACCAAGAATTTTTCTATTTTTTCATTCCAAATGTCATAATTGTTCGAAATTGTTCACATTTACATCGCCCAAAATTACCAAAACATGCGATAAGATGGAAAATTTTGATGATAAAAAATTATTTTTTTTGGCATTTTCCATAATTTTCCTACTAACATTTTCCATTTTTCCATTCGAAAACCGACAAAAATTTAATTTGCGATTTACCTCAAATCAGGCGATGAAATGCAAAATTTTGCCGAAAAGATTCAAAATTTTAGATTTTTTTTTGGAATTTTTCAAGTTTTCCACCCAGAATTTATTTATTTTTCCATTCGGAAAGTCATTTCGAAATAATTATCCGAAATTTTTCGCAAGTAACATCGTTCAAAACTATCAAATAGTACGACAAAAACCAAAATTTCGTCGAAAAATAATATTAAAATTTTTCCGAATTTTCCAACAAAATTTTTTTATTTTTCCATTCGAAAAATCATTCGTAACAATTGTACACAAAATTCCATACAAAAAAAGCAATTTTCGGTTTTATTTTCTTTTACATAAACCTTCTCCTGGCAATTACGAACAACTGAAAAAAAATGTCAGCAAAATCGGTCCGGCCGTTCTCAATTGATGAATTACTATACATTTTTGCCACCATTTTTATATATATAGATTTCATAGCGGTAAATTTTCATAGCGACCAGTTAATATTTACTTGAATTATCCTGTTCACCAGCCTTCCAGCCAGCCAGACAAACGATCATAGCTGAATCGTCTTAAAAAGTCCTGAAACGAATTTGTTCTTAAGATACTTGGGGTCTAAAACATCTTCTTTAATGCGTTACACTTTTTCTTGTATCAAATGATATATACCCTCATCAATAAGGGTCATGGTATAAAAAGTAACAAACGGAACCCCCCATATGTTGACGCTCCCCGAAACATTATTAGGACCATGATTTAAGGATATGTACCTGGAACTTCTGGACTCTTTATAGAGAGGGTATCACTATTCGACTAGCAGATGTACTAAAAAAATACAAGACTGTCATCACCGTCATCCAGGAGATGAGATGGATAGGACAGGGATGCTCGCAACGTAAGAATTGCGATGTCTGTTACACAGTGCAACAGCAAAACTGAGGGGTGAAAATTCCAAGTTAAGGTGAAGTTAGAAGTTCAGTATGATAAAACTCTAAAGGGTTTGGCGTTCCCAGGCCAAACTTTTTTTTATGACCTTTTCTATTTTTTCCCTTATATTGATGTTTGCTCGCTTAATAATTATTGCTTCTATTGTAGGTTAGGCTGTATATAGGCTGTCTCATCTGTGATTAGTAGAAAACTGGTCATTGCTGATGATATTGAATGACGAGTCTGAACCAACTACTGTACGGCACATGCAGCAAATTTGCATATGGTACTCGCTTCATATGTATGTATGTATATGTTTTTTTTTTCGAGGTAAAATCATCGAAAGACAATTTGCGAGACTTTAACACGCTAAAACACCTCATACATCGTCCCAATCCCGGTGGTACAACCGTGAAGTATATCTTCACCGGGATGGGTAGGTTATTCAAACCTGTAGTTTGCTGTATAATCCCAACTTGCAGTTGAATCCAACTTTAGCTGCATAATATTTTCAACTGTTATTTCAGTGCCTAACTGTCGTTGTACATACTCTCTCTTGGAACTGAATCTCGGACATATGAAGAAAACATGTACAGCATTTTTAATCTCATTTTGACAGTACGGACAAAAAGGTGTATCGATAATCCTAAAACGATGCAGATATTTTCTAAATGCACCGTGGCCTTTCAGGAACTGGTTTATTTTATACTCAATGTCACCATGTTTTCTCTCCAACCAACTATTTAGATCAGGTGTTAGTTTATATGTCCACCTTCCCTTTATTGTAGTAGACCATCTCCGTTGTCAGGTTTCCATAGTTATAGTTCTGGCTTTCGCTTTCGTAGTGACGTTTTCTTGTATGCACGCGCATTCTTTTGCTAGCAGGTCCACTGGTATCATTCCTGCCATGACGAACGCAGCTTCATCGGATACGGCTCTGTAAGCACAGCATACTCTCAGTGCTGTTAGTCTATATACCGAGTTAAGTTTAACGCAGTATGACTAAAATTTCATGCAGTCATTGAATTATATGCAGTGGGGCATATAATTCGATGCTCTTAACTACTTCCGCTATATTCTTCCTTCTCTGGTATTTAGGACCTCTCGTATTCGGCATCAACCTGCAAAGAGACGCTGCAGACGATGTGGTCTTTGTAACGACGTAGTTTATATGGCTGGTATATGACAATTTGCTGTCAATAATCATGCCCAAATACTTTAATGTATCCTTAGAAATTATATTAATACATTTTCTAACTCGTCGGCTGGATATGACAACAACTTCCGTCTTGTGGTCTGCAAGTGAAATGCTCTTTGAAGTGAGCCATGATTTCACCACACTTACACTGGCATTTGACTTTGATCCAAATTCAATAGTCTTAACTCCAACGGGTCAATAAAGTTGTAGGATTCCATTATACATAACATTCCACAAGAGGTAACACATATTTCCTGAGACCGTCGACCGGCCGTGGCATAGTGGTTAGAACACGCGAACCATGCGGGAGATCGCAGGTTCAACACCAGTCAACTTAAAAAAAAGAAAAATGTTCTTTCATTGTCGGCTCCCCTCGAATGTTGTTGACAGCAACTTCGCAGTGTAAGTGTCGAGTCAATCGGCATGTCTAGTAAGAGCTTCTCAAACAGTGACGTTCGCACTCGTCGATAAACAAGTAGGTGCCGTTAGTTGTGAATCTAAAAATAGAAGGCATGTTAATTCACAACAACGCGAGAAACTGTCCGATACCTCATTCATGGGGTGCAAAGGGAAAGGTTTTGGAACAGGAATACCCAGCTGTTAGGACAGTGACGGAAATCTAGTCACGGACACGTAGAGTTAATATGCCGCTAATATGAAACGGACACTTTGTACTTTGCTCATTTCAGAAGGGCATAAGTGACGATATTGCGCCAATTATCAACCACAGTGTAGATTATCTACGTTCGAGCCAAATTAGAGATCAGCAGGGAAATTGCATGGCTTAAGAAGGCAAAGTACTTGCACCAACTCATTAACACGATTTGCCCGATGATTGGGATCTGAGAGGTCTATGACCTATATTAAAGGAAAGAGCAGGCTGTAGAATCTTTTCGAAGGAATTGAATTTGCAACTATCTATCAGACTACCGGATCACTGTAGAATAGTTTAGGCCGAAATAGCGGCCATTAGAATAACCATAGAGAAAGTTTAGTGTCGTGGGATATTGGGCAGCAATATGTATATTCTTACTGATAGTATAGCGGCTGTCAGATTCCTCGAGAACGTATACACCACTTTGAGAAATGATCGAGAATGCCGGTCGTCTCTTGAGGAGATAGCGAAACATTCGACGGTTCCCTCACATGGATTCCAGGACATGGGGACATATATGGTAACCAAAGAGCCGATACGTTAGCAAGGACCGCCAAAACCGTGAACTCGGGCGAAGTTTACGGTCTCATTGGTGTTCGTCTTACAAGGGGGAAACAGCTAATTGCGGGGAAACTTAACCTCATGTCTAAGGAGAGATGGCTGAGAGAATCCATTTACACGGCGATCAAACAAATTTGGCCTACAATGGATATACAGAGGACACGATTTATGTTTAAACTGTCCAGAGTCTATCTGAGGAACATCATAGCAAGTGTGTGCACCAACTACCGTGGGTTCAGCGTTTTTCCTATCGCATGTAAGGTCCTGTCAAGTGTGATATATTAAAAACTAAAACCCATATAAAAGAATCTAATTGGACCTTATCGGTGTAACTCTTGACCTGATAAGTCCACGACCGACCAGATATTGAAACTGCAACAAATCATAGAGAAGATCCAAGAAACGTAGGAACGTTTATCAATTACAAACTCTCATTCGACAGTCCGACAGAAACTATTTTATCCTATGGCAATAGTCTATCATGCGATCTCTTTGACTTCCTAATGGAGATGATCATGCGGAAGACTGCAGTAAATACTACTGTGCCATCTTTAACATGACTACTGCGAGGTGTTACTGCGGCCTTTTCAAGCATTGAAAAGCAATCAGAAGATGTGGATCTTGTGATAAATGAGAAAAAACTCAACATATTTGTTTCAACGAACAAAATGTCTACTTGTTTGGGACGCTTAGTGAATGTTGAGCCTACATTGGCTCCGCAATAATATTAATGTCATCCTGGAAATCAGCAGGCGAGTATTGATCGCAAACCGATACCACTTTGCGCTAAGCAAGATATTTTAAAGACAACGTCCTCCCTCGACGATCAAAAACCCTACTTTGCCAAACACTGATCCTACCTATGATCCTAATCATAAGCTATATAACAACATCGACGTCGTCCAGATAGAAATAGTTCGATTGCGCTTGGCTAGGAGGTGTTGTACGAATGGATGAAAATGCTCCAGTCTGAAAAGTCTTCGGCAACAAGCTCGATGGGCGGTGCAGGAAGGGGCGATCAAAACTTCGTTGGATGGACCATGTAAAAGAGCTGTTATCTAAATATGGTGTGACGAAATATATGCAAAGCGCAAAAGACCGAAGTACTTGGATTGCTTTTCTACGTGTGGCTAAGTTTAGGTTGAGGACATGTAATGACACAGCGCAATACCAAGACATTAAAACACTCGGAGACCATTATGTTCCATTGCGATTGTCCTGATTTAAGAAAGGAGAAATATAAAGGAAAGTGTATTTTACAATATAATATAGAGTTCAGAAGAATAGTACAGTGGAAAAGAGATAAAAGTGCTAAAAATAATTCTGGTGTGTTGTCTCTTTCAATTTCATATATACAAGTAGTGAGATTACGTGGGGACACTAGGGTCCTCTGCCCTTGAGCCAGCTCAAACCATCAGTGAACTTTATTAGATTCTCCATGTTACATGACGACAATTCGGTGAGCCTATCAAAGAACTATTTCTCGAGGAATTGCTTCCTTCTTCTATGAAGAGCTGGGCAATGACATAACAAATGCTCAATGGTCTCAATTTTCCCTTCAGCGTCGCAAAACCTACAATATGTCCTCCTCGTGATTACTCCAATTAGTGGTCTAACGGACCTCCTATCGAGTTCCAATAGTGGTCTGGTTCGTCTTCGATCCAGTCCTGGCCAAATATCCCGTGATACCACACAGTCGGTGCGATGTTCCCAGGAAGCATTTGTCAGCCGTTCGATGTGACGGTTCACAATTCCGTATATATAACACATTCGGAAAATCCGAACGAAAGCGGTTAACCCGGTTTTTTAATAAATCAGGAATTCGAAAACCGGATTGTTGGAAAAATGTATTTTTCGAATAAACCGGAAACCGGCGAACACTAGGTCGCACTAATCCGTCCGATTGGCCGGGTTCCAGTGCTGAGACTTTCCGCGCCATTTCATCAGCTGTCTCGTCTCCTAAAATGTCACTATGTCCGGGGACTCAGCAGAGTCGAACACTATTCTGCGGCATTTTTAAAGCCCCGTCCTAAATCTGTACACTAATTTCGACTTTATAACCTTTGATACCAAAGCCTTTAAGGCCGCTTGACTGTCCACTTAGATTGTGACGATCTCCGTCAAATTCCTTGCCAGTATTTCCTCCGCAGATTTCATAATAGCGAAGATCTCCGCTTGGAACACATTGCAAGCGTCATCCAATCGGAAGTGTTGCCTGAAATTAAGATCCACACTAAAGATACCCGATCCAATTCCAATTTCCATTTTAAAACCATCAGTAAAGATGGACAGCCCCCTGATGGGTAATGAAGCTTTCCAATCATCTCTAACAGGTATCACTATTTACGGGCATGCTGTAAAATTCAACAACGGAACCATATAGTCCGTTTCTTTGTGGAGTCCTCCATTTCATTTATGTCTGCGATCCATAACAGTATAGATGCGTGACCCGACTCCGATTGCCGCCAAAAAAGCAATCGCTTGTATTGAAGGTATTTATAGCGGAGTTATACTAATAAATCAGAACTCAACGGTCTACAGCTTCCAGTGGAAACACTTGATGTATAACATTATATTGCATTCAGAATCTGGACCAGTTATATCAATAAGATTTTCAAGTTGTTTCCCTCTTATCAAAGTAAACAAATACTGCAAAAGATAGGTTATTATTACAATATTCCCACATTATAAACTTTTTCTATAAATAATTTAGTATTTACATTGTTTAACTTGAAAGTCCATCATCTAAATCAAAGGGCAGAAAATCTCAATAATCTATCGCTGCGGTTACTTGATATTTTCAGCTGTAAATATTTGTCTATTCACGCAATGTCCCCTAAATTTTCTAAAATTCATCATATACACTCATACATTGCTTTGGTTACAATTTGTCTGTGTTGTAGCCATTTTTAATTTGTTAACTTTGACACTTAAGTCAGTCAGCGACGAAATCAAATCACCAACAGTCCAGACGGCGTTTACATAAAGAAAAAAACTTTACGTCTGAGAAAATATTTGAATCCTACACCAAACTTATTTTCTTAAATGGAAAAAGTTATCAACTTTCAAATCGTCTTCAGTTTTTCTGTTGCGTTTGTCACTTCTTTTCACAAACTATCATAAAAATCTTCAAATGTCTCCAGGTGCCACATAAAAGAAATCACTTTTATTTCTGTGAATCGGTGGCGGAAAATCTCAACAGTATGATTTGGTAGGAGTAGAAGTAAAAAACTCTACTGGACACAAGTTCTATAAGTAGAATGAAAAAGTTGCAAAATCTTAATAGAATTTAATAGTTTTAAGCTAATAAATGTGGGAGCGAGTTGACAAATTATGTGAAAATATGGAGAAGTTATACGAAGGTGTTGGAATTAAAGAGTTTAAAATTTAATATAGGTAAATAGTTGTCTCTTTTTCTCTCGCTCTATTTTTATAAGAGGATCAGAGAATTCAACAGATAAAGAAATATCAGTTTAATGAATAGAATCTACCTAATAGAATCTAGTTCAAAAATATATTTAATTCAAACATTAAATAATAAAACGTACCTTTGTCACCTTTTTCTCTTTTTCCATATAACGAAAAGTATCGCAAACAAATAGTTTCAACTTTTTACAAATCTCCGCCAAATGTGTAAATTTTATTTCCCTTGGACATATATTGCAAGCCATTTGCAGATTGTACTCCCACCTTGATACGCTTTTCATGCAACCCTTTTCAAACATTGACTTTTCGACCCACAGCGATGACAACTGTTAACAAGGTAGTAGTAGCATTCATAAACATAGCTGCATATGTCTTTGCGCACCCTTTTGTGTTGCCTTTAGCTGCACGTTCCTATTGAGGGAAATTTACCCATCAACACATTTCGACAGCAGGCAGACAGTCAGCAACAACATTCAAGATGTCAACAACAATGCCAATGGCAGACAACACTTACAATGCTACATACATACAGTTGGGGGGTATTGCGTAGTAATAATAGTAACATCG
The DNA here is from genome assembly GCA_964034835.1 of Muscina levida. Taxonomy (NCBI): domain Eukaryota; kingdom Metazoa; phylum Arthropoda; class Insecta; order Diptera; family Muscidae; genus Muscina; species Muscina levida. The sequence goes on from OZ035881.1 coordinate 31,217,392, forward strand.
GAAAAACAAAAAAATTACAACGAGGAACGCGATCAAATATTGCTAATCTATACATGGCAGTTGTTGATAGGTTGTTAAATGCAACATACATAAGTGCACCCATTGTTGATATCAAAAACCCGTCGTGGAACACTAAGGACTGTGGGTGATAACAGGTACTTAGAGGTATTGGGAAATAAATTTGAGAGAAAATTGGACTGCGAGGGGATTAAGTACGAAGATGTTCTGAAGTCACACTGGTATCTAGAGAAGCGGCTGTGACATCAGTTAATACCATTATCTCTGATGCCCGTGGGCCTGAACTGAGTACGAACTAAGAACTACCCCTTCCCTGTCTCTAAGAGTCTGTTTTCCCCAGTGGGGCGCTAAGGGACATACGTCCGTTGACCCTTAGATGTTACCCGTCCGTCCTTCCAAAGGTCGTCGGTCCGTAATTCTATTAAATCCAATCAGCGTCTGTTCTTACAGTGAGCGGCTAATGGTCTGCGTGTGTCTCCAGTGGAGCGGCAGTTTGTTCCCATTCAAAATGCAATCCTAATTGTCGTGCAAAGTTTTTAGAATCTCACTGGCATAAAGAGTAGTGCGGTGGTGACAGTAGTTATTACCTATATAGTCTCGATTGCCAGTGGGGCCTAAACTAAGTACGAATAAAGAATTAATCTTCCCCCTGTCTCCTAGCGTCTGTTCAACCAAGTTGAGGCGGCTTGGAGACATACGTCCGGTTATCCTTAAAGGTCTTCTATCCGTTCTTCTCAAGTCCGGTACTTAAAATCCATAAACGTCTTTCCTCACAGTGAGCGTTTAATGGTCTGCGTCTGTCTCCGGAGGATCGGCGGGTTTCACTCCTGGCAGTTAGGCATAACATGCAACCTCCTAATTTTCGTCCAAATGCCCGAAAAAAACCATGCCCTGCGTATCCGGTCAAGGGCTTCATAATCTTCGGAGACCCGATTACTACAGCGTTGGTTTTAGGCTGTAGCACGTTGTCTGCTACTAGGACGTCGTCTAGTGAAGTGGTGGTAGTCGATCGTGCCAAAAACCAAACCGACACAGCCGAAAGGCAGTCATGGGGTCATGAAGGCTCCCAAGGTCCTGATAGGATGTAATCCTGTCGATACCCCTGCTTCAGGTGCTGATGACGCAACAAGACTCCAGATGGTCGCTAATTCTGCTTCCTTAGTGTCTACAGTTAAGCAAAGAGATATGGCGAATAATTCGATTCTCTCCAAAGCACCTCCCTCGGCCTCAACGGCCTCGACTTCTAATACTATCCCCTCTAGGCACAAAACACATTCCAGAAGGGGCTTTATAACCAGGCGTTCCGCCTTTAGAATAATTAGTCGGTTCGGTGATAAACTGGTCGACGATCTCACGGAGCAGTGGGCACCATCCCACATCATCCTGCGGAGGAGACAATACTAAACAGCAGTCATCTGATGTAGCGCCTAACGGCAGCGGTCTGAGGGCACTGCCCTTCCGGGATCCAAAAAATCCAAATCCAAATGTCGCTAAGACCATATTATGTGGGCGATCATACCCCTTAATAACAGCGACGGCACTATTTCTTCTAGAAATTGAAAATCAGTTGTGGTTTCCCTTAATGCGGCGTTCCTAAAATTCGTTCGGGAGCGACCCGAACCGCCGCCGAAATATCATGATGTAGGCTGGTAACAGGGACACATTAAACTCGTTGCTTGTGCAGATCAGCGCTCAGCGCAACTATACAAGGCAGCTATAGAATCGCTCGGGCAGGTTTTTACTAGTGCGCGATTCGAAACAATACTTCTTGGCGATGATCCACAGAGGCGACTATCTATTATAATCATCAACCAGTGACACAGGACTGGAAAGTAGTTAAGGTTACTAAAGCGGTGGAAGAATCCAGGAAAGCCACCATAATACTCACATTCTGCCACTTAGAAAGATACAAGGGAGGGTATTCTATGGATTTGACTCCATTTTCCTGCGTGTCCACAAAAGCGATGACAAAAAGAAGCCTTCAGCTCAAGAGAGCTCCAACATCGAAGACGATAAAACGGAGTGTTCATCTGTCAATGAAAAAACTAATTCGCTATCCAGCCTGGCGAGCGAATTCCTTGGCAAGATGAACGTAACATTAGATGAGGACGACCTGTTGGAATCTGACGACAACCCAGACATAACTGTCGTCCACAGCGACTAATTGTAGTGAAGGTCACATAAATTAACCTTCATCATTCAAAAGCGGCATCAGCCTCTTTACTCCTTCGAATAACCTCTGCTACGGGGGAGATAATATGCATCCTAGAGCCATGGATAAATAAAGTCGGCGTCTGCGGACTCAACAAAAAAAAGGCTACTGTACTCTGTACGCAGCCCTGTTAGGTAAGTCCAGAGCATGTATTATGGTCATGAACACGCTTAAAGCTTTTGTTCTAAGTGATTTCAACGATAAAGACAACTGTACGGCGACAATCGAGAGCAATGGTCAGGCAACTTGGATTATGAGTTTCTATCTGGCACACGACCATGCAGATGATCCACCTGGCCCCACCGTAAGAAAGGTAAGTCCCACTTAAACAGTAGGAACGGTCCTCTAATCATATGTGGGGATGCTAGCGCACACCATACTATCTGGGGTAGCTCAGACATCAACGTAAAGGGTGAGTCGCTTTTCAACTTTATTATTGAGAACAAACTAAAAGTACATAAAAGGGGTAACGAACCCACTTTTATTGTCACTAACAGAAAAGAAGTTCTAGCTGTTATACTTACTTTAACTTAATTTCCCTTTGCACCCCATGAATGAATTATGGGATAGCTTCTCGCGTTGTTGTAAATTAACACGCTTTCTATTTTTAGATTCACAACTAACGGCACCTACTTGTTTATCGACGAATGCGAACGTCACTGTTTGAGAAGCTCTTACTAGACACTTAATACTGCGAAGTTGCTGTCAACAACATTCGAGGGGAGCCGACAATGAAAGAACAATTTTTTTTAAGATGACTTGAGCCAGGTTTGAACCTGCGATCTCCCGCGTGGTAGCCGCGTGTTTTAACCACTATTCCACGGCCGGTCCCAAGCTGTTACACTAATTATCGATAAATACTTAAATATGGTCAGTAGTTGGAGGGTGTCAACAGATTGCTCGTTTTCTGACCATCTATATATCGACTTTGACCTTTCGCTCGAAGTGGATTCCGAAGATAGCTGTATTAGTAGGAGAAAAAGTAAACTGGCACATCTTTAATGGGATTATAGAGAGCAAGTCCGGCCTCTATCGATGATAACTCTACATTGAACTCCACGGTTGGAATATTAACCAACGTCTTAGCTGAGACAAGGGAAAAATAAAAAATCCTGCAGCAGAACTGACAGGAAAGGCAAAGCTAAGCCACACTGGTGGAATGCAGGAAACTATTCAACAAGGCGAAAAGAGTTTACAGTTTCAAGAACCAGATCAGGAAGGCCAAAAGGCAGTCATGGAGAAAATTCTGCAGTAAAGTGGAAAGCTCTTCGGAAACTAGTCGGCTACATAAGATTTTATCCTTTAATATACCATCGTACATACAAAAGACCAGATGGTACATGGACCACTAACAGCCTCGAAACTCTGGAGGTGCTGATAAAAGCACACTTTCCAGGTTGCCGGGAAAGTGATAACCAGTTTATGGAAAACTCGGTCAGTTATAACTTTGTCATCTCCGATATACCTAGTACTGAACATCGAATCAAATGGGCTATCAAAAGTTTCCAATCTTTTAAATCACCGGGACCCGATGGAATAATTCCCGCGGATCTACAAAAGAACATCGAAGTATTGACACCCTGGCTTCTGGCACTCTTCAAAGCCTCTCTGAAGCTGTCGCACATTCCAACGAGATGGACAAACAACAAAATCGTATTTATCCCTAAAGGGGGTAAAGCTTTCCACACTAAAGCAATGGATTTTAGACCAATTGGTCTATCTTCCTTCTTACTTAAGACAGTCGAGAGAATAATTGATATATATCAGATCATCTCTTAAACCGGAAGTCCTGTCTAAGGCTCAGCATGCCTGTACGAAGGGCAAATCGACGGAAACTGATTTACATTCGTCTCATTGAAAGATCCCTAAACTACAAGGAATACGCTCTTGCTGCCTTCTTAGATATTGAGGGATCTTTTAATAATGGCAAACCTGAATCTGTAATTGACTTAATGAAACAACTGGAGATTAGCCCAGTGGTCATCGCCTTAGTTGATAAACTACTTAAATTTAGGAGCATTGGATAAAGTCTGCATTTTTTTTATTGTATCTTATGAATATAAGTAAGTAACGCTTTTTATATATAAAAGACTCATCTTTGGTAATTTACCATTTAGTGCATTTATATCTTAAAGTTTAACTGAAATAAGCTAATTAAATGTTAAGTTAAACCCGCAATGCTATTGTTTTTCCTGTCATACAACTATAATTTACTATTTGTCAACTTGCTTACACTTCACATTTCACAACACCACCTATTAAACACCCATTTCATTACTCATTCTAAGAGTTTTCCATGTAGTCAAAGCATATCTTTCCAGCACTTATTTGAAAACTCAATTGAAAAACAATCTCAAAAGTAAATTAAATTCAAACACGAGCTGACAATTGAAAGGAAATACTTATATATACAGTTAACTGTTACCATCATACCAGTCGCAGGTGTTTTTAAATATAAGACATTGGGAATGTGAACACAACAATTCTATGAAACCCTAAATTTATTTCAAATTTAATTATGAATGTGCAGAGGGCGAGCATTCACATTTTCTTGATGTGAGATGAAATGAAGTTGATTTTTAAATAACTTGTGCCTGAAGCATTGTAAGTAGAAATGAAAATCATTTAAACTGTACATGTGTTACATTTCCGTTGTTGTTGGAGTTTGAGGTACGGTTATACTTTTTATATTATAAAAGAATTAGAGAATAGCTTCACATGTGTTGGAATTTTGTGTGAAAAAACCGATTTGTGGTTAATATTTAAAGTTGTTCGCCTTTTCGCATATTAAGAGAAATATATGTTAATATGTTAGACCTATTTGAGATTACCTTTTTAATGGCAACAATTTTTAAAGGAAATATTTTTATTTTTTTTTTTGTTCAACGAGCAAGGAAAAGTCATTATAACTTTAATAATATCCATTTCACCATTCTCTTGATGGTTCCTTTTCGTCAGGTGAACATTTGTTTTGTAAATTTTAGTGGATATAAAAATGTATTGAATACAAATTGTTTTTTCAAAGAATGCAAATGCATTATCTAGGCCCCCGTGTGATTAAATTTATAATGCCCTATGTGCAAAAAATGCCTTGTCACTGCCGCTTCTGGTACATTCCTGTACTTATTCACTATAACAACCAGACAACTCATATAAAAATAACAATCAATGTCAAAAATCTTGTTATATCAATTGGAACCCTAAAGCTCTTGTGTAACGTATTCACACACAAAAAATAAGTCTGCGTAGTCTGTAGTGAAAACACAACTAATAAAAAAAAACTATATACACTTACAAGTACTTGCTCACACAATGACAATTGCATGAAACAGAAATAAGAACCAGTACAGAAATTTCAGTCAGGTAAACTGACTGATAAATACCATCACCCAATATAAGATATTGCAGAAGTCTTGAGTTATTGAAATTAATAGATTTTTAATTAAAATAAAATTACTTATGTATAATTTTTCCCCTGCTTGTGGTGCAAAATCGTCCAAAACTTTACTTATTTGCGTAGGAGGTATAGGTGCCGGTTTGGAATTTATGTGAGAAATATTAATTTTTCAAAAAAAAGTAATTTTGATAGGGGGTACCAAAAGGGGTGAACCGATACAGTCCTTATTCATTCCTGACTCAAATTTTTATACGTACAACTTACGAAAAATTTGACAGAATTCAGTGTACTTACAAAAAATTATATGGGGGTGAGTTCAGTCGTTTGTCTGGGAGGTACCAGAAGGGGTGTGTCAAATAGTTAGGTTTTCTGAGGTTTCGCCCCCTATCACAATATAAATTAAATAAATATAAATAATTTTATTATCACTCAAATGTCCGTTCGAAAGTTATGGGAGAAATATTAATTTTCCAAACATAGGTCATTTTGTATGGGAGGTACCAGAAGGGGTGAACCGATATAGTCCATATTCATACCAGAGTCTAATCTTCATAAGCAAACATCATACGCAAAATTTAAGTGATCTCAGTTTACTTACAAATAACATATGTATGTAAAACTATAGGGGTCAATTCGGTCATTTGTATGGGAGGTACCAGAAGCGGTGTGTCAAATAGTTAGGCTCTATGAGGTTTCGCTTCCTATCACAACATTAAATTATCGACCAATTTTCATAACCCTCCAAGTGTCCGTTTGAAAGTTATTGGAGAAATATTAAATTTCCAAAAATAGGTCATTTTGTATGGTAGGTACCAGAAGGCGTGAACCGATATAGTCCATATTCATACCTGAGTCTAACTTTCATAAGAAAACATCATACGCAAAATTTGAGTGATCTCAGTTTACTTACAAAAAAGATATGTATGTGAAACTATAAGGGTGAATTCGGTCATTTGTATAGGAGGTACCACAAGGGGTATGGCAAAGGTTTCGGTTTTCTTAGGGTTTTTTGCAAGATAAATAAACTGACCAAATTCAAACATCCTCCAGTTGTTCGCTTGGAAGTTATGGAAGAAATATTAATTTTCCAAAAATAGGTAATTTTGTATGGGAGGGACCAGAAGGGGTGGGTCTATTCTGCCCATTTAAATCCCATAAGTTCGATTCGAAAAATATTAAAACTGGTAAATTTTCATACCGATCCGTTAAGGTTTACTCGAGTTATCCTGCTGACCAGCCAGCCAGACAGACGGACATAGCTCATTCTTCTTAAAAAGTTCTGAAACGAATTTGGTCTTAAGATACTTGGGGTCTAACTCGTCTCCTTTAATGCGTTACACTTTTTTTCGTATCAAATGATATATACCCTCATCCCTAAGGGTGATGGTATAAAAAGTGGGAGTTTGTATGGAGGTGGGCGATATCATTTGAAACAACCCAAAAGTGTAACACATAGAAGGAGTCACTTGAGACCCTAGGTTTCTTTGAACCAAATTCTAATCATGACTTCCCCGTAGGAAGTATCGTCATACACGACTTGGTCGTCAACGCTATTCTCAAGACAAAATGCGAAAAATGTATGTACTTGTCGTCAAAACACTCGGTTGACGACAAGCTGACCGACAAATTACTAATGTTGTCGTGCATCAAACATAAATGTTCAATGTCACGAGACAATAACAACATAAAATTTAAGAGAGGAAAGTAGAAGTAAAAAATGTTCAGTTTGCTGAAAACAACAGTGCGAGACGGTTTATGTATCGCATGTTTTCAATAAAACTACTTCAATTTGTTATTTATTGTGGGCGTTATTTGTGTGGGCGACATGTCGCTTATTTAGGCATCAACGACAGTTTGACCGACATTGTCGCTCATCAGGTCGTGCATGACAAAGCGGACACTTGTATGAAAATTTCGTCGACGATTTGTATGGACGGTCCCCTACGTGTCATCAAAGATTTACTATGATCATGCAACTATCCTTGAGGATGTCTTGCAGACACTTCCTACTGGGTTTTTAAGCCATTTGAGCCATGTCCGTCTATCTGTTCATCTGTCTCGCACGATAACTTTCGAAAGACGAAACCAAACGTTTTGAAACTTTGCACGAGTTAATATTTCCACAAAACTACTTACGGTATTGAAAATGAACTTCATGGCTACGCACCTTCTGGCACCTCCCACACTAATGTACCACTCCGTCCACCTTTGAAATCGAAACGGCTGGACCGATTTGCATAAATTTTTTTGTATGCGTTTGGGTGGTGCCCCGGATGGTTTAGATTTACAATTCGGTCCAATTGGACAAAGGGGCGTGGCACCGCCCATACAACTTGAAAATCAAAAGGTCTGTATCTCATGAACTATCAGAGGTACGAAGATGAGATTTGGTATATATGTTGTAGGAGCAGTATTAATTATAGCTAGGGTGGAAGGGGGCGGTGCCACGCCCTCTTTTCTAAAATCGCTTTAACGGCTTTTCTAATAGACCGTTTTATACGAAAATTTTACCAAGTGGTACTGTTGACCTGTTGATTGTCTCTGGCTATATTTGGTTGCGATTGGATAAAGGGGCGTGGCACCGCCCATACAACTTAAAAATCGAAAGGGCTATATCTCATGAACTATCATAGCTATTAAGATGAGATTTGGTATATATGTTGTTGGAGCATTATTAATTACAGGCGGGGTGGAAGTAGGCGGTGCCACGCCTCCTTTTCAAAAATCGCTCTGACGGCTTTTCTAATAGACCGATTGATACGACAATTTTAACAAGTGGTACTGTTGACCTGTAGATAGTTCCTGGCTACATTTGATTGTGATTGGATAAAGGAGCGTGGCACCGCCCATACAATTTGAAAGTAAAAAAGGCTATATCTCATGAACTATCACAGGTATGAAGATGTGATTTGTTACATATGTTGTTGTTACAGTATGAATTAAATTAAGCGTGGAAGTGGGCTGTGCCACACCTCTTTTAAAATAATCAGTTATAACTGTCAAAATTCCACAATATATAGTTCGCCCAGAGATATGAATTGTAAGGTGGGCCAATTTTTTTGTTCGAAAAAATCGTAACCAAAATCGGAATCTACGATGAATTGTTAGAAAATTTCACCAATAAAATTTGTGTATAAAATCAATTCCTAGCTCGCGCTGGAAAGCTGGAAGATTTCAGATAGAGATTTTTTTGTTTTTAAATGAGCAAAATCAAGTATTACAGAAGCAAATCTATGTATTGGTTAAAAAGTTATGGCCTCTGAGTGTTGGCATACAGAAAATACCATTCTCTTCGTATTCATCTCCAAGCATCGGAATAGTAGGTAAACATTAGAGTCGGGGCCCATAGGTCTGAAGATTTCAATAGTTGCTCATTGTTAAATATATAATAAATATGTCTACCTGAAATCTTCATGCTTCTCAGCGCGAACTAGGAATTGATTTTATACATATTGTTTCTTAGTGAAATTTTCTAAGAATTCATCGTAGATTCCGATATTGGTATACGATTACCACGTTTTTTTCGACGCGGAAAAATTGAAAAATTTTCAAGGATGTCAGAGGTAACATTAGCTAACATTTATAAAATACCTATGTATTGGGTATTTTTTTGACGTATATAACTTCTGATAGGTATAATGGTAAATCTAGCTGTCATACTAATGAAGTGTGATAGACTTTCATTCAGTATACTTTGGAATATCACCATGTAAAGACTACACAAGTACAACGTTTACAAATCTTGCAAATTTATTTTCAAAATGTGCGTTCTGTTCGCCATACTTATGGAGCCCTTTGTGAAGTTTAGGGTGCATATAATCATCCATCTAAGCAGCTAATAGAAGCCATCGACTCTGTAGACGTAAGTGTGACAGGGGACTTGAATTTATTGAACCGACGCCGTTCTCAGCAACTTGGTCTCTGCAAATCCTGAGGAAAGATCTTGGTCTACATTCATATAAAATCCAACTGGTAGAAGAACTAGAGCCAGTGGACAATCAATTGATTTTTTTTTACTTATCATGTCATTGCACATTATTTGAAGGAGAAATGGTTCCAACACGACGGCATAAAATGCCATACAGCGCGTGAGACCATCACTTTGTTAAGTCAAACATTGGTGACCGAATTATCCCAAAAAATGGTAATACGAGTTCAATACAAAGATAGTATTCGGGAATATTCTTGACCCGTGTGAGAAGAAGACATGGCAAAAGAGGTTTTTATGGCTAAAAGCATGAAGCTTCAAACGAAATTTATATTTGCGTTCAATGGGCGGAGAAGGTATGAGAAAAGTGTTTTTACGCCCAAAGAGATAGTTAGTATACAGACGGTTCCCGCTACTACAGATAAAAATAAAAATTGAATTTTGATCTTTAACGGAATGTCTGTTTCCGATTTGTGAAAGATATGACTTTGATGATGAATTTTTTACTATCGTCATAGAGCCTATGATATTTAGAATTTAAAACAATAAAATTTAATTTGTTAACTTTCATGCTAATGAGTTACTTGAAATAAGTTACATAAGTTAACAAACTTAACATATTATTATTTAGCTTAAGTATATTTTTTAAAGTACTTTGTAGACCTAAATGTGAAATATATTACAAGTTAATATGCAATAGCGAAGCAATGCCGGGCCCACTAGTATTTTATAAAAATTAATTAAAATTAAACAAATTTTTAAAAAAGTGGTTTTTAAATAATTTAGTTTAAACCGACTACAAATTTGTTGCAAAATATGGAATTAGTAGTCAATTGAAAAGTCATGCAGAGATGATCAATTGACTACGGCCTCTGACTTGCCTATGTTAAAATAATGAGTCGGCGACAAGGAAAATAGTCAACTAGATGTGTTTATTAAAAAACCAGTTTAAAGTTACTTAAAAATATGTCTCACTTCCTACAGGGTGGATAAAGTTTTGGAAAAAAACTGGAAGTCTAGTCACTCCCCTACTGGTACCTCACACACAAATGTACCACTCCCCCAACTTTAGACATCGAGTAATAATATCAATAGAATCAACGCGATAGTGCCCAAATTCTGTATTTTTTTATGCAAATTTTATGTTGTACTGATGGGTATATGTAAGTCAGTTTACCCGACTGAATCTTGCTCACTTGTTTCTGTTTGATCTGTTTGAAGATCATTTTCGATCTTAACCTTGGTGGGAAGGATACAAGCTTGCATATTAAATGTATGCTCTATATCGATATTACGGCAGTCATAGCGGGGATAGGCGGACACCCCCAAAAGGGGGGGGGGGGGGGGGGTTTGTATGGGAGGTGGAAGTAGCTATTGTCTGACCCGCTATTGTCAATTGCATGTAATAGGCAGACGGACAGTCTTAAAAGGGGGTAATTGCTTGGGAGGTGGGGGTAAGTATTATCCGATCTTGTTCATATTAGAACTTACCCTCCGCTTAGAGGGTATAAGTTCTAAAACCGAAATTTCAATCCGTCATATCTCACTAGCCATTAGAGGTATGAATAAGAGATTTGCTACATATGTACCTGGTTCAAGGAGGATTTCGTCACGCTGAAAATGGGCGGTGCCACGACCATTTTGAAAAAATCGTAATCTGGGCGAAATAAATGAACCGATTGAGATAAAATTTTCACTGTGTAGTACTTTTAGGGATAAAAAGGGACTAAATCGGAGTTACAAGTTAGAAGAGTACCCGTTTGCTGTGACTTCTCCACCCATTATCACAACCTTAAGTGTTAAAAGCTGCAAGAAATCAATGTGAAGCTCACACACACCGATGCGAAAATGGTATCAATGAAGACTAAAAAGACTGAGGCTTTTTATAATGTTAATATTTATTTGGGAAAAAAATTATTTTCATTTTTTTAGATTTAAAATACAGCTTTGATAATTCGCATCTTTTTTTTTGGGTATTATTCATCATTATTGTTTAACATGTTGCGAGGACGGTTATTGATCAAATAAACCGTAAAACCCAAAATATTTTGTTTGGTAACATCTTGCAATTGTATATCATCTGATTGAAATCTATTTTTAGAAGGTTGCCTAAGTTTTGAAGATGTTTTGACCGCGGAGGAAATGGAACCAATGCTTTTAGGATATTTAGAAGATTTAAATGATGAAATTTGTTTGCCATCGGTGACGTTAAATTTTTGTTGATATTTTGTAGCTGTCGGTATTGCCTTTGAGGGATTTTCCACGCTTTGATCCTTTAACCTGTATAGTGAATTACTGGTGAAATTTTTGATATCTTTGAATGTTACATTTGTCGTGATATTACGGCGTTTAGGCTGATGTTCGTTTTTGTTAATGGAAGTGAGATTTATCTGTGTGTAACTTTCAAAATGTTTTAGAGTTTGTACAGATGGCGTTGTATATACCGATTCGTCATGTTGGGATGTATCATTTAATGTCAACACATTTGGGTTTGTACTTCCGATAAATTTCGGGGAATCTATGATTTCTTCATATGTAGTTTTGTTTACCCGGCTGGAGAAACTATGGGCGTCTTTTGTTAACTTTGAAATTCGTTCACTTAAAGGTAAGAAGTTGAATGTGAGGCTATCTTCTTGTGTGTTCTCTGATTTTATCGAATCGTAAGATGAACTTTCCTTTTTAATATCTCCCATAATCTTTTTTGTTAATGATAATAGAGATTCATTTGTACTTTTATTGGGTGACATATCTTTCTTAGCCAAGTATTGTGGCAAGTGGATTGTTGGTTTTCGTAGATATTGTGGTGAGGTAACTGTAGTGGCTGGATTTATATTACTGGCAAGTTGTGGATTTTCATAAAGACTTTCCATGGAAGGAGACAAATCTTTTATAGTTTTAGCAGATGACGTGGATCTTGTAGTAGCACATTTTGCAGAAGAAGAATGTTTTGTTGTTGTTGATGTTACATTTGCAGCTTCAAATAGATTTCTTTTACTTTTTGAAATTGCATTTTCCTTACTAGGTTTTGTTACAGTATCCGCTTTGGGAAAGAATTTTCTCACAGCGCCGTTTGTCTTAAGGGAGCCTGGCGAATGTTGTAATTGGGGTTCCCTTTGATTTAAGATAGTTTCCGTTTTTACCAATGATGAATATTTATTTGCTTTTGCATCATTTCTATTCGCCAATGGATCGTTGTTGTCCTTTTTACTCGTAGAATTTGTATCTTTTCTAACAAATTCCTTGCTGGCATTTGGTTTGGTTACGATTTTTCCGACAGTCTGATTTGGAGAATTCCCTTGTTTTACTGTAAATGTAACCTTTCCAGACGAATCCTTTCTATTTCTTTGCCCGTATGACGTTTGAATGTCATCATCTATATCCTCACTCTTGACTATGATACAATTTGGTATAGGGGTGTCGTCGTGTGTATCCATGTTCGCCTTGTTGGTTGGTTCCCTTGAACATGTCATTTGTATCTTCTTAATTTCCGTTTCCAACATTTTGGTATCTACCAGATTTAACGAATTGTCGTCGTTGCCAGCCGACAGCCTAAAAGCCGTCACATTTTTGCCTTTACCTGGCGCATTTTCACGTGTATCTTTAGCCTTCGCTTTCAAATGATTTGTTATAATTGGCACATACACACGTTTCTTGAGCGCTGTTCTCTCTTTGGGATCATCTATTATCACATCGACATTATAAATTCGAAATCTTACATTCTCTGCGGTTACATTCAAAGCCACTATCAAGCAATACAACAAAACTTGCAAATGATTAGTTCTCAACACATATGAATTTGATTGATTGTCCCGCAGCAAAGGTTCTCCCTTGCGCTGACAATCGTACATGAAATATCCTTGTTCCACATCGACAGCGAAACCAAAGGCCACATACCTTTGGCGACATTCCAATATGCCAAATTGATAGAATTGTAGAAACCAGGACAGGGCGCGTGCCAAATTGAATTCATTGTGCCCGTATGGAATATACAAGAAACCTTTAGTTTTCTCCGCCACTTGGACCCGATAGTTGGTGCCATGAAATTGCATGACAGTGTTCATGTGACGGAAATGGAACTCTCTGTTGATTAACTGGTGCTTCTGGCACAGTTCGGCAAAAACCATAGCACCTCGATAGATTATGTCATCTAATAGCTGTGAAGACCATTCATTGAGACTATATCTGAGGGCAGCACAACACACCAGGACATTGCAAACCCATTGATATCTACCGTAAGCAGTCATCTTCTCGGCCATCTGTGAATGAGCTCCAGCATTACCCCAGAGAGAGTACAGGCGTTGTGGTATTTCGACATCATAACTTCCCACTTTGTTGTAACTTAGCGTTCGGCTATGTCCCATACAATTGGCATAAAACAAGCGACTCCAAATCGGTTGTTTTTGATCTAGCTCCGTCAGCCAGAAAATTGACTCATCTAAGATTTGGCTAGGATCGGTTTCACAAAGCACAGTTTCTTGACACGCACAGGGGACACAAGACATATACTTAGCATGCTTATACATTATGTTAATGGTTTTCATATTGTAAATATCCTGCATGGCGTAAAGGCATAGAAACTTTTTATTACTAAATTTTTGCACAATGTTATTAGCAGATTGTGGGACACTTTAATTTACATAATGTTGTCGAAGATTTTATCGGTAATTTTATATGGCCAGAAATTTTTTATATAACTATTAACTTTTAGAAATTTTGAACAATTTAAAAAATTATTGAAACAAGAATTTGAAGTTGAAAATTTGATAATCAGTATACGCCAAAGCAAATACAAATATCTGTTGACAAATATTAAATATTACAGGGTAATTAAAAATCAATAAATTCCGTTTGAATTGCCAATTACAAAGTACAAAAATTTTCAGATGATTGATTTGGGACTCAATTCTGAGAACTGCACGTGGAAGTAAACCTAAAAAGAAGAAGTTCTCCCTCATTCGTTTTGTCGAGTTACATGCCGTAATAATTTAATAACGATTTGAAGTTAGTAAGTATCGTATAGGGGAATTTGTAACTTTTTATGTTCTTTTTCTTGACGTAACTCGAGAACCAGTAGTTTGATTTAGCTGAAACAAATTAAAAAATTTAAGAATTACAATTCCTTTAATCTGTTCATATACCTTTTCCCTACATAAGAAACAGTTTCACGTTTCCATTCATCAAATGATTTTGAAATGGGTTTATTCTGTAGCAGTTACAATAAAACTTTTGTACTTACGTAGAATATTACTTATGATAGTCATACGCCACCATATAACAGTATAACAAAAGAGCCTAAAACGTGACAAATTCACCTATATGATACTTACTAACTTCAAATCGATATTAAATTATTATGGCATGTAACTTGAAAAAAGGAATGATACAGAACTTCTCCTTTTTGGGGCTACTATCACGAGCTGTTCTCACAATTGAGTTCCAAAATCATGTGTTGTACTG
Source organism: Muscina levida (assembly GCA_964034835.1). NCBI lineage: Eukaryota > Metazoa > Arthropoda > Insecta > Diptera > Muscidae > Muscina > Muscina levida. The sequence continues at coordinate 31,232,404 of OZ035881.1, forward strand.
TCTTATAAAACAACTACCTTCATATTACCATGATTATCTGTTCAGTCTTAACCAACCAACAAACAACAATGGCATCAATCATACACAACATTGTCCAACACCATTACGGATCAAAACAATCGACACGTTTGACAATCGTCACGAACAACAAAAAAGCGCAATAAGCGTTACATAGCCCAGATCATTCAGAAGACAATTACCACATGGTACATTGTGCCTCGGTGCGAACCGGAATATGTTGTACGATGTAATTCGCATTCGCTTGGGAGGTCATCGCTTGATATCAAAGTGAAGTTGCCCAAACCAGCTTAACCCTCAAAGTAAACCAAATTGTGTTTGTTTAACTGAATTTAAAATAGCTTAACCCAAATTCGGTCTGTTTAATCGGCTGAGCCCAGTTTCGATTGGTTAAACTTGACTTGGAACCGGCCGTGGCGTACTGGTTAGAACACGCGACTACTTTGCTGGAGATACGTGGTTCGATTCCCGAATCCAGTCATCTACATATTTCTTTCATTGTCGAATCAATCGGCAAGTCTAATAAAACCTTCTCAAACTGTGACGTTCGCATTCGTCGATAAACAAGCAGGTGCCGTTTGTTGTGAATCCAAAAAAGAATGTGTTTTTATTCACAACAACGCGAGAAGCAATCCCATATCTCATTTATGGGGTATAAAGGAAAATAACTTTAAACTTGACTTTGGTAAATATAATCTATTTATTTTATGTTAGGTTGGTCAGTCAGTCTAAAAATCAGGATTATTGCAACTATAAAGTCCACTGTTATACCACGGAAACTAGCGAATATCGCTAGATTTTCCCGTTGAACAATCCTGAGATCTTCAAAATTATCGGCCAAATCACCTAGGTCTCAAAATAAGGCTTATTGAAACTATAAAGTCGACTGTTATACCACGAAAACTAGCGAATATTGCTAGAACAATACTGAGATCTTCAAAATTCTCGGCCAAAATCAATATCGGTCAAATCACATAGGTTCCTAATGCAATAAGACCCCGGTATTGATCCACGCATGTTCGACAGGGCAGGACACGTGCAAAGAAGGTGTTTTAAGAACTCCTCTTCATCTCCACAGCTTCCGTAGAAATTTTACTTAAAGTGGCCCATTACAACTTAGAACGTGGTTCATAAATTAGAGACCTGAAGTATTAAAGTCATCTGCGGTCTTTTGCGTGCGTTCTCCATTTAGGCATACCTGATAGTGGCACGTCGGACCGGCCGTGGCATAGTGGTTAGAACACGCTACTACCATGCGGGAGATGGCAGGTTCAAACCTGGCTCCAGTCATCTTAAAAGAAAAAAAAATAAAGAACATTTTCTTTCATTGTCGGCTCCCCTCGAATGTTGTTTGACAGCAACTTCGCAGTATTAAGCGTCGATTCAATCGTCGTGTCTAGTAAGAGCTTCTCAAACAGTGACGTTCGCATTCGTCGATAAACAAGTAGGTGCCGTTAGTTGTGAATCTAAAAATAGAAAGCGTGTTAATTCACAACAACGCGAGAAGCTATCCCATACCTCATTCATGGGGTGCAAAGGGAAATTAAGTTTTTTTTTTTTAAGATAGTGGCACGTCGCCTACCACTTAGTCCTTTCAACGAAGTTTGGCACTCCCTGACTCTCTCTACGCCGTGCTTCAAGTTCGCCTTCAAACCCCTTTCTCGCTGGAGCATTTACATTCATCCTGACAACATGTCCCAGCCATCGAAGTCGTTGGATTCTGACTCTTTTAGTTACGTCGATTTAGTCGCAAATATCATACAGCTCAAGGTTCATCCATATATTTTTCGAAGTACTTTTCTCTGGAATACTCCCAGGTTTTGTATGTCCATTGTCATAAGCACCAACGATTCGGAGGCATATAACAGAACGGGTAAAATTAACACCTGGTATAGCAGTGACTTAGTATCCCGTGATAAGGTGGTGTTACTAAAGTGCTGCCGAAGTTCATAAAAACATTTATTGGCGAGCACTATTCTCCGTTTGATTTCCTGGCTGACATTATTTTTCTTGTTGACGGAAGATCCGAGATAGGTAGACTCATCTACTGCCTCAAAACAATAATTGTCATCTACGAAATCATTATTTTTGTTTTGTGCTCGTTAACCGCTAAACCCATTTTTGCTGACTCCTTTTCTAGTGATGAGAAAACTACAGTAACATTCTGCAGATTTCGGCCAATGATGTCCATACAATCGGCATATGCTAGTGCATGTGGCTCTTGTGGAATATGGTGGCAGATATGTTGACACCAGCCTTTCTCATCACCTTCTCCATAACAATATTAAATACTGTACATGACAAGCTTCCTTACCAATCTTAACCGAGGATTTGGTGTTTTCCAAGGTACATCTGCAAAGTTGAATTAGTTTTGCGGGAAGACTAAACTGAGACATGGCCTCATATAGCCTATTTCTTATCAGGAAGTCGAAGGCAGCTTTGTAGTCGACAAAGAGGTGGTAGGTGTCGATCTGCTTTTCATAAGTTTTTCCAGGATTTGTCGTAAAGTGAATATTTGATCAGTCGTAGACTTACCAGGCCTAAAGGTCCAATAAGTTTTTATACCATCACCCTTAGGGATGAGGGTATATATCCTTTGATACGACCCAAAAGTGTAACACATAGAAGGAGTCACTTCAGACCCTAGGTTTCTTTGAACCGAATTCGATTCATGGCTTTTTAAGTCGTTTGAGCCATGTCGGTCTGTCTGTCTGTCTGTCTGTCTGGTGGCTGTCCGGCTGGTTCGCACGATAACTTTCGAAAGACGCAACCAAATGTTTTGAAATTTTGCACGAGTTATTATTTTCTCAAAACTACTTACGGTATTGCAAATGGGCTACGTGGCCCCGCCCCTTCTGGTACCTCCCATACAAATATATTATTCCGCCCACTTTAGAAATCGAGTAATAATAGCAATACACCCTACGCGATCGTCCCCAAATAGTGTATTTAGTAAAGCTATAAAAGGATAAAGTTTTGGAAAAAAATTTGAAAGCCTAGCCACGCCCCTTCTGGTAACTCCCTCCTACCTTTCCGCCCACTATGGAGATGGAGAAATAATATCAATAAGTCAAACGTGATCGTACCCAAATTCTATTTTTAGTAAAGCAATAACGGGATAAATTTTTGGAGAAACAAATTGGAAGTCTATTCACGCCCCATCTGGTACCTCCCATACACATCTGGTACCGCCCACTTTAGAAATCGATTAATATTATTAAAAGACCTAACGCGATCGTGCCCAAATTCTGTATTTGGTAAAGTTCAAGCAGGATAAAGTTTTGGGGAACAAATCTGGAAGTCTAGACACGCCCCTTCTGGTACCTCCCATACAAATGTACCACTCCGCCCACTTTAGAAATAGGGTAATAATATCAATACACTAGACACGATCGTGCCCAAATTCTGTATTTTGTTATATTATAACAGGACAAAGTTTTGGAGAAAAAATTGGAAGTCTAGACACGCCCCTTATGGTACCTCCCATACAAATGTACCTTTCCGCCCACTTTTGGGATGTAGTAATAATATCAGTACACCCAACGCAATCGTGCCCAAATTCTGTATTTAGTAAAGCTATAACAGGATAAAGTTATGGAGAATAAATCTGGAGCCTAAACACACCCCTTCTCCTACCTCCAATACAAATGTACCACTCCGCCCACTTTCGAAATCGAGTAATAATATCAATAAAATAGAAAATTATTTGTTTTACTGAGGGTAAGGTTAAATGTAAGTCGGGTTGCCCGACTGAAACTTTCTAACTGGTTTTAATTACAAATCGATTATTTTCAATAACTCAAGACTTAAACAATATCTTATATTGGGTGATGGTATTTATCAGTCAGTTTAACTGACTGAAATTTCTTTACTGGTTATACAAGTGTCTTTAGACGTTCACACAATATGATCGGCTTATTCTACTGTAACTCTTACACTCACTAAGCTGATGAATGCTCCTAATCAGCTCCACTCCACCTACCTTAAACAATTCAGCCGAAAGACCATCGGCTATATTTTTAGGCGTATCTCACTCTGGCTCCTAGACAGTTAGTACCATCGTCATGGATTGGAGCGGGGTCTTCGGAAGAGATGTCCGAATCCAGAAGATTTGTGATATGTTCTCTCCACGCATTCTCGCCTTAACTCTCTGGGGTAGAATTTTCGGGCTTCCCCTCTACTTCGGAGCAGCTCTGTGTAACATCCTGTCTCTTCTTTAGCTCCTTCTTTTTCTGATGACAAAAATTCCGACTGATTTAATCAGAATTTTGTTAGTTTAATTGAACTTCGGTCTGTTAAGTGCAACTTCGGCTAGTTGAATCTTACTTCTGTTTCCTGCTATCAGACTTTGATGGAATTGACCGGACTTTAGGTTATGCACACGAAAATATTTTTCCTTCTACTGGCATTGTTGCAATTGGCACAGTATTATTTTGGAACTACGACATTCGAATCAATACGAGCCTGACCTGGAGATACGGAGCTGAATTGCCAACAAACTCGTATTACTAATACTATCCTTAGATTCAGATACTAACTGCCTGGTTTAGGATGTCGAACGTTAACGTTCGCTTGCAGCTGATACATAGTTCAGCTGTTTAACGCAAAGATAACGTTAACGTTCGTGGTACAGGCAGAATGTTTAATATCGAACAAACCCATATTACCAACACAACCCTGAATTGAGACACGTTGTCCGAATCTGACATGCAAACACGATGCTGAATTGCTGAAGAATACGGATTATCTACACGACCCCGGGTTGCAGATACTAACCTTGAATTGCTGAAGAACCTGGATGATTTCAAGTTGCAGATATGAAGCTGAAATGATGTTATTATAATGGGGGTTTTATCTTACGCTGTGGTAGATTTAGCCGTATCTAGTGTCTTCGCAAACCGTACGAAATAAAAGAGTGGATTTTCCCTGACTAGGGCAAGATATTATATATTTATTTCTATATTTTACAATCCACAAAATTTAAATAGAACAAAAAACTACGTATCCTTGGGCTAAAGTGCAATCACTGGTCTGGTGTCCTTAAGATATTTGATGGCAGATAATGATTTCTGGTGATTATGCTTGGTCGGTATCCTTGTATCGTTAATTATGTCAGGTGTAATGTATTGCGGTGCCTGGGGTTATTGTCATTTTCACTATCATTTTCTGGATGAGTTTGATGCGGTAATTCAGTGATTGGAAACAGGGCGGATTTAACGTTTCGGTATTTAGAGTGCCGTCGGACGTCGAGGACTCGCAGGTAAATTCAATAGGACCTTCTGGTGAGATTTGCTAAGGTCCTGGAACAGAAGACTAGGAACAACTATTAAAACGGCCTGGCCTGACAACTACTAGGACTCGTTGTACAGACTTAGCGTCCGTCGTACAGATTCATAGGTCCCATTGTACAGACTTATAGTGTGGTTGTGCAGACTCAAGGTCCGATTGTACAGGCTTACAGCCCGATTGTACAGGCTCGAAACCCGATTTTACATACTCGAGGTCCGATTGTACAGACTCAAGGCCCGATTGTACAGGCCTATAGCCCGGTTGTACACAGTTATTGTCCGTTTAACAAAGATGCTTGTTTTCGTACAATTCCAAAGGATCAAGAAGATTAGATAACATTCCTTGATTTGACATGACTCACCGACGATCGTTGGGAAAAAACGTCGTCTTCTTAAATTATGGGTGACATGAACCAATTGATAATTATGAAGTAGTAGTAAAGTTACGTAGTAGTCGCGTCACAATATACCCGAATCATCAATACGTTGTCGAAATGCTAATATGAACATTAATTACCGACAAACGCGAAATATCACTACGATCTCCAGTTTGCTAAGACGAACTTGAATATCCGACAAACCCTAGTCATCAATACAATCCTGAAATGAAACAGAATTGGCGACATACACGAATCATTAATACGTTTCCGAATTGCTGATTTGAACCTGAATTGAGGACAAACGCAAAATAACACTACGATCTCTGGTTGGAAAGCAGTAAATTATTGTCCGACAAACTCGAGTCATCAATGCGATACGGAATTGCTGATACGAACCTGAATTGACGACATATCCGAATCATCAATACATTTATGTATTGCTGATACGACTTACCCGAATCATGCTGATTTAAACTCGAATTAGCGACAAACACGAAATACTACTATGATCGCGAGTTGCAACGACGAACTTGATTGGCCGACAAACCCGAATCATCAAGGCGATACCGAAGTTTGACAAACGATTCGACGTTGCTGATAAGAACCTGATTGGACGTAGTAGCAGAATCATCAATATGTTCCCGAATTGCTGATATGCACCTGAATTGACAACAATGATCAATGCGTTCCTGAATCACTGATATAAACCTGAATTGCCGACGAAACCGTATCACGATCCCGAGTTCCAGTTACAAACCTAAATTTTAAATGAACCAGTAGCATCACTGCGGTCCCAAGTTGCTCATACGAACCTGAATTAACCATCATGAATTACCAAAACATCAATATGTTCCCGAATTGTTGATACGCACCTGAATTGACGACTTACCAGACACTTTCCAAGTTGAATTGCCGACAAAAACGAAATATCAGTAAGTTTCCGAGTCAGCTGAGTTGCTGATATGAACTTAAATTGCTGACAAAAACGAATCATCAATAGTATTCCGAATTGCTGATATGAACTTAAATTGTCGACGGACCCGTATCAGTACAACGCTATCGATTTGCTGTTACGAACCCGAATTGACGACATATAAGAAACATAGGCATACAAGAAACATCGATATACAAGAAACATTCCCGAAATGCTGATACAAACCTGAATTGCCGATAAAAGTAACACAGTACAACACATGATTTTGGGACTCAGTTCTGAGAACTTCACGTGAAAGTAGCCCCAAAAAGAAGAAGTTCTGCATCATTCGTTTTGTCAAGTTACATTCCATAATTATTTAATATCGATTTGAAGTTAGTAAGTATCGTATAGGGGAATTTGTCACTTTTTAGGCTCTTTTGTTTGACATAACATAAATACTATATGGTGGCGTATGATAATCATAAGTAAATCATACGCCACTGAGTACAACAGTATTATTGTAACCGCTACAAAATACGCCCAGTTCAAAATCATTTGATGAATAGAAAAGTGAAACTGTTGCTTATGTAGGGAAACGTTATACAAAGAGATTAAAGGAATTGTAATTCTTAATTTTTTTAAATTTGTTTCAGCTAAATCTGGCTAGTGGTTCTCGAGTTATGTCAAACAAAAGAGCGTAAAACGTGACAAATTTCCCTATACGATACTTACTAACTTCAAATCGATATAAAATTATTATGGAATGTAACTTGACAAAACGAATGATGCAGAATTTGTTTCTTTTTGGGGCTACTTTCAAGTGAAGTTCTCAGAATTGAGTCCCAAATCAATGAACTGAAAAATGTTGTACTGTGTAAATCATCAGTACGATCCCAAGTTGGTAATACGAACTTGAATTGCCGGTAAAAACAAATCATCAATACGTTCCCGAATCAGCCGAGTTGCTGATATGAACGTGAATTGCCGACAAAAACGTTTCCGAATTGCTGGTATAAACCTGAATTGCCGGCAAATATGAATCATCTTTACGGTCGGAAGTTGCTTCAATCATCCGAATGGCCGATTGCTGACTACGATCCCGATGTGCTGATACGAACTTAAACTGCTGTCTGGTTTATAAATCAGAATGGAAGCGTTTATTAGATGTCAGATTTAAGTATTGTTTTAAGATATATTGCAGTAGTGTTAAAAAAGATTTTTGTTTACAATATTTTTGATGTTGAAATATTGTTTTGCTTCCTTTACAAAGTTTTTGTATTTTATTATGCATTTTACAGTTAACTGGAATGATTTTAATTATTAAATTACACAGATTTTTCAAAAGAATCTTTAAGATATTTCTTCTATGAAATATCACAGCTGTTAACATCACATTCTTATGTATGGTTTTGATTTTGTAAACTTTTCGGGCCTCTTCGCTTTCTTTGATTTTCTGAGACTTAGTTTCGAATCATTTTCAATATCTTTCAACTTTAGAATCTTCGAAGTATCAGAAAGGCTTTCTGTTATATTAGATGAAGATCTATTCACCACAGGAATACTTTTTTTGACCTCCCAGAAACCATGATCGTTCAGCAGTTGGCATTGTGATGCGTGCATCTCTGCTCTTTTGACAGGAATCACTTTACTTGACTGTGTTTTTGTCTTGTGACAAATTCTGCTAACACTGCAAAATTTTGAATTCTTGCACTCTTCATCATTTCCTGCCTGCAAACGATTGTTTGCCATCTTCACTCCATTATTTCTATAAATACCAAATCTTGATGTTAAATTCAAAATAGGTTTCCTAGCCACCTCGGCTTTCTCGACATCCCGCATTTGAATATCGACATTATAAATCGCAAATTTCTCATTGTCCCCTGTCACTCTTAAGGTTACTATCAGACAGTAAAGTAAAATCTGTAAATGATTTGTCCTTAATACATAAGAGTTTGTTTGATTTTCCCCGAAGAGAGGCAGCCCCATGGATTGGCAATCGTACATGAAGTAACCATAATCGATGTCGACCGCATAACCAAATGCCAAACAACGATCGCGACACTGTAGCAAACCAAATTGATAGTATTTAAAGAACCAACCTAAACCTCGGGCCAAATTGAATTCGTTAAGGCCATATGGCATATACAGTAAACCAGCAGCCGCCTGATGTAGCTGTACTCGAAAGTCGCTTCCTTCAAGCCGGTATGTGGAGGTAAGATGCTTGACCAGAAGTTGATGATTGTATATATTGCATTTTCTCAGCAAATCTTTATAGCTTTGAGAACCCACTTTTGCTATATCATCGAGGATTTGAGATGACCACGTATTTAAATCATATTTCAAGGACATACATAAGGCCAATACATTATTCACTAGTCGATGACCTGGATGTGTGTTCATTTCTACTGCCACTGAATAATAAAGTTCGGCGCTACCCCAAAGCGATAGCAAACGCTGAGGAATTTCAATGTCATAGTGATTTTCTTTGGTAACTGTTAATTGGCGTTGTTGGCCTACGCAGTTGAAATTTTTCAGCGGACTCCACACAGGTCCATTGTCTTGCAAGACTTGGACCCAATTTTTGTTTTCATTGTAAATACGCTTGTCATCTTCATTCAGATAGCTCTCACGACAAGCTGTTGGTACTCCACTTTGCAAAGACTTGATGCTACTTTTCCTCGACAGTTTGGGAATGAGATAAAAGTGTGATATTTCATTCTCCATGCTGAAATCCATGTGATGTTAAGTTGAGCCGTGCGTCAGAGTGAAGATAATTTTTGTAAAAAAAATTAGTAGCAATTTTTGTATTTTGCACAAAAATTATCTTCGGCTCCTCAAACACCTGCGAATAGATGAGATATCAGAGAAATATCTTGATGATGTCCTTTGTGTTTTAAGAAAAAAAAGTTATTTGTATATGTTGTTATAAAATTTTGATTGAAAACATATTGACATTAAACATATTTAGGTATTGTGCCATGTGGTCGATATTCGAAACCCCTTGGAAATTTGTGTGGTGAGTATATTTTCCACAGAAGGGAAGGTACTCATTACGCCATTATTATAGGGTAGGATTAGTTTAATTTTTGATTCGTCAGGTGCCTTTACCACCAGTTAGGGGAATTTCTTAATTAATGTTTTCTGGTCGATTAGAAAATCCAGAATCCCTCTACAGAAGTCCCCAAGCAGCTCATGGCGTCAGAGAAGCTCTTGTGTTCCCCGGGCCAAGCCAATAGACATCCGTCCGATGGGTCCAATGGTGAGAGGCCATAATATTGCGTAAAGTAAATGTCGCGCTATAACCGATGCGTCCCGATAACCGGAGTAGGTTACAGCATGTACTTTAGCTCACGGACTAAGATTTAAGGATATGCACCTGCAGTGTCCGTACTATATACAGAAACGGTGCCTCTTTCCAACTTACGGATGTCCTAGACACATATAAGACTGACATTTCTGTCATACTGGAAATGCGGTGGGATACACACACCAAAAGATATGTTGCATGATGGATGTGAATTTAAAGTTGATACCAAACTTGTTGACCAATTTAAATGGCATGCTTCCGTCGATGCGTCTTAGAAAGTAGGTAACAGAAGTTACTCAAGCTCAACACAAAGGCTATCTTAGTGGCATTGGCAGCCCCAACAAAGTAGGATCTGGCGTGGTGGCCTTATAAGTCACCCTCCTTAAACACAATAAAAAGGTAAAAACACGAAGAAAAGAAAAAAGAACCCCTCCAAATGTTGACGACCCACTGTGGTCGATTTCCTTCAAAAAGGCCAAATCTCCAAAACCAAATTTGTACACCGCCCCATAGCTAAATATTAACCCATAAGCGGTCGAATGTTTTGGGGAAGTTTTTTTCCGAATTAAATTCGGTGTATTCGGCAATACGTCAGCAATACGTCACTGGTCGCTTTCGATCTTTAGATTTTTTTATACCATCACCCTTAGGGATGAGGGTATATATTATTTGATACGACCCAAAAGTGTAACACATAGAAGGAGTGACTTTAGACCCTAGGTTTCTTTGAACCAAATTCGATTCATGACTTTTTAAGTCGTTTGAGCCATCTCCGTCTGTCTGTCCGGCTGGTTCGCATGATAACTTTCGAAAAACGCCACCAAATCAATTGAAATTTTGCAAGCGTTAATATTTTCCCAAAACTACTTACTGTATTGAAAATGGGCTATATGACCACGCCGCTTCTGGTACCTTCCATACAAATGTACAATTCCGCCCACTTTAGATATGGAGTAGTAATATCAGTAAATCCAAGGCGATCGTACCCAATTTCTTTATTTTAGTAAAGCTATAGCAGGATACAGTTTTTGAGAAAAAAAAACTGGAAGTCTAGCCACGCCCCATCTGGTACCTCCCACACACATCTGGTACCGGCCACTTTAAAAATCGATTAATATTATTATTAGAACTAACGCGATCGTGCCCAAATTCGGTATTTAGTAAAGTTCAAGCAGGATAAAGTTTTGGATAAAAAATCTGGAAGTCTAGACACGCCCCATCTGGTACCTCCTATACAAATGTACCACTCCGCCCACTTTAGAGATGGAGTTGTAATATCGATATACTCGACACGATCGAGCCCAATTTATGTATTTTGTTTAGTTATAACAGGATACAGTTTTGGAAAAAATATTGGAAGTCTAGCTACGACCCTTCTGGTACCTCCCATACAAATGCATCATTCCGCATACTGAAGAAATCGAGTAATAATATCAATAAATGCAAGGCGATCGTACCCAAATTCTTTATTGGTAAATCTATTCTGCTATAGTTTTTTTGAGAATAAAACTGAAAGTTTAGCCACGCTCCTTCTGGTACCTCCGATATTCATCTGGTACCGCCCACTTTAGAAATCGATTAATATTATTAATGGACCTAACGCGATCGTGCCCAAATTCTGTATTTAGTAAAGCTTTGGAGAAAAAATCTGGAAGTCTGGACACGCCCCTTCTGGTACCTCCGATACAAATGGGAGGTACTTTTACTTTAGAAATCAAGTAATAATATCAATATAATATATTTTTTTTTGTTTTACTGAGGGTGATGGTACATGTAAGTCGGGTTGCCTGACTGAAACTTTCTTACTGGTTTCTACTTCTTTAAACATTCCTTAAAGATATCCACTGTTTGGAGGGTCGATTTTTATTTTGCAACCCGAAAATCCCTGCAGGTATTCGTCGAAGATTGAAAAATCCCGTTTGACAATTTTCAAACATGTGCCACTATTTTGGAACATCTCGGAACACTCTGAAACCAATTTCACCTTAAAGGTAGATCCTTTGGTTACACTTTGTCACTTCTTCTGGTTGCAACAAGTTACAACTAATGAAGATACCGAAGATTTCAGGGCTGATCACGGGGTTACACATACAACACACAGCGGGTTGTCGGCTTGTCGTAGAAAAATATGGTTGGTGGAGTATGTCACTTACCATGCATAAAGTTTTGCTGCATGGTCGGGTATAATACGATATCATTACTTCAGCGATTTTACCACTAGGTAAAGCACCACTACCGTTAAACATTTTTCCATTTTCTTTTATTACTCAAAAAGATTTTAAGAATTTTCGGACGAACTACGCGAGCAGATGTCTAGAAAACAAAATTTTAAAGATATACGGCAGCGATTCCTCATCACTTCCGATCCATACATTTGTAGTTTGAGAGCGATAGACAGGAAATCTACGAACCAAGATCTACCTGATGAGCTACAGAATTTAGTCAAACAGGCTACACATGAGGTTGGAAATGGTAAAGAGGAAAAGATGGATATTGCTGAGGATGAATTCTAAGAATATTTCTGAGAGATATATTCTTAATTTCGAAAGTAAAATAATGTTTCAGGAAGAAAACAGCGAGTTTCTGTTGGATTATTACTTTATTATAATAACACTGTGCAACAACCAAAATCGGAATGGGATGAAACCAAATGCAAATGAAAGTTGACATTATGTATAACAAAACCCTCAAGGGATTTCTTAAGTTTAGTGCGAGATTTTTTTTTACACGCATTTGAAGTTGGCGATTTTTGAACGCTGGCTAACAAGAAAAATTCATTAAAAAAGTCAAAAAATAATGCTATTTATCCCGGAAAGTTGTGGTATATTACTGTTTTTGGGGTCGAGATGCTAGCATACCAAATTTCAGCTCGCTAGCTCTTAATCTACGACTGTGATCGCACGGACAGACCTCAAAAAAGGTACAATTTGTATGGGAGGTGGGAGTAGGTTTTGTCCGATCATGCCCATCTAAGAACCCAATCTCCGCTTGGAGGATAGAAGCTCGCATACCGAATTTCAGCTCGATAGCTCTTAATCTACGGCTGTAATCGTGTGGAAAGACAAAATATTCGATATAAACCAAAAAAATGTACGGAAGCGCCCTCTAGCGGCGCTTAAAAATAAAAATAAATGTGAGAAATGGATTCCTCGACCCCAAAAACAGTAAGATACCACAACTTTCCGGGATAAATAGCATTATTTTTTGACTTTTTTAATGAATTTTTCTTGTTAGCCAGCGTTCAGAAATCGCCAACTTCAAATGCGTGTAAAAAAAAATCTCGCACTAAACTTAAGAAATCCCTTGAGGGGTTTTGTTATACATAATGTCAACTTTCATTTCCTTTTGGTTTCATCCCATTCCGATTCCAAAAGTTCAATTTTGTGTCACAGTGTAATTAACAATTTGTACTTTGTTCAATAACACTGTACTTTAGAACTGTGAATCTAATCTAATAATCTATGTAAATGATGTTACTGGCTTATAAAATTGTGTCTAACGAAATTTTCATTCGAAATAAAATTTTGATTCTAACGCTCAATTTCTTTTGTGCTGTCTTCATAATTATTGAATATATTATTTAAGAGGTTATGGGCCTTCATAATTCCACGGAATAGAAATTAATTTAGAAGATAATACGGAAAATGAATATCAAGGCAATGTTCCCAAAGCTTAATAACAGCAACTACCACACATGGAAATTCAATGTAGAAATGTTGCTGCTGGAGCGCGAGTTATGGGATGTAGTAGTGTCAGATATTCCAACAGATCCGGACTCAAAATAGCTGGTTCGGGATGGAAAAGCTCGGGCAGTGATAGGGTTATCACTAGAGGAGAACCAAAAGATTCACGTAAAGAAATTGAAATACGCTTAGAATTACTGGAATGTGCTAAAGGTTAACTGCGAAAAGGCAAACTTGAGTAACAGTGTAAGTTTGTTGCGGCAATTATCATCCAAGAAACTGCAAGAGAATCAATCTATGGAAGACCATATTGCTGAATTTCTGGACATCGTGGATCGTTTGCAAGATATGGGTGAAGAATTTCAGGAGCATAAAACGGTAGCATTCTTACTAGGAAGTTTACCGGATAGCTACAACGTTATTGTATCTGCCCACGAAATAAGACCAGAAGCTGACCTCACATTGGATATGATTAAAGAAAAGTTGCTACAAGAAAGCAAAAGAAGAAGTGATGGCGTTATCCAGGAGACTGTATTGAAAACTGGATTTTAGAAGAAATCCAACGGCCCAAAATGTTTTATTTGTGGAAAACATGGACATTTGAAAAATAATTGCTACATGAATAAGAAAACTAATAAGAACAATTCTGTCAAACACGTTGATCATGATACTGATCATGTATGTTTTGGAGTATCATCTAATAATACAAATCATGGGTGGTTTGTGGACTCTGCAGCTACTTGTCACATGTGCAGTGACAGGACCTTCTTTGAAAAGTTGGATGAATCAACTAGAAATAACGTGTACTTAGCTGATGGTACGTTAAAGGCCAAAGGAGCTGGTGAAGGCTTCCTAAACTTGCAAAGTAAGAAAGTTTTGGTAAGAAATGTTTTATTTGTACCCGAATTGGATGGAAACTTACTCTCAGTGAGAAAAATGGTGCTTGAAGGATTCACTGTAACGTTCAAAGGACATCAATGCGTTATTTCATCAGATAAAGAAATTTGTACCACAGCCGGTTTGAAGAATAACTTGTTTGTGTTGGATGAAGTAAATTCAGCAAGGAAAATTATAACCTCTAAAGGATGCATACATACATGGCATAGACGTTTCGGTCATAGAGACATTAAAGCAATTAAGTCTGTCCTTATGTAATTGTAGTGACGTTTGTGAAATATGCCTGAAGGGGAAAATGGCCCGTAAGTCATTTCCAAAATGTTCTTAAAATCGCTCGGAAGAAGTTTTAGATTTAATTCACAGCGACTTGTGTGGACCAATGAAAAATACTTCGCCATCAGGAAGCCGGTATTTTCTAACACTCATTGATGACAAAAGTCGAAATTGTACTATTTATTTTCTTAAAAATAAAAGTGATGCGATTTATAACATCAAAGAATTTGTTGCAAAGACCGAAAATAAATTCGGTAGATGTGTAAAAGTACTACGAACGGATAGAGGCGGAGAATTCTGTAGCAGATAAATGGATACGTTTCTAAATGAAAAGGGCATAATTCACCAAATGACAGCGCCCTATACTCCGGAACAAAATGGTGTTGCCGAAAGAAAGAACCGCAGTCTAATGGAAATGGCACGGTGCATGTTATTTGAGAATAATATGGAGCTGAAATATTGGACAGAAGCGGTAAACACTGCAAATTACTTGCAGAATCGTCTACCGACGAGCACGTTGGAAGTTACTCCTTTTGAACTATGGTATAAAAACAAACCGAATATGAGTTATATACGTAAATTTGGACCTAGAGTATTTGCACATATAAATAAACAAAAACGACAAAAGCTTGATGAAGTGTCAGCAGAACATATTCTTGTTGGTTACAGTGAGGAATCTAAAGCATATCGTCTGCTGAATCCTAAAAACAACAAAATTGTTATTAGCAGAGATGTAGATTTTATTGAAGATGAAATAAGTGTGAAGATTGGAAGTTCAATCATACCAACCACTTTAGAAGTTAACAATGATAAAAAGGTTACAGCATCCAAATCTGAAATGATTTCTATTAATTTATCCGATCCGCAATCTTTATCGAAGGAAAACTCAAATGATTACAATGGAGAAGAATTACATTTAAATAATAATGCTGCTGAGTATGAAGGGTCTATATTTACAGACGATGAATTTACAGGTTTTGAAACAGCAGATAACAGTTCGAGCTCCGGAGATGAAACTATTGTTGATCAAATAAGAATATCTTCAAGATCTACGAAGGGGATACCTCCAAAGCGTTATGCCAATATGACATCAGCGGATAATGAGCCCTCAACTTACAAAGAAGCAACTGATAGCCCTAACAACAATAAATGGTTTTTGGCAATGCAAGATGAAATAAATTCAATGCAAGCAAACAATACTTGCAAGGGCGTAGCCAGGATCTCAGCCAGGGGGGGGCTGAAGGTTTTCTGGTTTTTTTTTTAACTTATTTTTAAAATAAAAAAAATTAAAAATTTAACTACGTTATAAAAAATAAGTACAAAATGATAAAAGTATATAAAACATATAAAAAAAGAAATAAATTTATTAGAAAGAATTAAAATTAAAGACCTCATGTTTTTCAGTATCATAAACGTAAATTTGTAATTATCTTAACCGTTTTGTTTTCATGTGTATTTTTTATTCTTCAGACGAACTTTGTTGAGTCTATTCCATGTAAGTTATGTGTCTTTATAATAAAAAGCCAAATAGATTGAAGAATCATCGGCTGTCCAGAACCGGTCACATCGCGCATTTGCGAGAATATTGACAAAACTTCAAAAATTGACAAAACTTCAAAAACTTCAAAATATTGACAAAACTTCACATACAACTAGATTCGAATTTAAGGTAAAAATAATACCATAAAGTAATAAAACTGGTGCCACCACCTAGACCAAACGGCTAAAGCTATAGAAGCGAAAATCTACAAGGGCTTTCTCTCAATAAAATTAGAGAGCAGCACGAAGCGATTTTTTTAAAATTCTTACTTTTAGTGCTAAAAACGGCCCAAAAAAGAACAAAACTGTTGCAATCACCGAGACCAAACGGATTAAGGTAGAATCGCGAAAATCGCGAAAATTGTGGGATATTTCGAATTTTGTACTTTTAGGGTGAAAAGAGACCGAAAAAGCGATAAAACAATCACCCAGATCAAAGGCTAATGGTAGAATTGCGAAAATTAGGGTGTTCTTTTTTTTATTGGGCAAGTTAGTTTTTCAAAATTTCTACTTTTATGGAAGAATATTTGGAAAAGGGATAATATTGGTACAATCAGCCAAATTGGTACGTACATGGGCATATTCGCTCCAGAATTAGAAGGGATTTCTTAAAAAAAAATTGAAATTCGTACTTTTGGTATTAAAAATGAGAGAAATATAATCACCGCTAAGACCAAACGGCCAATGGCGAGATTGAGGGAAATATTTATTTTAAAGAGAAGTTATGCGATGTTTACAAGAAAGTAGCGGCGGAGTAATGCGAGCCCGGAATGATATGTAGACTAGCTTGGTTTGACCAAATCCGTCAGCCTGGAAATGGAAAATTTGATGTGAATATTCCGTTAAAACAACTCAATATAGTTTTACCCTAATAACATAAACTTTAGCTACAGTTCAGCCATTTTCCATGACTTTTGTTGTCTTTATTAAGAAATTTACCAAAAATATTAGATGAAATACACTTTTCCATAATTTTCTATCGACACTCCTATGAAATGAATTATTTAGTTAAATGTCAAATATTTCCTTTAAGTCCTGTCAATTGTTCTTTTACTTTTCCTTTGTATTCCTTTGTCCAACTTGGGAAGACATATTAAATAATGAAAAACACTGTTGAACTTATACCCGAAACTACCGGCCTTATAATTTTTCTCGTGCGATCTTTATGTTTTAAAACAGCCCCATTTTGTTAGTTTCAACTTTAATAAAAAAAAGTTTGAGACAGCTGTAAAATATTATGAAATATAAAATATTCTGAACATACGACTAGAAAGATCTAGAATCATTTTTTTCACGTTTGTTACTAAGAACAAAATTCGCATACAAAGAAGAGGGTATAATAGAAAGGGTCAATAAAAAAAGTTTCGCCGGTCTCATCCTAGCATGAAAGACAATTTAAAGACAAATTCCAAAAAAATATTCATAAGCGCACATCTTTTGCTAAATATAACTGAGCCAGCCAGACCAACGAACATAGCTCATTAATCCTGAAACGAATTTAGTGTTAAGATATTTTAATGCGTTACAATTTTTCTCATATCAAATGATAAATACCCTCGTCCCTAAGGGTGATGGTATAAAAAGAGCCTCGTTGTGCGTATTAGTAGTAATAAGCCTAAATTTTTCCAGTAATTTTAAGAGGGATTTTTCATTTGTTTTTGAATTCTTTAACACTTTCTACACTGTGTCCATTTTAACAGTTTTATACATGTCTGTGAACGTTTGGCCTTACTATATCATATAGTTAACGCTCCACAAGCAGGAAATAATAATACAGAGCGACTTTTACTTAAAAATAAGTTAATTTAACTTAAATTAAGTTAAAGGTTATAGGGTAAGAGTATTTAGCAGTCAGTTGACCTTACTGAACTTTCTGTACTGGTTTATATTAATTTCCATATTTTCTAACTCCATGTAGTGTTTAAAAAAAATAATGTAATTGTGTTACAAAATTATATAAATATAAAAATTTTTTACTATGGTTTCCAATCTGTAGGGGGGGGCAGCTGCCCCCCCCTGCTCCTACCTGGCTACGCCCTTGAATACTTGGGATCTTGTGGAATTACCAAAAGGCTCGAAATGTGTGGGTTGTAAATGGGTGTATAAAATAAAGACATCCGCTGATGGTGAAATACGTTATAAAGCACGCTTAGTAGCGAAAGGTTTCTCTCAAAAATATGGTCAAGATTATGACGAAATATTTGCTCCTGTAGTGAACATTGAAACAATACGAACATTACTTGCTGTTGCATCTTATAAAAATATGTTTGTTCGTCATATAGACATCAAAACTGCATTCCTAAACGGAATTATCGATGCGGAGATTTATATTAAACAGCCAGAAGGTTTTGTGGAAGCAAGTAATGAAAATCTTGTATGCAAACTAAATCGCAGCATTTACGGCCTTAAACAATCAGCTAGATGTTGGAATCAACGAATTAATGAAGTTCTTATCAAATTCGGATTCAGAAGGGAGAAGCTGATAATTGTTTATATATTAAAAATGATAATAATGATTTTACTTACGTCTTAATATACATATGTCGATGATATAATCATTGCATGTAATAATGAGAAAAATATTAATAATTTCGTTGAAAATATTAAATCACATTTTGAATTGACTGACTTGGGATCGTTAAGACGTTATCTTGGTATTAATATTTCAAGACAAAGAAATGGCGTTTTCTACATGGATCAAAAGCTTTATATTGAACAAATATTAAACGATCATAGTATGAATGATGCCAAGAACTTACAAATACCATTAGACCCTGGATACTTCAAGATTGAAAATTATAAAACTTTTATTGAAAACAATCAATACCGAAAAACGATTGGGTCGCTGCTTCACTTAGCTGGTAATTCGAGACCAGACATAGCATTAGCAGTTTCAGTACTATCAAGAAAAGTCAGCAAGCCCACACAAAGTGATTGGAATGAAGTTAAACGAGTTCTCCGATATCTGAAAGTTACAAAGAATTTCAAACTGTGTGTTGGAACAAATCAAGAATTGAAATTGGTAGGATACACGGATTCTGATTGGGCCGGTGATGGAAATGGACGAAAATCCACAAGTGGTTGTATCTTCAAACTCGGTACTGCGACAATACATTATGCCGCTAGAAAACAAAATCTTATTACACTTTCATCTACTGAAGCTGAACTAGTAGCATTAACGTGCGCGAGTCAAGAAGCAATTTGGCTGATCAGATTGTAAAAATGATTTTGGGATAAAAACGACACCAACACTGTATGTAGACAATCAGAGCAGCTTAAAAATGTTGGAATCAGAAAGAATTAGCTCAAGATCCAAACATATAGATGTGAAATACTTTTTTTCAAGAGATTTAAAGCAATCGGGAAAAATTGACTATCAATATCTTTGTACAGAAGAAATGGTAGCAGATATTTTTACAAAACCATTATCTAAAATAAAATATTGTAAATTTAGAACTTCTCTAGGTTTAATTGAGGAAAACCAAAAAATAACATTATTATTGCGAAGGGGTGTTGGATTATTACTTTATTATAATAATTAACAATTTGTACTTTGTTCAATAACACTGTACTTTAGAACTTTGAATCTAATCTAATAGTCTGTGTAAATGATGTTGATGGCTTATAAAATTGTGTCTAACGAAATTTTCATTCGAAATAAAATTTTGATTCTAACGCTCAATTTCTTTTGTGGTGTCTTCATAATTATTGAATATATTATTTAAGAGTTTCTTTCGATTGAGGCGCTTTTCAAAAGGATTGCGTTTTCCATTCCAGTAACATGGAGTTTACCTTCTCTGCAAATATGATGATATTCAATCGTAAAATACCCTTACAAAAGTATTCAGGATCATGTCAATAATATACATAAATTTTTATGGAATTTCCCGTAACATTTGCTGATTGTTCAAATTGACCTTATTGAATTTGATGGCTTTGGATGTTGCTTCCTAAGGTAATTTCGAACCATTTTTATACTATGAAATTTTGGCTCAAAGTTCGCCAAATATTCGAAAAAGGGCATGAAAAAATTCTCCGAACCTTTCATCTGAATAGACGTCTTTGCCGTAGAATTGGCCATATACATAATTAGATAAGGTCTCCGTATTGACGTCCAACCTTGGTCAAGGATCCTTCATGGTTTTTCCATGGGTTTTGATTAGTCAAGATGCCGCCAAAGCTTTTTGGGGGCCACCAATATCTAATGCGCGCCTTTTCGACCCAAATCGACCACTGTGCGACCTCCGCAAACGTTATAAGGACCAATATTAAAGGACATGTAGCCGGAATGTCCAAACTGTATACAATTATTGTGCCTCTATCCAATTGGCGGATATTTTCGACAGATACAAGGCTGACATCGCCGACCTACAGGAAATGAGATGGACGGGACAGCGATTTTTTTTACTTTTGAAACGCAGAAAGACACGAGTTTGGATGTGGATTCATAGTCGACAAGAGATTTCGACATTTGGTCGCAGGGTTTAAGTTTTTAAGAGACCGAATGGCCACTACCGCATAAATGCAAAATATTTTTACATCAAGGCGATTTGTGTACACGCCCCAACGGAAGACAAACACGAAGACATTAAAGATGCATTATATGAGCGCCTAGAGAATGGGAAAAAGCTCTTGGTTTAATTGGTGAAAAATTCTGTCTACACAACAATACATTTGATAACGGATTCAGACTTATTAGCTTGACGGCGGCGAAAAGCATGGTATTGAGTGGAACCAGATTAAGATATTTACAAAGCAACATAGATATCCCCTGATCAAAAGAAAAGAAACCAGATTGATCGCCTAGTAGTTGATGAAAGTCATGCCTCTACCGCTATGGACGTGCGTGTGATGACTCGGATCACCACCCAATTGCATCCAACGTAAGCACGCGGTTAAGTAGTACTAAAAACTAACATAACCAAACGCAAAGGAAGTTAGACATGACAATTCTGAACACCACCGAAATAGCCAATGCCTACTCCAATCAACTCTCTCAATTATTTCAAACAAACCTAACTAACTCTGATGTTTCCGACACACAGGGCAGCATATTGCGAATGCTATGACCACTGTTGAAACGACCGTAATGGAATGTGCATACAAAACTAATTGGAGCCAATGAGTAGATCATTCACCAACGAGTCTAAAAGAGATCAGCATGGCAAAAAAGACAGAGACAGGATGTACTAAAATGTAAAAAGTTAAGATTTTAGAACAGGGCTCTCCACCTGTAAGGACAGTGGAAACACTTTCGTACTCTGCTCGTTCCCGAATGCAGCATAAGTGTCGAAATCACGCAAATCATCGACGAAGCAGTAAATCATTTGGACAATAAAGCTGCGGGAGCCGATGAACTGTGGGAAAACTCTTTAAGGCCTGCTGCGATGTGCTGGCTAAAAGAATGCATGCCCTATGATTGGTACCTGAAAATTCTATTCCCATGTGTGTGTACCAACTGTCGCGGGATCAGTCTATTAATCATTGCATACAAGTTTCTGTCTAGTGTGTCGTGCGAAAGTCTAAGACCTAGTTTAGCCAACCTGATTGCATCTTATCAGTGGTGTGGCATTGGACCTGGAAAATCCATGGTGCGACAAATTCTGGAGAAGGCCCAAGAAATGCAGAGCGATACTTACCATCCTTTCACGGCAACAAAGCTGCATTCGACCGTCAAATACTACAGAAACTATTAAATGACATGGCCAAGCTTGGTATCCTGCGAAGCTAGGATACTAATTCTTTTTGTAAAATCTTGCAGTTTTGATATTAAAACCTGTACAGAAATTTTAGTCAGGTGAACTGACTGATAAGTACCATCACCCATATGAATTTCGGTCGTATGGCCAGACGAGATGCATAGTAAAACTGTAGAAAAGGTTACAGCCCACAAATGTAAAATGTCCAATTCAAAAGGGTCAAATCGGTAATTTGTATGGGATGTACCAGGTTTCGGTTTCCTTAGGAATCGTCTTAAAAAATCCTGAAACGAATTTAGTCTTAAGATACTTGGGGTCTAACTCGTCTCCCTTAATGCGTTACACTTTTTCTCGTATCAAATGATATAAACCCTCATTCCTAAGGGTGATGGCATACAAATTTGGCTGGTAACTCTACGAAGCCAACCTCTAAACGTTTGTCAGTTTGTCACATACACAAAAACATTAATAAACCAATATTGAGCACACCTGAAAATCAAAATTAATTTGTATTCTAAAAATAAAAAATCATAAAAAACTATAAACATCATGTCTATTTGCCCCTCCGATTACTGCGACAAAGCTCTTAAGGATATGCTGATAATGTCAATGGTGCCGGTACCCTGTCAGGAGTGCCAACTTAGCCCGACAGGTTGTATTACAACGGAAAACATTGAATGGCTGTTAGACCTTAAAGGTAAACTTCCAATCTGGAGTCGTTTGAATGCCATCAACACATCGGGCTACAATCGCAAACTACCCATGGCTATGACCAAGGCATACGATGTGGAAATATCGGGACGTCTATGGTCTTTATGGGGTCGCATTAGATGCAAAAGAATACCTATTTGTGACAACTGTACTACAGATAAACCCTATTTGGCATCCACGGTTATGGCTCTGTGCGCTGCACGTGTGTTTCGTTTGAATATCTGGACCTCTCAATTATTGGACAGCATTGTCGTTAGCGGTGAACGGTATGTTAAGGATAGTTTAAAAAATTTCACTGGTAGAAATATGGGTTTCCAACTGAAGGACTTGGCATGCAAGTGTTCGCTAGAAGGCATACACTTTAGGATTACAATAAAGACGTGCCAAGAAGGCCGCTTGTATAGCACGCCCTTTAAGGGGCGCATAAATTTGGCGTTTGCTTTAATCAACTTTTTGGCCACTCATCAATTTGGCATTCTGGAGTGTTTTAATCGCTTTTTGGGATTTGGTTACCTAAAAGGACCCGATGGTGGCTACTTTATGTTTGACGCTCAGAGTATGAATTATCCACTCTTTGGCAAGGATCAATGGGCGCCCTATGTATTGAGAACAAATCATTTACAAGTATTACTTTACTGCCTAATTGTTTCCCTAAATGTGCCCTATATGCAGGCAAACTTTTGCATTCATAGAGTTAAAATCGATGTTGTCAATTCAGGAATGCCGCAAGTGAAGAATAGTACTGGCAAAGATTGTGCGAAATCACAACGCATTCTGCCCAAAGAATGTTGGGCTACACCTCAAATCTCCTCGGTAGGAGACAGCCTGGGACCTAGTAAACCAGTTGATGTCAAGAAAGAATTGGTGTCTATTGTGGAGCCACCTGGAAAATGCACTGACAAATATAGCCGCACTCTACAGTGTCTTCCCGATTACCACGTAGAGGATTGTCTGATTCAACCTATGGTAGAAATTACAATGGACTTGAAGCAAAATCGTGATTTTGTTAAAATGATTTGTTCGGAAACCATTGTATCCATGACTACGGATGAGAAGATGGCTTATAAGGAAAGGTCCTTTGTAACGCAAATGCCTGAGGCTCTATTTATGCGATGAGAGGAAGAATATGAAATCGTTGAAGTTTTTAATTACATTAAAAGGATGACTTTATTTTGGAAATTTATAGAAATTAAGTGAAACTGGATATGCATTTGCAACCAATAGTTAAGGGGACCTATAAGAATGTTAATGTCTTCCAAGACACTTTAGACTGGCCGATAAGTCTGTCAGATCAATTGACTACTCAGACTTATCGTCTAGTCTAGGGTGAAGTTTATGTCTAACTATATTTAAATTTGGAAATCTTTAGAGATAAGGAAGGGTTTTACTAAATAACGTTGTTGTTGTAACAGCAGATGAGGCACCGAAGGTCCAGTTCATCCTAACAAGATACACTTGAGTATTACGACTCGTATTACCAATCAGTGCCACATAAAACCCTACTAAGAATATAAAACGCAAAATAGTGGTTAAAAATTTGTCAATTAACTTGATTTAAATACACGTCTCCCCCGAATCATCATTTATCCTCTTTCCTTTGGCGCTTTGTGTGAAGTCACACACAAATCGTTGAATAGTATGCCACCAATGTTTGAGCATTTTTTTTTTCATTCAACAATTGTTTAATTTTCTACTAGCTCCACTTCTAAGCCATTCCATTCATTTACTCCTTCTTTTGCAGTTGTTTTCTAACACTTTTCATACTTTGTAGTAATTAATTTAAGTAACACGGGGCTAACGTGTTTTTTGTTTCGCCGGTTTCGACTACAAAGGATGAGTAACAGGAAATAGTAGGAAAAACTACATTAATTTAAAGCGTCATTTGGATTTCACCGCTCCGGCAATGACTTACCAAACATTTCAACGGGGCACTAGCCATCCAGTTGAGAAGACTAATACTGCTACAATTCTCCGCAAGTAGTTTTATTTCCCAAAGATTTGTCTATGCGGACTTCAGTTTCCTTCTTTATGATTTTACTAGCAATAATATCCTTAAGGTATCCTTTGGCGACGTCTGTGCAAATAAAAGTGTGTGTGTGTAGTGTTGGTGTAGTAAAAAACTCACGGATTCCACGATTTACTCTGGCGTTGAATAATGAAAAAAGGACGCACACAGGATGAAGAAATTGCTGTAGTTTATATGGTGAAATCTGTAGTTATTCATATAATTGTAATAATTTTTTAATTTAGAAAAAAATGCTTGCAGTCAAATAGTGAAATGGGCGTAGCGAAAAAGCGGATGAGAATATTCTGTTTCATTATTGTTACTGTGTTAAGACCGTAAGTAGAGCACACTCTATGAAGCATGGGATATTGAGAAAGAAAAATTTATATATTTACAAGTGATTGATTGCTTGCTGTAGAAAAAAAATTAAATAATACGTATGTCTGTCTCAACTTCTATGGTTAAACTCAGTCAAAGAACAGGTTCTCGAATTTGAGAGGGCCGTATGACAGGTATCTGCCCAGGCCCATGCTCTTGCGATCATCTTTCCGGGAAGAAACCAAAGTTTACTTAGCATTCGCACAACCAGCCCGCTTAGTTTAGTATTACAAAGGAATGTCAACAGCGGACTATCGGTAAACCTACTTGAAATCAAGTCTGTCTTAATTTCTTGACAATATAAAATACCAAAATTGTAACCACCGTCAGTTACTGGGGTGCATTGCAGAACAAGTCAATTATCCTCTACAGGAAACTGCCATTATTGGTCTAACTATTGCTGTATAAATCGACATTGTGACATTAAAAGACAGTCCCCAGCACTTGCCTATAGCCCCGTTACAGCAGTAAAGAGTAACTGATGCCTTTTTGATCCCTTCCTTCACATTCGGTTTCCAAGACAGTTTCATATCGAGGAATTCTGTTCTCGAGGAAACCCAATGTGGTGGAGAAGGTCAAAAAGGAATTACTTACTCTTTACTGCTGTAAAGGGGAAATGTCCTAAATTCATTGACAAAAAATCAAAAGATCAGCTTTGATTAGTTTTTTTCCTTTTACACCCCATAAATGAGGTATGGGATAACTTCTAGCGTTGTTGTTTATCAACACACTTTCTATTTGTAGATTCACAACTAATGGCACCTACTTGTTTATCGACGAATGCAAACGTCATTGTTTGAAAAGCTTTTACTAGACATGCCGATTGACTCGACACTTATACTAAGACGTTGCTGTCGACAACATCGAGGGGGCCGGCAATAAAAGAACAATTTATATTTCTTATTTTTAGATGACTGGAGCCAGGAGTTGAACCTGGGATCTACCGCATGGTAGTTGCGTGTTCTAACCATCATGCCACGTCCGGTTCCAATACCTTCTGGTATAATGGATGAAACGACTGCCGCTGCATGTCCAATGAGAATCAGAGTAGGTGGCGTTAAGCTACCGAAGCATTCTGAATATGCTAAACAATTACACCGGACAAACTCACTTCCCGCAAAAAGGGACTACTGTATCCCGTACGACGTCTTCTTCTTATGATTATTTGGCATAGGCACAGAAAATCATGCATCACTTCGGTATTTTGTGCTTTGTTCATCACACCAAGTTTAGATAACAGCCTTTTTATCTGGCCCATCCAACGATGTTTTGGTCGTCCCACCTGCACCGCTAATATAGTTTATTGCCGAACACTTTTTGAGCTGAAGCATTTTCATCCATGAGCACAACGTGTTCAAGCCACCGCATTTAGTCTATATAAATGACCTGGGCTACGTCGATGTCGTTATATAGCTCATGGTTTTTTCGGCGATGGTAGTCGCCAATATTTACTCCAACTATTTGCGAAGTATTTTTCTCTCGAAGACTCCCTGATTAGATTGAGCCGCTTGTGTCATTACCCAGGATTCTGCGCTGTAGAGCAAGTCAGGTAGAATCAGTGTATGGTAATGTGGGATCTGTGTTTGTTACGAAAGGGCTTTATCATTATATGGCTTGTTTATCACATAGTATTAGTGGTTTGAGATCATGGATCTTGATTTCAATACTGCCATTATCATTTTTGTTTAGGCGGAGCCAAGGAAGACAAAATCATCTGCCACTTGAAAGTTATAGTTGTCACTGTTTACGCAGCATCCTAAACCAGTAGACTCTTTGTTCGTTGAAATAAATAAATTGGTCATGTCATCATATATCACCAGACTCACTTGTGTTGACTGCTTCTCAATATTTGAAAAAAGCCGCAGTAATCTCGCAGTCTTCGGCCTGTGATATCTATATCCTCGGCATAAGCGAGCAGCATGTGACTTTTATTAAAGATGGTAAAGTTGTGTTTATTTCAGCCTTGTGCATGTTCATATCCATAATGATATTAAAGATATCGAATGTCAGACTATCGCCTTGTCTAAAGCATCGCTTGGTAGAAATGAAGTAGTATTCGCAGGAATACCAAACTCAGCCATGGCATCTAATAGTTCGTGACGTATCGAACAGTCGAATATAGCTTTGTTATCGATAAATAGATGGTGTTGATCTGCATTTCTTGTGTTTGGATTACCCAGGTCTTGGATTAATCAGGTCTAAAGCCAAAGTGATTAGTCCACTCATGTTCGCTAGGATGGGCTTTAGTATGTCACTTAACACACTAGACCGAAACTTATATGCAGTCCATCGGCTCCTGCAGGTTTATTGTTTTTAAGCCGTGAAATTGCTGTGCTGATCTCATTTTGGCTCGGTGGTGTACAATCTATTCCGCCGTCGTTGATTGGCATGTTTTCGTCACTTATGCTGTCGTCGGAAACGAGTAGAATGCGAAAGTGTTCCCTCCATATTTGCAGCACAATCTGTGTGCCCGTTGGAAAACTTCCATCTCTGTCTTAACTGGTGGAGATCCCTGTTGCAAAGCATTTGCTTTTTACCTTTTGGTAGAATTTTTGGGCTTCACCTCTATCCCCGGACAGGCGATTCGACCCCCTCCTCTTCTTATTATATCTGCCCGTCATCGCACAGGTTAACATTAGCTGCAGTTTTGTCTTGTATGCAGGATCCATTTCTTTAGACAATAGGCGACATTCCTCATCGTACCAGAAATTGTCTGAGCGTGGTTTTCGAACATCTGTTCGGTGAAAGAGAATTCGCGACATGGTCATAGAATTTGCAACATGCTGCCACTCTGTGTCGGAAATATCAGAATTAGGAGCGTATGTTTACAGTAATTGGAAGAGTTTGTTGGACTAGGTTGCTTTGCTTGTGGCACTACTTAATATAGGAGGCTGCAACTAGGAGGTGATCCGAGTCAATATTTCTATCGCCTTTCACACGCACGTCCATAACGCTTGAAACATGCTTTCCATCGAGGTGCTTGCATTTTCTTGTTGATTATACCATCACCCTTAGGGATGAAGGTATATATTATTTAAAACGACCCAAAAGTGTAACACATAGAAGGAGTCACTTAAGACCCTAGGTTTCTTTGAACCAAATTCGATTCATGACTTTTTAAATCGTTTGAGCCATGTCCGTGTGTCTGTCTGGTGGCTGTCCGGCTGGTACGCACGATAACTTTCGAAAGACGCAACCAAATGTTTTGCAATTTTGCACGAGTAAATATTTCCCCAAAACTGCTTACGGTATTGCAAATGGTCTACGCACGCCCCTTCTGGTACCTCCCATACAAATGTTCCTTTCCGCCCACTTCAGAGATGGAGTAATAATATCAATAAATCCAACGCGATCGTACCCTAATTCTTTATTTAGTAAAGCTATAGCAGGATACAGTTTTTGAGAAAAACAACTGGAAGTCTAGCCACGCCCCATCTGGTACCTCCCATACACATCTGGTATCGATTAATATTATTAATAGACCTAATGCAAACGTGCCCAAATGCTGTATTTAGTAAAGTTCAAGCAGGATAAAATTTTGGAGACAAAAGCTGGATGTCTAGTCACACCCCTTCTGGTACCTCCCATACAAATTTACAACTCCGCCCATTTTAGAGATGGAGTAAGAATATCAATACACTTGACACGATCGTGCCCAAATTATGTAGTGTGTTAAGTTGTAACAGGGTAAAGTTTTGGAGAAACAATTGGAATTCTAGCGACGCCTCTTATGGTACCTCCCATACAAATGTACCTTTCCGCCCACTTTAGATATGGAGTAATAATATCAATACACCCAACGGGATCGTACCCAAATTCTGTACTTAGTAAAGCTATAAAAGTAAAAAGTTTTGGAAAAAAAAATTGAAGTCTACGCACGCCCCTTCTGGTACCTCCCATACAAATGTACCTTTCCGCCCACTTCAGAGATGGAGTAATAATATCAATAAATCCAACGCGATCGTACCCTAATTCTTTATTTAGTAAAGCTATAGCAGGATACAGTTTTTGAGAAAAACAACTGGAAGTCTAGCCACGCCCCATCTGGTACCTCCCATACACATCTGGTACCGCCCACTTTAGAAATCGATTAATATTATTAATAGACTTAATGCAAACGTGCCCAAATGCTGTATTTAGTAAAGTTCAAGCAGGATAAAATTTTGGAGACAAAAGCTGGATGTCTAGTCACGCCCCTTCTGGTAACTCCCATACAAATTTACAACTCCGCCCATTTGAGAGATGGAGTAAGAATATCAATACACTCGACACTATCGTGCCCAAATTATGTAGTGTGTTAAGTTGTAACAGGGTAAAGTTTTGGAGATACAATTGGAATTCTAGCGACACCTCTTATGGTACCTCCCATACAAATGTACCTTTCCGCCCACTTTAGATATGGAGTAATAATATCAATACACCCAACGCGATCGTGCCCAAATTCTGTATTTAGTAAAGGTATAACATGATAAAGTTTTGGAGAAAAAATCTGAAAGTCTAGACACGCCCCTTCTGGCACCTCCCATACAAATGTCCTACCTCGCCCACATTAGAAATCGAGTAATAATATCAATATAATAGAAATTTTTTTTTTACTGAGGGTGATGGTATATGTAAGTCGGGTTGCCCGACTGAACCTTTCTTACTGATTTTTTTATGTCCTTTGTGTTTTCATGATAGTTTTCATATAAGAAGGGTGACTTATTAGGCCATTCAAGCCGACCCTATTTCTTTGGGCTGCCAAAGCCACTAGAGAGTCATTGTGTTGAGCTTCTGTAACTTCTGTAACCGGCTTCCTAAGACGCATCGATGGTAGCATGCCATGCAGGTCAACATAGCGCCTTATAACATTTGCAACGTATGTTCAGTGGCATTGTCCGAGGAACACTTGATCTATTGAACGTTGTGAGCTGCTTGGTGACCTCCCAAGAGAGGGTCATTCCCAACACAGTACAACACATGGGACTGAATTCTAAGAACTGCACGTGAAAGTGGCCTTAAAAGGAAGAAGTTCTGCATCATTCGTTTTGTCAAGAAACATTCCATAATAATTTAATATCGATTTGAAGTTAGTAACACGATTTTGATAACCGCTTGGAGATACTTGTTATGGTACAATATCTATCAGAAATGTAATAACTTAAACCTTCATATACAATGTAATGGCATCTGCATAAAACCTAAATAATACAAACGTACTAAACTTTTTTTAATTCAAAGCAACAGCAAGTTAAACAGCACAAAAATTTACACATTTTAGAATTATTGTGAGACTAAGTGCGTAATTGCGTCGTGTGCATGTGAACTCTCCACAAGACATTTTCAGTTTGCCCCTTAAAATTTAGGGCCATAATGAGCTATTTTTTGTTGGTGTCCTCTTAAACGTTTTAATGCGCTCATTTAATTACATTAAGTCGTAATTTTATGTGGAATTTCTCTCTCCCTCTTTTGCTTCCCAGTCACCATAATATCACTGTGCCATGACATTATTGTCTGCCAACACAGCCACATTGTGTGCAACTATTTCAGATGTCGCTGATGCCAAAGTCTCATCTCGTACATTAAAAACTTGAAGCAGCAGAGACTTTGCCAGCTGCGTCAGACTGCCTGTCACTTCACTAATATACATAAATATAACAAAGTTAGACAAACTGGCCTGAATGTATGTATATGGTTAATTGTGATGTCCCGCAAAGAGCTAGGTAACGTTTGGCCAAAATTGTACGCAGTATAGAAAACAAAAGCTAAAGTTATTATTTAATTTTCTCCGCTAACGCATCTGCAGTATGCGCGACAAAGAAGCCCTAAACAAATATTGTGTCTGCTTGTCTTTATACACGTACTCTTTGTTGTCTTTTTAAAGACAACAAATATGTTGTCGTCTCTGGACTAATTAACGTTAATTTTATTGGTCTGGCATCAAAAACATGTCACAGTCAAAGACCCATTGGGAACGTGTTATGTGGGTAGGAGGTTTTTGTTGGGTATTTGATTTTTGAACAATTGTGGCCAAGAAAACTTAATAAGCAAACACGGATGTTATTCGAAATTGTCGTTGCAACAGTAATTTGTTTGTCAGAGAAAGAGTTGAATTTTAAGATGAAACAGTTTAAGTGATGGACAATTGATAATGTCAGTCAACGGTTCAACCAATATCAGGTAGGCGTAAGTAAAGCATATCGAAGTCGTTGGTTATAAACAAACAACTTATGCTTCATAGACCTAAAGCTCGTTTGAGAATCTACTTTTCGAATTGCATTTGAGAAGTTTACCATATAGGTTCTTTGGAGCTGGACGATGTTATTTATGAGGCCGAAATGATGTGGTCAACAAAAAATGTTTACCTTCCAAAGCATTGGGTTTTTATTTAATATAACTGTATGGCACGAACAATAAAGCATTTTGTTAGCATATTATTTTAGCATTTTGTTTATAGTAATAACCAGGGCAACCGGAAATATGACCTTAAAATTATATTTTATGTGCATAAAATATGACCTAAAAATTGCAAAATATGACCTTAAAATCAACAATAACATGCTCTAAAAAATTAAAGACACACAATTTTTTTCATGCCGATTGACTCGACACTTATACTGCGAAGTTGCTGTCAACAACATTCGAGGGAAGCCGACAATGAAAGAAAATGTTTCTTTTTTTTATGATGACTGGAGCCAGGAGTTGAACCTGTGATCTCCCGCATGGTAGTCGCGTGTTCTAACCACTATGCCTCGGCCGGTCCCCTTCTTCACATAAGCATTAGTTTTATTTACGTTTTCATATAAATTCCTAATACATTCACACAATCGATGGAGACCATGAGCAATACATGTCACATGCTTCACTTTTGGATAAAATGCTACTATAGCTTTTGCAGGCTTTACCATGTATACAGTATATATAGAGCATACGTCACAAAAAGCGTTATTCTTATTGAAGTTGACGTCCAGATTTTTGATGGCGTCGTCCTACAGTCGAGCAATTGTTGAGTAAGTAGTCCTTTCCATGGCTGCTGTATGTAGTAAAAATTTCCCACTTGAAGTTTCCTTGTCTGAACTTAACCTACCTGCTGTAACGTTGCATCTATGGTTTCATCGATTGAGATCCATATAAATACATTTTTTAGTTTTGCTCGAATATTGTCCATATATTTTACGAACAAAAAATTAATGTGAAAAATATAAAATATGCTTAAAAAGATACATTTTTTAAAAAAATTTGACCTAAAAAATTAAAATATGCCTCAAAAAATGAGGTTTTTTTTAAATTATGCTCCTAAAACCATAATTTGCCGATATATGGGTAAAATATGCTCTAACAAATAGGTCTCAAAACACTTGTAGGACCATGAAACGTGTAAATACATTACCCATTTGTTAATATCTCGTTGAAAAAAAAAAATTCTGTAGCATATTTCCGGTTGCCGTGGTAATAACCATCCTGAGCCACATTGCACCCAGTAACCAGTATGTATTTTGTATTAATTCAAAAAGTCTATAGTCTACATTGTTTGGACCACTAGATGTTGCACACATCACTCACTCGTTTGTGTGTATTTGGTGTGAGAGCATAATTTGTTTGGGACATGTTGCATCAATTGTTGCCAAAAAAATAAAGTTACTACTCCAAAAGTATACAATTTATGAAAGCAGCGAAAAAAGTTCTAGATATTTTGGATGAGTTTTCGCCACCATTTGGCAGATGTGGACGATATCATGTCGACCAATTTGTTGGCAATTGTTTGTGAGAGTTAAAAGTCACACAGAGAGTGTTGTGGCCAAATATTTATAATTATGAAGACATTAATCAAATATTTGAAGGAAAGTTGGGAAGTTGATGATGGCACAATGAATATGTGAATATGAATAATAAATGGAAACAATATTAATGCAATTGTTTGACTTATAATTTGACAGAATTTTAAATATTTGAAGAAAAAAAATTATGAATTTTGATCAAAACAGTGAGAAGGTATCAATATTTTTCATATGTTTAACATAAAACTTTGAAAGGACTTGTTTAATCATTTCAACTATGGGATTATATCACACGAAATTTGTTCCATTATTTCGTCACCAGTAAGTTTGGGAAATGGCCAGATGTTTCCAAAAAATATGTGCTTTTTATTTTTTAATGTCGAACAAAGATTTTTACTTACTTACTTACTTAGCTGGTACTTCTATGCAATCTCAGTGGATTATATATTGCACGTAGAAAAATATTATAAGCGCCTAGATCTTCTGCGCTTCTTCTCCAGTTAGTCACACCGAGTTCTGTAAGGTTCTCAGTAACCTGGTCTTTCCAACGGAGTTTAGGTCGCCCTCTTCTGCGCCGTCCATCGAGTTCATTGGCGAAGACTTTTCGAGATGGAGCATTTTCGTCCATGCGTACAACATGACCTAGCCAACGCAACCGATGATGAGCCCATATATTTTACGGAGTATTTTTCTCTCGAATACCGTCAGAACCGATTCATCCGCTTGTGTCATAACCCAGGATTCTGAGCCATACATTAAGACAGGTAGAATTAGTATCTGGTATAGCTTGAGTTTTGTTCGTCGAGAGAGGGCTCTGTCATTGAATCGCTTGCTTAGTCCGTAGTAGCATTTATTTGCAAGCAGGATTCTTCTCCGGATTTCTAGGCTGACATTATTTGCTTTGTTGATGGTGGAGCCTAGTCAAAATTATCTACCACCTCGAAATTATAGTTGTCAACGTTCACGCAGTTTCCCAAACGAGTAGATTCTTTGTTCGTTGAAACTAATAACTTCGTTTTGTCCTCGTTCACCGTTAGACCCATTTTCGCTGATTCCTTCTGTATACCTGAGAATGCTGCAGTCACATCCCGCAGTTTTCGACCGATGATGTCACGCGAGTAACATGTGGCTTTTGTTGAATATAGTGCCACTCGTGTTTACTGCAGCTTTTCTTATTATCATCTCCATCACAATGTTGAAGAGATCGCACGATAGGCCGTCGCCTTGTTTTAGGCCTCGTCTGGTATAGAATGGCTCCGTAAGGTCCTTGCCAATCTTCACTGAAGACTTCGTGTCAGTCAGCGTCATTCCGCAAAGACGTATCAGCTTCGCTGGAATACCAAACTCAGCCATGGCTTCAAGTAATTTCTGCCGTATCGGGCTGTCGAAGGCAGCTTTATAGTCGACAAAAAGATGGTACGTGTCGATCTGTTTCTCTTGGGTCTTTTCCAGGATTTGCCGAAGTTTGAAAATCTGGTCAGTTGTTGATTTTCCAGGTCTAAAGCCACACTGATAAGGCCCGATCAGGTTGGATAACACTGGCTTTAGTCTCTCACATAGCACACTCGACAGGACCTTATATGAGATGGGTAAAAGGCTGATCCCGCGGTAGTTGGAGCACACACTTGGATCACCTTTTTTCAGCACAGGACATAATACGCTTACATTCCAATCGTCGGGCATGCACTCTTTAAGCCAAACCGTGCGCAGGAGCTGGTGCATGCTCGTTATCAACTCCTCGCACCCGGACTTGAAGAGCTCTGCGGGCAGACCGTCGGAACCGGCTGCTTTGTTGTTTTTCAGCCACGATATTGCTCTTCTTACTTCGGTTTGACTTGGTGGTGGCCAATCTAAGCCGTCGTCGACAATTGGCGTGATAACTTCACGTGCGCTGCCTTCTGGAACCAGCAGTTGCTGGAAGTGTTCTCTCCATATGTGCAGCACACACTGCGTATTCGTGACCAGATTTCCATCACTGTCCTTACAGGTGGAGAGGCCATTACCGTATCCATTTGCTCTTACTTTCTGGTAAAATTTTCGGGCCTCACCTCTATCACTGTATCGCTCTATATCCTCGTTCTCCCGTTCCTTCATCTGACGTTTTTTTAGCCTAAATAGCTGTCTCGCCCGTTTTACTTTCTCCTTATGTCGTTCCCTAACAGCACGGGTTACAATTGGCTGTAGCGTTGCCATATAAGCTTATTGAATATCCGCCTCTCTATTGATGTCGTTTAAGATTTTTACTTAAGTTTTGTTTGTCACCATATAAGAACATTATTTCTTAAACTTTAGGAACAAATATTCAAATATATGATGGTAGTTCGAGGACCTTAAATGCTCAACATCTTTCAAAATTTTCCATAATTACAAAATTTAAAAAAAAATCAAAGTTGTCTCTTGTATGTTAATTTTGAACATGCTTAGTGGATTTGGAGAGGTGGCAGTATAACATACAAAGAAATGAAACAATAAGACTGTCAATAAATGCAGATGACGTCCTTAAACGTTATGAGGACCATGATGTAAAGTTATGAACCAGTAATGCCCGTTCTATCTACAGGGATGGTGCCTCTATCCAATTGGCAGATGTCCTCAAAAAATACAAGGCTCTCATCACAACAATACAGGAAATGCAATGGAAGGAACACGCGCACACGACGAAAGAATGTAACGACGAGTTTTCCCTCTTTGAAGCTAGGATAGATTCAGTGGTGACCCTGTACTCAGTTTGGCGAGATTGGTGACCAATTTTTTTTTATGGACCCCAAACGATTCTCAAAATCACTGTGCCCCTCGAAAAAAGGTGTAATCAGTTTTTGTCCAAAAGTTAACTCAAACTTCGTGATAGCGCTAAACTATATTCGGCAATATTGTAGCTGGGAGTTTTGCACTCTAACTTTATTAACAATTTATGCCAAAAAGGTTGGTTATCCCTGCACTTTTTCAAAAAAAAAATTGAAGAAAAAATTAGCATTTTTCACTTTTTTATAAAATAGTGGCTATAACTTCGTCAAACCTAAAAAATAGTGAAAGAGTCATAAAAGTTTGAAATTTCGAGGCAAAAAACACACAGATATGACAAGTTATCAATATAACTATGTATATGGTTGGAAAGGCCGCAGTCTCTTCTTTCTAAAACCGCTGAGAAACTTTAAATCGGTTGAAATTCAACCACGTTACTGGCTTTTAAGTGCGTAAAAGTACAACAAACCGGTATCCTCGTGGTCTTTCTGATCTATTTAGATTGTCTAGACCCGTTCAGATTGTATTGGTATGTTCAAGAAAGTTATTCAACTTGACCATGGCTACACTTTTGGCGAACATTGTTAGTGACAAATTTCGACTCCCTCAATGTAATGCCCAAAAAAGTAAAAAATCCAAATTTTTTCTTAAATTTTTTTTGAAAAAGTTACAGCGCAAAAGTCCCAGCTACAATATTGCCGACTATAATTTAGCACTGTCACGTAGTTTGAGTTAGCTGTTGGACAAAAACTGATGAAAACTTTTTTCGAGGGGCACAGTGATTTTGAGAATCATCTGTGGTCCATAAAATAAAATGGGTCACCAATCTCGCCAAACTGAGTATAGGTTTTTATTACCCTTCGATAGTAGAATCGAACCTATACTGTCTAGTTGTTGTGTTTTTTCACTGTTGCACTGTGTAATTAGTATTACGTAAGAATAACGAGTTCTACCACAAGGATACTTGGTCAGGGTCCCTCAAGCAGGGTGCCTCTAAACAGCGATAATTAATACTATTTAATAGCGATAGCGAGTTATATTGCAAGGATATTAGATCAGAGTCCCTCAAGCAGTTTGTCTCTAAACAAGGATTAGTGCTTCGGGAGTATAACGAGTTCTGTCAGAGTCCCTCAACCAGGGTGTCTTTAAACAAGGACTAGTAGCGCACAAGGATTCCGCATTCGACGTGTGGTGTGTTGCTGGGGTGGTGTGTTGTGCTTATGGCGTGGTGAACTACGGTGTTTTGGTGTGGTATGCTGCGGTGTGGTGTGATTTGCTGCGTTGTAGTGTGTCGCGGTTATCGTCGCTCAGGCATGTGTCAAGCGGACGTGCGTGTGATGCGCGGTGCTAAAAACGATCGTAACCAAAGGCAACTATAAATCGCAATAGTCCATACCACCATTCCTTCTATGGAAGGAAACGGGGATCTCCATATGTTAATACAGATATAGAAAATTGGTCACGAATACAGAGTGCAAATATTGAGGAAAGACTTTCGTACTCAGCTTGATCCCGAAGGCAGCATATGTGACGAAATCATGTCAATCATCGACGACGGAGTAGATTGTCAATCTCCGAACCAAATCCAGATCAGCACGGCAATTGCATGACTTAAAAACAATAAAGCTGCGCGAGCCGATGAACTACCAGCAGAGATTTTTTAGGCCGGCGGCGATGAGATGGCAACGTGCATGCACCAGGTCATAAACACTATTTGTCTAAAGGACATCATTTCCGATGATTGAAATCTGAGAGTTCTATGGCCTGCGCTTAAGAAAGCCTTTTACTCTTCGTATACAGGGTCATGTCTACTATGTTATGTGAAATACTAAAACCCAGTAGGGCTTTACCTCGTAAATCAAAGACCAACCAAATATACACTCTACGACAAATCCTTGAGTAGTCCCAAGAAACGCAAATCGACACCAACAATCAGTCTATCTGAGCTTTGTATCCCCGCGAAGCTACTACGATTTTTCGGGATGACACGGACTCCGTGAAGTCTTTAGTGAAAATAGGCAAAAATCTGACGGAGCCATTTTATACAATGCGGAGCTTTAGACAAGGCTTTAGACAAGTCTATCATGCGATCTCTTTTCTATGACCTTTTATATTTTTTGCCTATATTGATGTTTGTTCGGTTAGGTTTTTAGATATAAATTAGATTTCTCATTTCAATCTTTAGCAGAATTATAACTAAGGCTTAAATAAGGGGGGTTACTATGTAACTCGATTCGAAAGTTAAATATTACGAATTCGGATTTTTCCTACCAACTAACTCGAATTCGCAAATACATTTCCTACTTTCGAGTTGCCATATCCGATTGTCGGATACTCATACTCTACTTTCGGATATGCATCACTATGTATTTCGAATTTAGATGTCAGAATCGGTCGAAAGTTGACATTTGTACTCGTTTGATGTTTAG
The DNA here is from genome assembly GCA_964034835.1 of Muscina levida. Taxonomy (NCBI): domain Eukaryota; kingdom Metazoa; phylum Arthropoda; class Insecta; order Diptera; family Muscidae; genus Muscina; species Muscina levida. The sequence continues at coordinate 31,270,426 of OZ035881.1, forward strand.
TTAACGGATGATACATAAAAAGATCTTTAAAAAATCGAAACAACGATAGCAGACGCTGAAAAATGTAAGTATTTCTTAAATATATATATATTGGTTGATAAATGTTAATTAAAGTCTTTTTCAATAGGGAAAATACTACGAAAAATTTAAATACCAAGCAAAGCCAATTTGAGATCATGCTCAACTTTATGACGGAGCATCCACAGTTGGCTAAGGGGTACATAAAAGCTGCGGACGACAAACAAGCCACCAATGATTTATGGGCACGATTGGTAGAAGACCTAAATGCAGCCGGTCCACCAATGCGGCAAGTGGTCGGTTGGAAAAAGGTAAGTAATACAAAGTTTGTCCATAAATGGAAATTAATTTTTTCTACTTAGGTTTGGGCAGACCACAAGACCCACCTTAAGGCCAAATTGTGGAAGAACCGCATTAATTTTTAGGGCACAGGCGGTGGGCCGGCAAAAATTTGTTCATTCACCGCACTTGAAGAAAGTGTAATTAATTTACTTCAAATGAAGGAGGCGGTTGACGGTATGAGTGGGGTGAGAAAATTTGGAGCAAACAGTACCTACACAACTGGCGACCACACTGCTACGGGAACCAGTAACAACGCCGGGCAAGATGTTAACACTGTACATGACACACTGTCCCTTCCCCACCTCGTTGTTCATCAACTGCTCGCACACCCATCACACCACGAGCACCATTCAATCGCGCTGTGCCGTCTTCACTTTCTAACCAAAGGGCAACCGAATCCATTTTTATAAGAAACAAATATTTCTTGTTAACTTTTATTTTTATTGTTTTGTTATTTTTGACATTTTTGCGTAGGAAATGCTGCCAACTTTGAATAATACATTCGAAAGTACTGCCAAAAATAGTTCCAATTAGTGGCAGCACTTTTCACTCGAGCCGAAAGTGTTACATGGTAAGAGCTCAAATTCGGATCGAATACAACTTTCGAGCTGTTCGAACTTTCGAATCGAGTTACATAGTAACCCCCAAATAATGTAAATTAATATATCCGAGTAAAAAAACAAGTTAGACTAATTTTATCAAATGATGTCTATAGGCTGTTTTATTTGTGATAAGTACAAAACTGGTCATTACTAATATTGACTGAGGACACTGACACAAGTACTCTATGGTTGTCCCTACATATTATGTACAGCGTATGAGTAATATTAAATGTATACTAATATTATATTAACCATACGCACATCATATTGTGGATTTATGGCTTAATAACACAATGGGACAGTCTTATATGTCCCATATACAAGAAAGGAGATCGTAGTAAACGTAAGAACTACCGTGGAATAATCCTATTAACAATTACGTACAAGGTCCTTTCGAGCATATTTTGTGAACGTCTATAGCCAATTGTAGAAAATCTAATTGGATCAGTGCGGCTTTAGTCCTGGTAAATCTACGACGGATCAAATATTCAGCTTACGAAAAATCCTGGAAAAAAACTCATGAAAAGCAGATCGACACCCACCACCTCTTTGTCGACTACAAAGCTGCCTTCGACTCTCCGATAAGGAATAGGCTATATGAGGACACGTCTTAGTTTAGTATTTCTTTACAGCTGATTTGACTTTGCAGATGTACCTTGGAAAACACACAATCCTCGGTTAAGATTGGTAAGGATCACTCTGAACCATTCATCAGGGGAAGTGGTCTTAGGCATGGCGATAGCTTGTCCTGTACACTATTTAATATAGTTATGGAGAAGGTGATGGGAACTACTGGTGTCAACATGTCTGGCACCATATTCCACAAGAGCCGCATGTCACTAGCCTTTGCCTATGATATAGACATCATTGGCCGAAATTTGCGGGATGTTACTGCAGTTTTTTCATCACTAGAAAAGGTTGGCGACGTGCCACCATCTGGTAGGACTAAGCGGAGAGCGGACGCAGGAGACCGAAGCGTGTGGAATTCTTCTTTTTTTAAATTTTTTGTTAAAATTAATTGAAAGGCTACACACTGCAACTTTTTCCTTAGTTCTCAGTTGGTGCTGTAACAGCTCTTCCTTATAAAATGACCTTACGTCCAGATATATTGTACAGACGTATTCATTGAGACTGTCTGCACTGTAATCCTTTCTACAGTTTTAATACATGTCATATCCTTAACCGTCTACGCTCCACATGCAGAATTTTACTATTGCCACAAAAGTAATTTACTTTAAAGTAGGGCACTTCTAACTATTCAGAGTTTAACAATGTTTACCGAAATTTTGAAGAAAGGACAGAAATAATGAAAGTTATCTACATAAAAGTTTTCTATCATAGTCATATTTTTACAACAGCAGCCTGACGCATGGGCCACAATATTGTTTTGCAATCTATATTGTTCTAAACATTCATGAACAAAACGCAGGAAGGAATCATATAGGATGATTCTAACAACGTACACATTTTTGTTGGTATATTTGTTAAAAAGCCATCTAACAGATATTAAAAAAATGCTTTCTCTCACTTACTCTCAAAAAATCGCATAAAAACCGCAACAGAGTTAAACGGCCAAAGTTCATCTTCAGTGCAACAATGCTCATTCAAAGGCCATTCAAAAATCATAAAAATATATTAACAGCTCGCATTTACATTTTACACAGCCATCCTTGTTCGGTGGTAAACCAAAGACAATAAAAAACATTTTCAATTGCATTTGTGGTACAAAAGCAGAAATCAAAAGCTTTAACTCTTTTCGAATGCATAAAAGTTGCAATAAAAGTTTGCTCCCTCTCTCTGCTGCCTTGCCTTCCCACCTTGCCACCAGCAACATCTGACGTCAGGTGTTATAGTACTCATCAGTCGACGCGTTGTTTTTAATGTCTCTGGCTTTTGCGAGACAAACTTTAGCATTATGATGGAATTATGCCATGAAAAGTTATGATGTGGGTGGGTGGTGGACGGGTTTGTGGACGTGGATTTGGTTGATTGTACGCCGGCCGCAATGTTTACAGTTTAAGTAGTTTTCCCTATACTTAGTTTTATATCAGACGGAATTTGCATATTGTATAAATGTAAAGTTTAAGCGAATGAAAATTATCATAAAACCAAATTTATGATGAAAGGCATCAGGTAAATGGAATGTGCTAGCATATAATGGAAAATTTGGTGTGGAAACGTAGGTGATGTAAAGGGAATAAACCATTTGGTTGTCCAGTTATGAAAATAAATCTGGAAAATGAAAGCTTATATCTTGCTTAAATGATTGCTTCAATAATGTTTAGTCACTGGTCGTTATAAGTTTGCATGCGAATTTTTGTGTGATGCAATTTTTGGTTGAATGGTTTGAAGAGTATTCATTGCGCTTAATGCATGAGAGTTATTTGCTTAAGTACACAGACACACAAAATTAAATTCATGTACCGAGCTCGGGGTCGTCATGGGGGTTGCTTAAACCAAATCTGAAGTAAATTTTACTCTATCACTACAGTTTTTTGACATAACCTCAAACTTTGGGGGCAAATTTTGTAGTTCCGTGAAAAACCTGACGTGATAGTCTAAAAAGACTTCAGATTTGGTTTCAGTGACCCCAAAAACATATAGTAATAATGATCTGATCTCGAGCTCAGAACAAAATTTTTTTTGTGTGTCTGTTAGTAACAACCGCCCTTGGTATGATGGTTAGAACAAGCGACTACTATGCGGGAGATCCCGGATTCAATTCCCACCTCTAATTATCTACATTATTCTTTCATTGCCGGCCCCTTCGATGTTGTCGACAGAAACTTCGCAGCATAAGAATCGAGTTAATCGTCATGTCTAGTAAAAAGCTGCTCAACCAGTACAGAAATTTCAGTCAGGTAAACTGACTGATAAATACCATCACCCAATATAAGATATTGTTGAAGTCTTGAGTTATTGAAATGAATAGATTTTTAATTAAAATAAAATTACTTATGTATAATTTTTCCCCTGCTTGTGGTGCAAAATCGTCCAAAACTTTACTTATTTGCATAGGGGGTAAGGTACCGGTTTGGAATTTATGTGAGAAATATTAATTTTTCAAAAAAAATTTTATTTTGATAGGGGTTACCAAAAGGGCTGAACCGATACAGTCCTTATTCATTCCTGACTCAAATTTTCATACGTACAACTTACGAATAATTTGACTGAATTCAGTGCACTTACAAAAAAGATATGTATGTAAGACTATGGGGGTGAGTTCGGTCCTTTGTATGGGAGGTACCAGAAGGGGTGTGTTAAATAGTTAGGTTTTCTGAGGTTTCGCCTCCTATCACAATATAAATTAACCGACTAATTTCCATTACCCTTCAAATGTCCGTGTCGAAGTTATGGAAGAATTATTAATTTCCCAAACATAGGTCATTTTGTATGGGAGGTACCAGAAGGGGTGACCCGATATAGTCCATATTCACTCCTGATTCATATTTTCATAAGCGTACAAATTACTCATAATTTGATTGAATTCAGTGTACTTAGAAAAAAGATATGTTTGTAAGACTATGGGGGTGAGTTCGGTCATTTGTATGGGTGGTACCAGAAGGGGTATGGCAAAGGTTCCGGTTTTCATAGCGTTTATCTACTTTTGCAAGATAAATAAACTGACAAAATTTAAATATTCTACGATCGTCCGTTTGGAAGTTATGAAAGAAATATAAATAATCCAAAAATAGGTAATTTTGTATGGGAGGTACCAGAAGGGGTAGAGCTATTTTGCCCATTTACAATCCCATAAGTTCGTTTTGATAAATATTAATACTGGTAGATTTTCATACCGATCCGTTAAAGTTTACTCGAGTTATCCTGCTGACCAGCCATCCAGCCAGCCAGACAGACGGACATAGCTCAATCGTCTTAAAAAGTCCTGAAACGAATTTGGTCTTAAGATACTTGGGGTCTAACTCATCTCCTTTAATGCGTTACACTTTTTTTCGTATCAAATGATATTTACCCTCATCCCTAAGGGTGATGGTATAAAAAGTCACGTTCGCAATCGTCGATGAACAAGTAGGGGCCGTTAGTTTTGAATCTAAAAATAGAAATCGTGTTAATTCACAACAACGCGGCAAAATATCCCATATCTCACTCATGGGGTGTAAAGGGAAATTAAGTTATAAGTTATTAATAACCTGGGAAAACATCATCTCATTAAAAACAACATATTCTTGAAATTTGGCAGTAACAACAGAAATATCCATGAGTTCCACCACTTAGAAAAGAATTTAAGCGCTTTGGTCTCTTGTTGATCTAAGTAAATAGTTCGTCGCAACATGTTTAGATAACAGCTACTTCTCCTGGTCCATGTAACGAAGTATTGATCGCCGCCTCCTGCGTCGCCCACCCAGTCAATTGCCGAGATTCCGATCTGAAACATTTTCATCCATTCGTATACCATTTTCATCCAGCCGCTTGTGTCATGTAAAACAAGACAGGCAGCATTAGTGTCTGGTAGAGTTGGAACATCATTCGCCGAGAAAGGGTTTTGTCATTAAATCGTCTCTTGATTTCCAGGCAGACGTTATGAATTTAGGTTACGGTGGAACCAAGGTATACAAAATTATGTACCACCTTAAAGTTATATTTGTCAACGTTCCCAGAGTCCCAATGCAATATCCATTGAAACCAATAGCGTGGTTTGGTCTAAATTTATCACCAGACCCATTTCTTTCGACTGCTTCTCAATGCTTGAGAAGGCCTTAGAAACATAGCGCATTCATCAGCCCATGATTTCGATCAAAGGCATACTCCAGTAGCATGTGACTTTTATTCAAGTTGATACCAGTCGTGATTACTGCAGCCTTTTTTATGTGATGTAATATTGTCGACTGCCATTCCTAGAGGGTTTAAGCATACTTGGGCTATCATAGGGGGTCGTTGGCAATCGCACTGTAATATGCCCAGCGCAACATGGGTTAGGCTTCCACGGCGAGACTCATGTAAAACCATGCTTCTCAATGATTGTCAAGGCCGCAGTAACATCCAGCAGTCCTCAGCCAATGACATCTACCATCAGCAAATTTGCGACATCATATAAATATATGGTTATATGGTACAGATTGTGTTAACTGCAGTTTTGCGCATGATCGTCTTCATTATGGTGTTAAAGAGATCGCATGCCAGACTATTGCCTAGTCACGAGACTCGCTCAATAGAAAAATGCCTTTGTCATATCTGACTGTTTGTAATCGATGACAAGTGTCGATCTGCAATTCTTGCGTCTTCTACAGTATTTGTCATAGTGAAAATATCTGGTGGTTCGTAGATTTACCATGTCTAAAGCCACACTGGTAGAATCCAATCTGTTTCACTAAAATGAGCTTTGCTCTTAAACTTAGGACACTCGACATAACCTTCTATGTGATGGGTAAAAGGATGATTCCGCGGTAGTAGGTGCACACTATTAGATTTCCTTTCTTAATCACATCGGGCATGCAGTCCTATAGACAAATTATGTTTTTGAGCTGGTTCAACCACTTTGCCTTAATAAGCTCTGCCGGTTGTCCATCGACACCCGCAGCTTTCTTGTAATTAAGCCGTGCAATTACCGTGTTGATCTCGTTTTGATTCGATGGAGAACAATATGTCATCGATGATTAGCGTGATTTCGTCACTTATGCTGCCTTCGGGAACGGATAGAGATCGAAAGTGTTCCCTCCATATTTGCAGCACACTCTGAGTGTCCCTGACCAGATTTCCGCCTCTGTCCTTACAGGTGGGTAACCCTGTTCCAAAACCTTTGATTTTAACCTTTTGGTAGAACTTTCGTGCTTCACGTCTAACCCTGTAGTTTGCGATACCCTGGCTTTCTCTTTTCTTCCACAGACGCTATTTCCGCCTGAACAAGCGTTTCATCTTCCTTTTATTCTCATTACAATGCTTCGTCACCGCGTCGCCATTGACTGCAATTTTGCCTTGTATGCAGCATCCATTTCCTTCAGACATTTCGCGACATTCATCTTCGTACCAGGGCTTGTCTGAGCTTGGTTTTTCATAGCCCAGTACGGTCGTTGCAGCAGCGGTTATAGAATTCGCAATATGCAGCCACTGTGTGTCGAGAACACCAGAACTATGGGGGGTTTGTTTGAAGTAAATGAGAGAGTTGGTTGGAGTAGGCATTGGCTATATCGGTGGTATGCAGCTTCGTGATCTCTAGTTTCCTTTGCGTTTGGTTACGAGTGTTTTTAGCACTACTAAATCTTGTGCGTACCTTGGCTGCAATTGGGTGGTGATCCGAGTCAATCCAGGTGCATATCCGAAAATAATGGTCTGTATTAAGTATTCGGTGGGTCGTCAATATTTAGCGGGGTTCTTGGTTTCCTTTTCTTTCTATTCATAATAGTTTTTTTTATTTCAGGAGAGTGGCTAATTAGGCCAGGGTGCCTGATGCTAGTTTCTTGGGGCTGCCAAAGCCACTAAGCGAGCCGTTGTGTTTAGCTTCAGTAACTTCTGTTACCTACTCCCTTGGACGCCCCGGTGGTATCATGCCATTTAAGTTGCTCAACACTGCGCCTTCTCACATGTCCTCTCACTAAACGGGAGTTTAATAGCATTGCCCGGGGAATACGTGATCTCTCGGATGTTGTAAGCTGCTTAGGGACCTCCAAAGATAGAAGTCCCAAGTGAGTAACGATCAGAAAAATGTTTTGAAGAGAATATCTTCCCGAAAAAACGGCCACGACCTAGACGCCGTGTTACTGAAAAGAGATAATAAGCTGAATCAATACATTGTTTCAGTCAAATGACACATTTTTGTTGTTTTCAATCGAAAAAACGACAAAACAACAAAATAATACAGCAAAATCTAACCCTACTCAAAATCTAAGCTACATAAGTAGTGTAGCATAACTATGCTTGCGACAGCAACAGCAAGATCACTAATAACATTAAATCTACGAAATTGTTTAAGTTTTTTCCGAAAAGCGTAACTGATTTACATGGGAATTTTTTGTGTGCCCTCCATGTCTTGTAGAATAAAGGATTTAATTCAATACTAGTTTCATACAGATATTTGTAGCTGTGTTCGTAGTAAAAAACTTACATATATGTAAACAACGGATACGACATAGAACTAAGCCAGCATTTGGATGTGTGTGTGTTTCTCTATTTGTGTGTATATTGTTATATCCTGTTGACAGCGTGGCTGCAGACAAGAAAGTGCCATCTTAGTAGTTTCCGCGGGGAAGCTTTGGTACACACCACTACCAGTAATCCACATTGAATATGCAAAAAGTCTTGATTTTATGTTGCTAATGCGTAGACAATTCTCAGTTGTGTCTCGTTCTCTAGTTGATAACAACTTATAATATTTCTGCAACATGAGCAATTTTTTAGAGATTCAAATAAAACCAGTTGTTTACAAGCAATCGGCGGTTTTGTACAAATGTTTGTAAATGTCAGCGAATTGAAGGGAGTTGCAAATCTAAACTTCAAACTGAAGACATTGTAACTAAATGCGTCATAAGTTTTCATATTTCTTGAAAGCATTTATATTTTTGTGTTGGATTCGGATATGTTGCAAGTGGTAAATACAGTGGTGTGAAAATAGATGAAATGTAGCTGTATTTATTTAATCTCCCCTGAATAAGGAGAACGATATGTCTACCAAATTGAGTTCGAAATAATTAACAGACGCTACAAAAATTTTTGTTGATTTTTCAGGGTAACTATCAAATTTATAAACTTGTCGAATTTTTTAGAGACTTTGCGCGGTAACCTAAATGACATGCAACTAGGCTTGCCAGATGGTCGGGATTAGGCGGGATTTTCCCGACTTCTCGCGAAAATCCCGACTCCCGAGTATTGAAGTAATTCAGGGGAAAATCCCGACTTTTAAATATTTACTACCTATATTTAGAAAAATGTAAGAAACAACATATTAAAGAAGGTACAAAAAAATACTTTTCTCTTATGAACTAGTTGTGTACACTTAACATTTTTCCATTACTAGTATTAATCTCTTTCCCATCCCTAGCAATTGTCTATCATCAGATTTTACCACAGCTGTTCGGGACAATAATATTACTTTTCAAGAATTTCAAACGTCTATATTAGCTCTAGGATCTGACTCGTGTACCTTAGAAGTAGAATAGATGATAAGTCTTATGGTAGCAAAGCCAATTCTATAATAAAAGGACTTTCAGCGGACGATACAACAATTTTTGAAAGCAAAGCAATTTTACAATAGCAATTGATTATTTTAAAAACATTTCCGACTTTCAAGAAATGTAAATTTTTGGACAAATTGCAGCATTTATTTTAAAATACTTACTATTGACTTGGGAAAAATTGGGAGATATTCCCAAAGTTCTACAAATATCAGATGCAGTGTGCAATGACATGTTGAACAGCGACTACTGCAGTCTTCGAGCTGTTTATGGAGAATTGCCCAAAGATATACCAAATGACAAAATATGGTCACATTTTTTTTTACCAAATGTAGCAAAGAAAATTATTTTTAACAACTGACGAGGGAGTAAACCAAGTCAATTCGGTGAATAATAACACAAAGTATATGTGGCAAAAATAATATTAGCTTATAGTGTATGTATAAGTCATATCTGAATATGTTTGAGTTTTTTTAATCCATTATAATAATGTTTGTTATCAGCATAAAACTGCAATGAGTTTTCAAATAATAAAAAATTGTAAAATCAATATAATACGATCTTTTCATTTGTCCCGACAAATCCCGGTTTTTAGTCTCGGTTTTCCCGACTTTTCGAATTCGGTGCCTGGCAACCCTACATGCAACTACAGATGATTCTTAGAAAGAAGACAACAAAAGCTACTGAATCTCAACACAACATTCCTCTTAGCGATGTTAGAAGCCCCAAGAAACTAGTGTCATAATGCGGTGGCCATGTTAGCCACTCTCCTTAAATACACAAATTATTATGAAAACACATAGAAAATACAAGAGCCTGCATATGTAATAAGATCCATTACAGATTAAAACTTTTATCAGCTCATTGATTTGGGACTCAATTCTGAGAACTGCACGTAGAAGTTACATTTTGTCAAGTTACATGCCTTAACTTAATTTCCCTTTACACCCCATGAATGAGGTATGGGATAGCTTCTCGCGTTGCTGTGAATTAACACGCTTTCTATTTTTAGATTCACAACTAACGGCATCTACTTGTTTATCGACTAATGCAAACGTCACTGTTTGAGAAGCTCTTACTAGACACGCCGATTGACTCGACACTAATACTGCTAAGTTGCTGTCGACAACATTCGAGGGGAGACGACAATGAAAGAAAAATTTATTTATTTTTTTTCTATTAAGATGACTGGAGCCAGGAGTTGAACCTGTGATCTCCCGCATGGTAGTCGCGTGTTCTAACCACTATGCCACGGCCGGCCCTCAAGTTACATATCGGACTAGTGTTTCTCGAGTTATGTCAAACAAAAGAGCCTAAAACGTGACAAATTCCCCTATACGATACTTACTAACTTCAAATTGATATTAACTTATTATAGCATGTAACTTGACAAAACGAATGATTCAGAAGTTCTTCTTTTTGGTTCACGGTCAGTTCTCAGAATTGAGTCCCAAATAGTTCATAGTTCCGATATAGTTCATATTCACTGCTGAGTTCAGTTTTCATATGCTAACATCATATGCAAAATTTGAGTGAATTCAGTTTAGTTACAAAAAAGATATGTATGTAAAACTATGAGGGTCAATTAGGTCATTTGTATGGGAGGTACCAGAAGGCGTATGGCAAAGGTTTCGGTTTTCGTAGTGTTTGTCTACTTTTGAAAGATAAATAAACTGACCAAATTTTAATATCCTACGATCGTCCGTTAGGAAGTTATGAAAGAAATATAAATTATCCAAAAATAGGTAATTTTGTATGGGAGGTACCAGAAGGGTACCTCCCATTTTCAATCCCATAAGTTCGTTTTGAAAAATATTAATACTGGTAAATTTTCATACTGAACCGTTAAGGTTTACTCAAGTTATCCTGCTGACCAGCCAGCCAGCCAGCCAGACAGACGGACATAGCTCAATCGTCTTATAAAGTCCTGAAACGAATTTGGTCTTAAGATACTTGGGGTCTAACTCGTCTCCTTTAATGCGTTACACTTTGTTTCGTATCAAATGATCAGGGCTAACACAAATATGCCCGGAAAAACTAAAAATATGCACATTAGATAAGCATGAAAAACACTAAAAAATGCCTTTAAAACTGATAAGAAATGCACAATAGATTTTGATTTGTAGTTTATTTTATTCACTGAATACACTTATTTTTTCAATAAATATTCATCACAAGTAGCTGAAAATGAAATGGTTATTTTTTACATTACATTGATAAGACTCACACTATTGATTAATTACTCCACTGTAAACAAAATTACATAAGCGAAGTTAATGGGGAGTACTTAATCTTTTAATGTATAATAAATATTATGTATACGCCTTCACCATAATTTTTCTGACATATTCTTGATTTCCGCTTTTGAAATCTTAATCAATATAATGCACTGTATGACAAATTTAAACTTTTGACCTCACCCATGAACAAACTGACCAGATTCTGAAAATATAGCTAAAATAAAAATATAAGTATCTCCCCGTTTTTCTAGATCAGCTCATTTAAGTTTTTTACGAGCAATTCAATTTTTAGAGCAAAGCTCCCATACAACGACTTGAAAGTGACTTCTTCCTGTTCGCAGAACTCAGAGAGTTGTTAATAGATTTTGAAGAATTTTTATTTAATGTATTTCAAATGGCCTGGATGTAGTTCTGACCGAGCCCAAATTTAAAATTTGTCACAAACAAATTGTCAACAGATTTTGATGAATTTTTTTTAAATATGTTTCAAATAGCCAGGGGCTGGTTCTAACAAAGTCCAAATTTATAATTTGTCAAAAATTAAAATTGTCACAAATTGTCAAAAATTAAAATTGTCACAATTTTTTTTAAATGTTTTTCAAATGGCTAGGAGCTGGTTCCAAAAAAAAGAAAATTATTTCCCTTTGCACCCCATGAATGAGGTATGGGATAGCTTCTCGCGTTGTTGTGAATTAACACGCTTTCTATTTTTTAGATTCACAAATACGGCACCTACTTGTTTATCGAAGAATGCGAACGTCACTGTTTAAGAAGCTCTTACTTGACACGTCGATTGAATCGACACTTAATACTGCGAAGTTGCTGTCAACAATATTCGAGGGGAGCCGACTATGCAAGAACAATTTTTTTAAGATGACTGGAGCCTGCGATCTCCCGTATGGTAGTCGCGTGTTCTAACCACTATGCCACGGCCGGTCCCTACTGGTTCGGACTAGGAAAATATGTTGACAAATTAAATTTGTCACAAATTTGGGACAAATTTTAAATTTTGGCTTTGTCAGAACCCGCTCCTGGCCTTTTGAAAAACAATAAAAAAAAATTCATCAAAATCTGTTAACAACTCTCAGAATTCTGCGAACAAGAAAAAGTCACTTTCAAGTCGTTGTGTGGGAGCTTCGCTCCAAAAAATGAATTGCTCGTAAAAAACTTAAATGAGCTGATCTAGAAAAACTGGGAGATACGTATATTTTTATTTTAGCTATATTTTCAGAATCTGGTCAGTTTGATCATGGGTGAAAAATCGTGTCGTACAGTGATGTATATGAATATATGTGATTTTAAGAAGCTGATTTGTAAATGAAAGGATTCAACTATCTTAGTGTTTTATATGAGAAGAACGGAAACTTTTTAAAATGTATATATTTTCTGAATGAGTTAGAGAGTCCAAGTAGTATAATGTGTGTTGACATTAAAAGTCCCACCGCTCATTGTTTCAACGTAAAAAGTCGCAATGCTATCTGCTTTACCATATTTGAAAAGTTAAATGCTAATTGACTGACCATTTCTCTTTGGAATGGATGGAACTGGTGGCAACGCAACGTTAGGTAGAACTCAAATTCTTGAAAACGGAATACTCTATCCTATCCAATCTTCCTTTTTTAATGAAATAATCAGATGTTGTATATACTACGAAAAATATATACGAAAATTACAAAAAACCTGAAAACCCCAAAATATGCTTTTATATGCATAAGCCCCCAAAACATGCCGGTAAGACTGTAATATGCACTTGCATATGCAAGTATGCATTGCATACTTTTGTTGGCCCTGCAAATGATATATACCCTCATCCCTAAAGGTGATGGTATAAATATATTCTAGAAAAAAGTCAATTACCAAGCATTACCAATAAGCAAAAATTTAGCATTGAATTAACGGGGAAAATATAATAAAAACCAGTGAGAAAGATTTAGTCGGGCAACCCGACATACATATACCCTCACTCTTAGTAAAACATTAAATTTTCTATTATATTAATATTATTACTCGATTTCTAAAGTGGGCGGATTGGTACATTTGTATGGGAGGTACAAGAAGGGGCGCGGCTAGACTTCCAGTTTTTTTCTCCCAAACTTTGTCCTGTTATAGCTTCACAAAATACAGAATTTGGGCACGATCGTGTCGAGTGTATTGATATTATTACTCCATTTCCAAAGTGGGCGGAGTTGTACATTTGTATGGGGGGTACCAAAAGGGGCGTGTCCAAACTTCCAGATTTTATCTCCAAAACTTTATCCTGTTATAGCTTTACTAAATACAGAATTTGGGTACGATCACGTTGGATTTATTGATATTATTACTCCATCTCTATAGTAGGCGGAAATGTGTATTTGTATGGGAGGTACCAGAAGGGGCGTGGCTACACTTCCAATTTTTTCTCCAAAACTTTATTCTGTTAAAGCTTTATGAAATACAGAATTTGCGTACGATTCCGTTGGGTGTATTGATATTATTACTCTATTTCTAAAGTGGGCGGAATGATGTATTTGTATGGGAGGTACCAGAAGGGGCGGGGCCAAGTAGCCCATTTGGAATGCCGTAAGTAGTTTTGGGAAATATGAACCCGTGCAAAATTTCAAAACATTTGGTTGCGTCTTTCGAATTAAAAAGTCATGAATCGAATTTGGTTCAAAGAAACCTAGGGTCTAAAGTGACTCCTTCTATGTGTTACACTTTTGGGCCGAATCAAATGATATATACCCTCCTACCCGTAGGGTGAGGGCAAAAAAAATTAATAATTAAGAATACAAACCTGTATAATTTGTTTTCCCCACTAGCTAAATTTGTTTTGCGCTGTTGATAACATTTTGTATTTCTTTGTGGCACAAAATATTCGGCTTTGATTCCTTTTTAGTATACGCGAGTCAACTATAAGGCATGCTCAACAAAATTTGAGCAAGAGCTCACTAAAGTAAGCAAGAGCTTGTTTTTATGCATATGAAAATGAGCACAAGCACATCTAACATAGTTCAAACTGAGCAAGACGAGATCAAACGTGAGCAGTGAGTAAAAGCAAGTACATAAAATGTTATTATGCATACGACAAGCACCTTTTACTCAAAAAATCGAGTCCGAGCTCAAGCTCACGTTTTATGCATGAGACCCAATGTAATCGGTATCCGATTATAATTTTAACATGAAAAGAAAATCAAATATTTTAATATAATTTTTACTTTAACGTCTTTCTTATCATCATGAGAATCGTAGTCAATGAAAAATTGGGCTACAATAATGTTCATAGTTATTATAAGTGCAAATACATATTTGGTATCCGATTATAAAGCTTTTGTATCCGATTATAAAGTGTAATGATGTACAATAACGACCAATAACAGTCGGCGTTGCCACCTGAACACATAAAGCTAAATTACTGATTAAAAACGTTTATGAATACAATTTCTTATTAAAGGTTTGTTAGAGCTAAAGAATACTTTAGCTAGCGAACGCTTCATACCTACTTTAGAAATTTTTTATGAATATGGCCGACAGTCTTTAATACACATCGAACTACAGTGATAACTTGTTAGACGTAGGCAGTTTGTAAGAAAAAAACCCGCCCTTGCATCACCACTACCAGTGTGAATGGTATATCTGCCAAGATTGCTATGAGCATTCTGTTGGTATTTTCCCGTATATCCTTGTCCATATTACTCAGTACATTATAAATACATACATATGTATATCCATAGCAACAACAATAAATAAATTCATATCATTTTAGAAAACCACAAGAAACATAGAAAGTTGAGCTTATTTGTAAATATACTACTTGAAAAACTCAACAGATAAGGCATTCCAGCATAGACACAACAGGAAGGACATTAAAATGTCCTTACCCAGCAAACCATTTTCTCCGAATTCGGTCAGATGTCTGACAGAAAGTCTGCACAAGTTGCCGATTCTGATGCCGAATTCTGTCAGCATTCTGTCCGAAAGTTGTATGGGTGGTTGACAAGAATTCGGACCGAAATGTCTGGGGAAATTCGGAAACTTTTGCGGACTTTTCGGTCAGAATTCGGTCAGATATCTGAAGGAAATTTGGAGAAATTTCGAAAGGACTTTTGGATTTTTCTGAAGTATCTCTGGCAAATAATCCGAATATTACCAGAAATATCTGACAGTATACAGATTTTTTTTACGAGAATTCGTGAGATTTTTGGACAGAATTCTGAATAAATGTAGGAAAATCGTCAGAGAGTTCTGTTTTTTTGTTTACACAAAAATTCCAAAAATTATTTTTTCTTAGTTTTTACTAATTTCATTACTAGTTGTACTAATTTCATTGTCTTCATCTGGCAATCATTTTTGTAACAGTACTTCAGCGTCTTTTTCACTTTTTTTTCTAATTGCCTGACAACAAAACATTTATTTTCTGATACATGCTATATTCACCTTTAAATGTTTGTAACACTTTCCGCGACGTGACGTCTTAATATATTGATTGCACAATCATAACTGATAATGGGGATGAAAAACACACATTGGAATGCGCAACGCACTTAAAAAAACAATAAACAGCAACAACAATAACTCGTTTTAGGAATAGCTCAACTAGTTTTCTTTTGTTGTTGTTGTTTGTGAGAGAAAACAAAACAAAAAATGCCCTAGCGACAGGTTTCTCTTGTGGGAAGAAGAAGAACAAAAAACACCCTTTAGAGAATGTGCAGACAAAATCGTCTAAAGTGTATAAAAATTCAGAGAACCTGCAGACTTTGCGGACAAAATTCGGAAGAGTGTGCAGAAAAACTCGGTCTTATTTCTGAAGGCATTTATGACGATATCGTTTTTTTTCGGCAAATTTTCTGATAAAATGTAAGAGAAATATCTGATGTCCGACACGTCGGAAGTTTTGGTTTGTTGGGTACATATGGCAATGTACACACACATATAGGAGTACGTAAATATGTATGTGTGTATATAAAAGATAATATATGCTTATTATTTGCCGCAAATCTTCATAAGATTTTTATTAATAAAGTGTTGTTATATTGAAATTTAGCTTTACGAGTGCATTTCTTAGAATGTAGAAAATAATGATTATAAATATTTAATTATGTTATGTTACTCGGCTGCTTAGCTTAGGCCATGGCCATACATTTCACTAGGCTGAGTTGTTACGGCAACAATTTGTTAAATTTGCTGGAGAATTGTGTTTTTAAGTGAAAGTATCTTAGATGCTTTTCCATTGAATTTTTTATTCCTCATTTGCTTGGCTTCAATGTGGAGGTGGTGGTTGTTAGAGGGAAATAAATATTTGTTTCGCCTTGTTGCCATTTTTCCTGCTTATTTTGTTTTGTGCATATTCTATATATTTATCTTTCTGTGTTATTTTGTTTATTTTAGATTTGTTGTCTTAGATATTATATATTTCGCCATTAAAGTTAGCGTTTATTTACATGTCGTATTTATTTATATTTCTTTGTTGTGATTGTGGTTGTAGGTTATGTGTGAAGGTATAAGTGAGACTGTCAATAGATAGTATTTATTCGAGGAATTGTGTTGTTATGTAAAAGTTTGACTTTACATTATGTCCAAAATGACAAAAATTCAGTCTTTCCCGAGGTATGCATGATCTATCGGAAGCTTTGAGCTGCTTGGGAACCACAGCGGAGAGTTATTTGCATGCGCTTAATATAAAATTAATTAAATGGTAAATCACTAATTGCAATACACAAATTTTGATCATATATGAAAATAATGTTTGTTGATATTGAAAAAAAAAATATTCGCTTAGAAGTTTACACTTTTCATCTTTCCATTAAGAAAATTTCTCTATATTTCCATATTTGTACATCTTAAGATATCACCACATTTCATAATATATTGAAGAAGTTTTTCATATTAACCAAATAACATACGAATTTTTATAGATTTTGGAGGACTCACCTATTCAGAGAATATTTTTAGTTAAAACTTAGCTATAGTACTAACTTAAAAGTAATAATAAACAACTATTTACATGAGTATTTAATATAAACTTTACAAATATTTGTGTGAAAAGAAACCAAACTTTGTATATTTGTGTAAGTACAACTTACAACTAAAGATTTTCTAATACGAAATAAGAGTAATAATAATATTTACATGCATGTACGGCAATAATTTACATATCTGTGTAAAGGTATCAAGTATTATAAGAAAATCGCACAGTGTGCAATGTTTGTTAATAATTACATTAATTGTTATTTAGCTGTATACTCTAATATGGAAAATGTTGTAAACAGAAAGAGAAAACGAAAGGTGAACATTAATATACTGGGTAGACCAAAAGTCTGGTAACCAAATTGTTAACGTGGTAATCGACAGAACGCTTGAGTCACGTGTCCTGCACATGCGCTTGCGCTACGATCATTTTTGGATATTCTCATCATCAGTGGAAGATAATGTGATCAACCTTGGATGCGCTATAAATAGAAAAAATAATATTAGTCAGGAAATCATGAGATTTTTTTAGCAAAATATTTGGACCCATCGCCTCCGTCGTATGAACCATGTACAGTATTACGACATCGACGTAGTAAATCGCGTTCAAATGGACCAAGTGCCCTGGCTGGGACATGTTGTACCGATAGATTTTTATGCATCAGTACGAAAAGTCTTTGGCATTAGTTAAATGGTGCAAGTTAAACAGTTGTTATCCAAACTTGATTGGTACCAACGGGGTAGTAAAGCGTCAAATATAGCCTCCCCTACTCAAATGTCAACTCCATCTGCACGTGGCGTACTTTTCCGATAACAAACGGAGCTCTGTCGACCAATAATGGGTGGTATAACCCTCACCCTGGCGCAACGTAAATGTTCGCCACAGCCTGCTCGCTTGGAAGCGTTCTGGCAGCCCCTAATCCAGGCAGAAGCCTAATCAGCTACTCATCCTACATTTAAGGCTTACTGAAACCGAAATAAATGAAAACCGATTGAATAACCTGATGATGACCTCTAGCTTCAAGCACCGGACACGATTTGGAACATGAATTGTGAAATCGCTTTTAGATCCGTCAAAATTTCCTAACTTTGCAAAGAGATGTGCGAAACCAGATGGCCTGAAACCGGAGTTTAAAACAAGGGACGGATTCACCATAATGTACTCTTTCAATCCTTCTGATCAACCTATATCAAGTTGTATCGGTTTTCTACTCCCTATGTAATTAAAATTCGCTGCAATAAACCAGTAAGAAAGTCTCAGTTGGGAAACCCGACATATATAGCCTCACCCTCAATAACACATACAAATTTTTAGTATATTTATATTATTAACTTAAAAAACTTAATTTCCCTTTGCACCCCATGAATGAGGTATGGGATAGCTTCTCGCGTTGTTGTGAATTACCACGCTTTCTATTTTTAGATTCACAACTAACGGCACCTACTTGTTTATCGACGAATGCGAACGTCACTGTTTTGAGAAGCTCTTACTAGACACGACGATTGAATCGACGCTTAATACTGCGAAGTTGCTGTCAAACAACATTCGAGGGGAGCCGACAATGAAAGAAAATTTTATTTTTTTTATTTTTTCTTTTAAGATGACTGGAGCCAGGTTTGAACCTGCGATCTCCCGCATGGTAGTCGCGTGTTCTAACCACTATGCCACGGCCGGTCCCTTATATTATTACTCGTTTTTTTAAGTGGGCGGAGTGGTACATTTGTATGGGCGGGGCTAGACTTCCAATTTTTCCCCCAAAAATTTACCCTGTTACAGCTTAACAAAATACAGAATGGGCACGATCGCGATGGGTGTATTGATATAATTACTCAATTTCTCAAGTATGCTGCGTGGTTTGTCTGAATTGGATTTATTAGAAGAGGTGTGGCTAGACTTCAGGTTTATCCGCCAAAACTTTATCCTACCAAAATTTTACTAAATACAGAATTTGGGCACGATCGCGTTGGGTGTATTAATATTATTACTTGATTTTTAAAGTGGTCGGAATGGTCCATTTGTATGGGAGGTACTAGAAGGGGGTGGCTATGGAGCCTATTTCAAATTCCGTTAGTAGTTGTGGGAAAATATTAACATATGGAAAGTTTCAAAAGAATTGGTAACGTCTTCGAAAGTTATCTTGCGTACTAACCGGACAGACAGACGAACTTGGGTCAAACGACTTAAAAAGCCAAGAGTCGAATTTGGTTCAAAGAAACATGGGGTCTAAAGTTACTTCTTCTAAGTGTTACACTTTTGGGTCGTATCAGAGCCTACGTGAAAGATATCCAATCTTCTCTCGACACAGTACAGAGTCGGGCGAATAAGGATTGGCCTTTCATTAAATCCTATTTCACGAAAGCCGCAGAAGATACAGATGTCTATGGTATGACGTGTATCCCTGCCAGTTAGGGATTAATTCCACGGTGCTCTTCGCACACGGGTGAATGCAATGCGTAGGCCAGCTCCCCTAGCAAACCAGGTACCAGATTCGAAGTTATGGGTTTGGCCATAACTTCCCGTTTGGTTGAGGGTCGGAGCCTACCTATCACTCCTGTCGTTCTATAGGTCGGATACAGAAATACGGAACGGAAAGAGTGGATTTCGGATCAAACCTGGAACCTTATATGTAAAAGAAAAATTTGCAAACCTAGCCTCCATATCGCTAAATCATGGAGACTACAAGAAAAGTGCTCTTCGGGACAAACGCCGCTGGGTTGATGATCTCGCTAGAGAGGCCTAAACAGCTTCCGAATCCCATAGAAGTAGAGACCTCTTTAGAATAATGAAACAACTGGGACACAAGAGATTCACCTCGAGCAAACCAATCAGAAACAGCCATGGAAAGATCATCATGCCAAAAACAGGACAAGTAGATATCTGTAGATAGTAGATATCACTATACGAAATTGCTGAAATTGTCCCCAACATAGAGAACGAGACGATGTACCTACTGGTAAACCGGCTATATCAGAAATTTAAACTTCAATTAGGGCGCTCAAAAACAACGAGTCACCCGGAATCGACATCATATCTCCTGAGCTACTAAAAGCAGGTCCACCTACAAGCGCCCAATTTTTATACACCTTAATTGAAAAGGAAGGTTTGATAAAAACAGTTCCCAAAAAAGGAAATCTTACAGAATACAAGAATTAGAGAGACATAACGCTTCTTTGTATGGTAAACAAGGTTATAGCGAATATTATAAACAAACGTCTGCTTGACGCGCTGTGCAACGATTTACGCAACGAGTAAGTCGGTTTCCGCCCCAGCAAATCTAGCATCGAACACATCAATAGCCCCCGAAAAATAACGAAACAGCCGGTCGAATTACGCTCGCCGCTATATCTTATATTCATCGACTTCGAAATGGAGTTTGACACTGAAAATCATTCTGCAATTTGGAGAGTTCTTTGTTGTAAGGGAATACCAGAAAAGCTCATTCGAAAACGTAATGAGCTGTCCAATAGACGTCAATGTAGGCATACGTCAGGGGTGACCACTATCTCCACTGCTTTTAAACGAAGTCATCAACAGTATCATGGCTAAAGTAGCATTGGCATCTAGAGGCATCTCCTGGCGCTTAAACTGTCGTCTGGAGGACCTAGACTATGCATACGACATTTGCTTGCTCACTCATAGATATGAAGCATGCAATCAAAACTTAAATGTATAAAAACCGAAGCAGCAACCCAGCGGTAAATGAAACTTTGTAATCAAGTGTGTTATCAAGCCCGCATACAACTTCGCTTATAATGTAATTGCAACCGAAGTGGGACTTACTGACATCTTCCCTTACTTTGTAAGCAAAAGCGCACCGATTAAACGGCCTATGACACTCCTGTGTAAGTGTAAAGCAGAACATAAGCGAAAGAATCATCACTGCTGCCTACTAAATATAGCTGACATCAGCGATTACGTAATGGGTATTTTTACCGCTGGAAACCTGTGGTCTAAGGATAAACATCCCAAAAATTAAGGCAACAACACAACAAATATGCGACAATGCACACTACAAGAACAACAAATCGAATATGTTTAATCTTTTTGCTACTTGGCTAGTGTAATAACAACAAGTAGAGGCTCGAGAAAAGATGTTAAGAACTGAAAAAACAAGGCGAGACAAGCTTTAGGTCAGTTTTAACATGTCTGGAAATCTAATCATATCGCTAAGTGCACCAATGTAAACATATAAATGCTCTTCAAGTATTTATCAACAGGTGCCTACACCACATCCTTTAAATTTTCTGGCCAAACAAAATGTCGAATGAACGTTTATGGAATGACATTGGACAGTCACCTGTTGCATCCAAAATCAAAATGCGTAAATGGCGATGGACCGGACATGCGATGACATCACCAGAAATGCAAAAGATTGAAATAACAAGGTAGCCGTAAGGAAGGCCGCCAGAGCCACACATGGCGTCGACAGTTAGAAATCGAAGCAGCCAAAGTTAACAAAATGTGGAACAAGATCGTGGCAGCAGATCAACAGGAATGGAATTCGATCATTAAGGCCCTACGCTCCAAACTTGATTTGACGAACTATCTACGGTCTCAAAGACTGAAGCGCTTGCAATTCTTTTGATGGATATCTGCTGTTTCTGCCAAATAAGAAGAAGAAGTTCAGAGTACAATCTGTGTTAAAAAATGTTTCTGTATGTATTTCTATCTCTAATTGTAGCTGGAGCTACAAATCACGTCTGCCGTGAACCAACTACCCAGTGATACAAACAAATTTGGGCTGCATACTCGTATTCGTATATAACTGTATTGTTGTCTAAAAACAATTTTTCTTTAAAATTGTTCTTTAAGTTTCATTCCACGAAGCATAAAGTACTGATCTGTCTGCAAATAAAAACCACAATTTTTTTTTGTCACCTCTAACTTTAATATTAGCCAACTTTATCCTTGTTATCCGGTTACTGTGCTAGGTATCTGAATTTATTTCATTTCTTGAGTATTCAAAGTGTTGATAATACTCTTTGGTATGATCTAGAGAGTGTGGCTTGTGTGTGTGTGTCAGTGCATTTAAACATAACTATGCATCTACACGACTGTTGTTACATGCACACATCCGAGTGTAGGTACATACGTGAGTCCTTGGTAAACTGCAACATCTTAGTTCGAAACTAAGTAAATTATAAAACTACTAAATTACTCGGTGGTCTTAGGGTTTTTATGAATCTTCAGAGTTTGTAATCGTACTTGTATCGTTTTGTTATTTTCATCATGTTCGTTTGTTTATTTTAGTTGTGTTTAGTTGTATTTAACAACACATTTTGCAAATATGTTATAAATATTTAAAGAAGGGCGTAGCAAGTGGGTTAAGCTAACGTTTGGAATCAATAAATGGAAGAAACTCCCCCATATATCATTCATGGTATGCAAAGGGAAAACAAGTTGAAGTTTTGAAGTTGGTTTATTTTGTATAATAGGTCAATATGTTACATTGCTTTAAAATGCATTGGCAGGAAACTGCTTTGAGGAAATCTTTTACATGCTACACTAACCGACAACTTGTCATTGCTATCTGCATCCACGTCTCTGGCCTTTTTGACATTAGCAGCTGTCGCCGTCGTCATAGTCAAGCATTTGTTGTTAATTACACAAAATCTTGTAGTGTAGTACAAATGCAGTTTTCCGCCCCCACTGCAACCATCAGAAAATCGACAGATCTATAATATTTTGTCAAAGGGTGCGAAGGAAAGCAAAACATGTAAAACTTTGAGCATTAGTGAAGTCAATATTTGAGACGGAAGAGCGGAAACCAAGCGCACAACGCTATGCATTTCAAAACGACAACGACGATATTGTGGAGTGGGGTTTCTTCTGCATAAAGTCATCGCATTGAAACCTCAAGAAATTGATTGGAAAAGTGCTGTGATAAATATTTATGAAAAATCAAACTGTACGAAATTAATAAAATTCAATTTAATGGAGTATTTGAAGAAGCCAATGGATGCAAGATGTTAGTATCGCATGCGATATTTATTTGTACTGATGCCATTTGCGAAACAGATGTAAGTAATATTTGCATTTTATAGAAATAAGCAATATTTGTTTAATAGCTTGTATTAAAAATAAGAACTTTTGGTAAGCTTTTAATATGGATAACATTTGTAATAAGTCACAAACATTAGGGGTGATAAAAAATACACGTAGCACCTAAAAAAAGCGTTGAAAGTACCAAGTATCGTAGGACGATATATGAATTTTAAGGTCACAGAAGTGGAACATAGCGTTTGTCATTTGTGTGCGAATTCTTTGTTACTGTAGTCATTGCGACTTTCCTAAGTCCAGAGTAATTGCTACAAGGCAACCGCCGCAGCAGTAGCGTGAAAGTGGAAATTTTCAATGACAGCTTAATGCGTGTTTCCCTCCGTATATAGTTCGTCACACCAAGATTAGATAACATCTCCTTAACCTGGGCCATCCAACAAAAGTTGTGGTCGCGCCCTCCAGTGTGTCCATACTAAATGTTGACAACCCCCGCAAACGTAATAAGGACCATGATTTCAGGATATGCAACTGGAATGTCCGGACTCTCTATAGAGAAGGAGCCACTATACGACTGGCGGATGGCTAACATCACCGCCATCCAGGAGATGAGATTGACAGGACAAGGATGCTCGCGACGTTAAAATTGCGACATCTATTACAGCTGCCATGGCGAAAAGCACGAATTTGGATGTGTATTTGTAGTTAGCGAGAGACTCAGACATCTTGTCTTGCGGTTCAATCATGTTAGTGATTGATCCGCATCAAGGCGAAATATTTCTACATTACGCTGATTTGTGTTCATGGCCTGACAGAAGATAGAGACGATGAGATTAAAGATGTATTTTAAGAGCGCCTAATGGAAACATACGACCGCTGCCGTGGCCAAGACATTAAAATTGTTCAGGAAGACTTTAATGGAAAAATAGGAAGGGAAGAGGTTCTTGAACCTTTACCATCCAACGGTAAATTCAGAGTGCTTCGCAGTGAGTGGCTATTAAAGACCTGAATCAAGCGGTATTAAATCAGTTTCAAATGGCTTTCATGGTTTTCAACGACTGAATAACATAATCAACAACACGAGCAAATGGTGACTGCCGACGAACGATTTCGAAGTAACATACACAAATTCAACTAAAAGCGAAAACAAAACTACATGACAAGCGACGCGCAAAACTAGCAGCTCACTGCCATAAGAGCGACAACGATTTATTGCATGGATTCTTGTTCGTGTGTGCGAATTTGAATTGATATTTTGTTGTTTAAGTTCAAGCTTTGTTGACATTTCTTCTTCTACATTGTGATCTTTTGTTATGCGTATGGTTTTTAGGGGTGGGATAGTGTTGTTAATTAAATCAGCTCCTACCGCTTCCACGGTGCCTCCTAGAGGGGTAACATGTATGACCGACCCCTACTAATTTTTCTCTCCTAATATTTTTCTCAAACATACCTACCCCCTACCTTCACCCCTTAAGGGGGCTCTCATACAAAATACCTTTATTAAATTTGCTCCCACCGCTCTAACTACCCCAAAGGTGTCCCTGGTGGTGTCAAATGTACGACCGACCCCTAATATTTTTGAAACCCCAACAGTTTTTCAGAACATATCTACCCTCTACCTTCAACTCTTAATGAGCTCCCCATACACTTTTTTTATTTTTTATAATTTTTGATTAAAATAAGCTCCTGCTGCTTCCATGGTGCCTCCTAGAGGGGTAACATGTATGACCGACCCCTACTAATTTTTCCCTCCCAACATTTTTCTCTAACATACATATCCTCTATCTTCACCCCGTAAGGGGGTTCCCATACAAAAATCAAAATGTTTTAAATTTGCTTCCACCCAGCAACGGAATTTGGTAGGCCTTACCAAAAATTGACCTTCTGTAGGTCTTCTATTGGATTTTCTACACCTACCAGAAGACCTACTTTAATGAGTAATGCAAAAATCCCTACCTCTTCCTTACAAATAAACGTTCTTACTAATCCTTTCTCATTTCCTATGGGAACAATCGAGAAGGTCTTCTTATTACAGCGAAAGAGCATGTGTTACAACTTCTCATTCGCAACTTTCAGGAGAGATCTAGCAGTTCTGCTAAGAGGAAATCAAGTAGGTCTTCTTATTTACAACAGAGCACCTGCTACACGGTCTGATTCCTTGCTTTTAAGAGAGATCTAGTAGTTATTCTTTAAGATAGTAAATAAGTATGCAATATTCCATAGTTTAAGCATTGAAGTCGTATTGATTGAATCCAAAAAGATACAAAGAAGCATTTGTAACACATTTCTTTCATTGCTGGTGGAAGATCTAAGGAAGGAATTCTAATAAGGGGAAAAGTAACACGAAGTAGACAGTCACAACAACAAATTTTTGTCAGTTATAATCCCGTAAAACGAATTCCATCAAGTTTTTTGTTTACATTGTTTTGTCTGCTCCCTTGATCTCTAGTTTGCATTTAGTTGTTTTGTGTTCGTCAAAGAAGCTAAAAGGGTTCTAGCGACAGCAGTTTAAAATTACTTTGCTATTGTTGTAAGTAATGTGGATAATTATCTTCATGACTTTATACGTGAAATAAAGAATTTAAGAGACGGTTTGAATATAAAAAAATCGAAAAATTTATATATGAGACACCTTTCTAACAGTTTTTATGTAGGATGAAGGATGTTTTTTATGACCTTTTGAAGGCCTTCCACAGGAGAACTTCTGAAGGTAGTATATTTATTACATTACAGAGGTCTTTCTAATAAGACCTTCGGAATGACTGATTTATGAGACCTAATGAAGCTATAAATCTGAGAACCCTTCAGAAGGTCTCTTTTGAGCAGCGAGAGGGAAGCCCTAGCTCACCAATCTCACACTATGTAATTTAGAAATGAAGATGGTATGGGGCGAGAAGTAATGACGTCTCCAAAAAAAGGCCTGCTAGGAGGCCTCCAAACTAAATATTTTCGTTGCTGGGCACCGCTCCAACTACAACTGTTTAAACACACAAACGCTCCAGCACACACATACTCTCACAACTTTTTAAGCACACACACACTTCCATCTGCAGCACAACAGCGACAAGCGCAGTAGAACAAAGTCAATTAACTGATCGCTTGTGGCTTAACAGTACAACAACATGTATGTTTTTGTTGCGGCTGTAGTTTGAGAGTTTGTTGTTGGACAACACAATTTAACGCTGTTGTGAAAGCGATCAATCTATTGACAGTATTGTTTTGCTTACGCAATTACCAAGCAAAGCTGCATTTGTGCAGTCAAAAATGTTTGGAAGTACTGTACACATTTTGGAATGTGCTGCTATGCTTGAAATTCAAGCATACTTGTTCTGGTCTTTAGTGGCTATCCCCCGATCAAAACACCAAAAATCTAATTGATCATGTGGTAATTGATAGCAGGCATGTATATAGTGTCATGGACGTGAGTGTGATCTGTGATGCTAATATTGGCTCGGATCATTACTTGGTTGCAGCCAAGATACGCACAAGATTGAGCAGAGCGAAAAACGCACGTAACCAAACACAAAGAAAGTTGGACATCGCGAAGCTGCAAACCCCAGAGATAGCCACTGTCTACTCCAAGCGCTCAGACGAATCCTGGTACGATGAAGAATGTCGCATAGTGTCTGAGGAAGAGGATACTGCTTATAGGACAACGCTACAGCCAATTGTAACCCGTGCACAAGAATTACAAGAGGCACAAGGAGTCAGTAAAACAGGCGAGACAGCTATTTCAGCGAAAAAAATCGTCAGATGAAGGAGCGGGAGTATGTGGATATTAAGCGATTCTGGGATAGAGGTGAGGCCCGATAAGGACAAGGATGGAAACTTAGTTACACATACGCAGAGTGTGTTGCATATATGTAGAGAATACTTCCACCAATTGCTGATTCCAGAAGGCAGCGCACTTGAATGTATCACGGCAAATGTCGACTACGGCTTAGATTGCCCACCACCAAGTCAAGCCGAGGTAAGAAGAGCAATATAGCGGCTGGAAAATAATAAAGCAGTCGGTGCAGACGGACATCCGGCAGAGCTCTTCAAGTCCGGTGGCGAAGAGCTGATAACGAGCATGCACCAGCCCGTTACGGCAGAAATTACTCGAAGCCATACCTGGGTTTGCTATTCCAGCGAAACTGACACGCCTTTGCGAAATGACGCTGACTGGCACTAAGTCTTTCAGTAAAGATGGGCAAGGATCTTACGGAGCCATTCAATGCCAGACGAGGCCTCAAACAAGGGCACGGCCTATCGTGTGACCTCTTCAACATAGTGATGGATATGATAATGAGGAAAGCTGCAGTAAACACGAGTGGCGCTATTTTCAACAAAAGCCACATGCTACCCGCGTACGCTAATGACGTAGACATCATCGGTCGAAAACTGCGAAATGTAACTGCAGCCTTCTCAGGTATACATAAGGAATCAGTGAAAAAGGGGCTAATAGTGAACGAGGGCAAAACGAAGTTAATAGTTTCAACGAACACAGAATCTACTCGTTTGTGGAAACTGTGTGAACATAATTTCGAGGTGGTAAATAATTTTATCTCGAAATCTCGAGAAGAATCCTGCTTGCTAATAAATAATACTACGACTAAGCAAGCGAAATAATAACAGAGCCCTCTCTCGACAAACAAAAACTCAGCTATACCAGATACTGGTTCTACCTACCTTGATTTTTGGTTCAGAATCTTGGGTTATGACACAAGCGGATAAATCGGTTCTGGCAATTCTCGAGAGAAGAATACTCCGTAAAATATATGGGACCATCATCGTTAATGAAGAATATCGACGTCGAATGAATCATGAGCTGTACGAGCTGTAGACTGACATTGACGTGGTCATACGCTTTAAGGTGCAGTGCTTACGTTGGCTTGGTCATTTTGTACGCATGGACGAAAATGCTCCAGCTCGAAAAAGTCTTCGACAATGAACTAGATGAACGGCGAATAAAGAGCAGGTTACTGAAAACCTTGCCGAACTTGTTGTGACTAACTGGAGAAAAAGAAAAAGAGCAGAAGATCGAAGCGCTTAAAATGTATTTTGCTACGTGCTGTATATAATCCAATAGGATTGCAAAGATGTGCCAGCTAAGTAAGTAAATAAGTAAACTACGTCGATGTCGTTATACAGCTCAGGTTTTATGCTCTATCAACGATGATGGGTTCAAAGATTCTTTGGACTATTTTTCACTTGAAGACTCCTAGATCAGATTAATCCGCCTGTATTATTATCAAGGATTTTGCGCAGTAGGGCAAAACTGTTAGGACAGTATTTGGCACAGCTGGATTTTTGTCCATCTATAGAGGGCATTGTAATACTGCGAGGTTCATGTTGAAAACTTTATGTTTAAAGTTTTCCTCAAGAAAATAGTCTATTGGGGATTTGTCTGAGCTACGAGGTGGCCATTTAATGGCATCTCTCTTAGATATCAATATTTTGCCAAAAAACTTGCGAACTATCGTTGAAGGCTTAATGGTCTAGATTGTTTTTATACTTCTTTAAACATTCACCACAGATAATTCCACTGTTTGGAGGGTCGACTTTTATTTTGCAAACCGAAATTCTTCAAAAAACAATTTTCAAAAATATGTCACTATTTTGGAACATCTCGGAACACTCTGAAACCAATTTCACCTTAAAGGTAGATCCTTTGATTACACTTTTTCACTTCTTCTGGTTGCAACAAGTTGCAACTAATGAAGATATCAAAGATTTCCGGGCTGAACACAGGGTTACACAAACAACACATAGCGGGTTGCTGTAATAACGGGGGGCCTCGAAACTGCCAGGCTTGAAGTAGAAAAATATGGTTGGTGGAGTATGTCACCCACCATGCATAAAGTATTGCTGCATGGTGCGGATATCATTACTTCAGCTATCTTACCACTAGGTAAAGCACCACTACCGTTAAATATATTTCCAAGTACTTCCATTACTTATATTTATACCATCACCCTTAGGGATGAGGGTATATATCATTTGATACGACCCAAAAGTGTAACACATAGAAGGAGTGACTTTAGACCCTAGGTTTCTTTGAACCAAATTCGATTCATGGCTTTTTAAGTCGTTTGAGCCATGTCCGTCTGTCTGTCTGTCTGTCTGTCTGTCTGTCTGTCTGTCTGTCTGGTGGCTGTCCGGCTGGTTCGCACGATAACTTTCGAAAGACGCAACCAAATGTTTTGAAATTTTGCACGAGTTATTATTTTCTCAAAACTACTTACGGTATTGCAAATGGGCTACATGGCCCCGCCCCTTGTGGTACCTCCCATACAAATACATCATTCCGCCCACTTTTGAAATCGAGTAATAATATCAATACACCCCACGGGATCGTCCCCAAATTCTGTATTTAGTAAAGCTATAACAGGATAAAGTTTTGGAAAAAATGTTGAAAGCCTAGCCATGCCCCTTCTGGTACCTCCCATACAAACCTACCTTTCCGCCCACTATGGAGATGGAGAAATAATATCAATAAATCAAACGTGATCGTACCCAAATTCTATTTTTAGTAAAGCAATAACGGGATAAAGTTTTGGAGAAAAAAATTGGAAGTCTATTCACGCCCCATCTGGTACCTCCCATACACATCTGGTACCGCCCACCTTAGAAATCCATTAATATTATTAAAAGACCTAACGCGATCGTGCCCAAATTCTGTATTTGGTAAAGCTCAAACAGGATAAAGTTTTGGTGAAAAAATCTGGAAGTCTCGACACGCCCCTTCTGGTACCTCCCATACAAATTTACCACTCCGCCCACTTTAGAAATAGGGTAATAATATCAATACACTCGACACGATCGTGCCCAAATTCTGTATTTTGTTATGTTATCACAGGACAAAGTTTTGGAGAAAAAATTGGAAGTCTAGCGACGCCCCTTATGGTACCTCCCATACAAATGTTCCTTTCCGCCCACTTTAGGGATGTACTAATAATATCAGTACACCCAAGGCAATCGTGCCCAAATTCTGTAATTAGTAAAGCTATAACAGGATAAAGTAATGGAGAATAAATCTGGAAGCCTAACCACACCCCTTCTCGTACCTCCCATACAAATGTACCACTCCGCCCATACAAATGTACCCGATCATGCCCATCTTAAAACCTAATCTCCGCCTAGGGGATAGAAGCTTGCATACCAAACTTCAGCTCGATAGCTCTTAATCTACGACTGTGATCACAGGGACAGACCTCAAAAAAGGTACAATTTGTATGGGAGGTGGGAGTAGGTTTTGTCCGATCATGCCCATCTTAGAACCCAATCTCCGCTTAGTTGATAGAAGCTCGCATGCCAAATTTCAGCTCGATAGCTCTTAATCTACGGCTGTAATCGTGTGGAAACACAAAAATTCGATCTAAGCCAAAAAAATGTATGAAAGCGCCCTCTGGCGGCGCTTAAAAATAAATGTCAAAAATGGATTCCAGTAAGATACCACTACTTTCCGGGATAAATAGCATTATTTTATGACATTTTTAATGAATTTTTCTTCTTAGCCAGCGTTCAAAAATCACCAACTTTAAATGCGTGTAAAAAAAATTTCGCACTAAACTTAAGAAATCCCTTGAGGGTTTTGTTATACATAATGTCAACTTTCATTTCCTTTTGGTTTCATCCCATTCCGATTTTGGTTGTTGCACAGTGTTATCGGAAGAATCTCTTGAGCACAGGAACAAAGATTTTAAGAATTTTCGGACGAACTCCGCGAAGCTGATGTCCAGAAAACAAAATTTAGAAGATATATGGCAGCGATACCTCATCACTTCCGATCCATACATTTGTAGTTTGAAAGCGACAGACAGGAAATCTACGAACTAAGATCTACCTGATGATGAGGAAAAGATGGATATTGTTGAGGATGAATTTTGAGAATTTTTCTGAGAGAGATTTCTCTTACCTTCACCTTGAATGACTATACAGAAATTCCTCCAATGATTTAGAATTTCGCAACATAGTGTAAAATTGAAAATATTCTTAATTTCGAAAGTAAAATAATGTTTCACAAAGAAAACAGCTAGTTTCTTTCGATTGAGGCGCTTTTCAAAAGGATTTCGTTTTTCATTCCAGTAACATGTTGTTTAACTTCTTTGCAATAATATAAATCAATTTTTATGGAATTTCCTGTAACATTTTCTGATTGTTCAAATTGACCTTATTGAATTTTACAGCTTATCAAAGATCAGAAATTTCCTCACAAATTTAAAAAAAACTGGATGTTGCTTCCCTAGATAATTTCGAACCATTTTTATACTATGAAATTTTGGCTCAAAGTTCGCCAAATATACGAAAAAGTACATGAAATAATTCTCCGAACCTTTAACTGAATAGACATTATTGCCGTGGAATTGGCCACATACGTTATTAGATAATGTCTCCGTATTGACCTTCCAACCTTGGTCAAGGATCCTTCAAGGTTTTTCCATGGGTTTTGATAAGTCAAAATGCCGCCAAAGCTTTTTGGCAGTGGCAAGATTTGATTCCTGTCTCAGTCATCTGCATTTCTTTTATCGCCGACCTCCTCGATGCTGTCGACCGCTGTGAAAGTCTAGTAAAAGCTTCGCAAACATCTGACGTTTGTATTCGCCTTTACAATATAGGCCCGGTTGTGTAAGTATAAAAATATAAAGCGTGTTAATTCACAATAACGCGAGAACCAAATTCGATTCATGACGTTTTAAGTCGTTTGAGCCATATCCGTCTGTCTGTCCCGCTGTTACGCACGATAACTTTCGAAAGACCTAATCAATTGTTTTGAAACTTTGTATAGGTAAATACTTCCCCAAAAACTACTTACGCTATTGGAAATGGGCTACATGGTCACGCCCCTTCTGGTAACTCCTATGCAAATGTACTATTCTGCCCACTTTAGAAATCAAGTAATAATATACATAAAACCAAAGCGATCGTGTCCAAATTCCGTATTTAGTAAAACTGTAGGAGGGTAAAGTTTTGGAGAAAAAACTGGAAGTCTAGCCACGCCCCATACCCATCAGGTACCGTCCACTTTAGAAATCAATTAACATTATTAATAGAAACAACGCCATCGTGACCAAATTCAGTATTTAGTAAAGCTACATCATTATAAAGTTTTGGAACAAAATTGGAAGTCTAGCCACGCCTCTTCTGGTACCTCCCATACAAATGTACCATTCCGCCCAGTTTATAGATGGATAAGTAATATCAATACACCCAACGTGATCGTCCCTAAATTATGTATTTTGTAAAGCTAAATCAGAATACAATTTTGGTAAAAAACTATAAGTCTAGCCACGCCTCTTCTGGTACCTTTCATACAAATGTGTCACTCCGCCCACTTTATAAATCGATAACGATAAAAAATAAATAACATCTAAAATAAAGAAATCCCAAAATCGCTTCTCATAGTAAGTATTTTAAAACAATGCCAACGAAAAGAATCAACAATGCAAACATAAATGTTCCTCAACATTTGTATTTAGCTTTTATTATCTGTCCATCAACAAAGCAACAAATCTCTAAATAACACATAAATCGATTTATTTAAATTATTGCATGTCTTAATATATTTAATAATTAAAATGACACTAATTTTATAGGAATATTTTCCAAAGTCTTCACTTTATTGACGTGCTATAAACGATTAGTAACTTATGAATGGGGATTATTAAATTAGCATAAAGATAGTTTGTAAACAAACTGCTGATGTGCATATAGAAAGGTGCCACAAATAGCGATTCGTCAGTGTGAAACTTTAGGGTAAAACTAAATAAAAACTATATAAAATCAAAACCGTTTCTACCATCGAATTAATCATTATTTATTAGCTATTTGTGTATGTGTGAGATAAGTTATGGTATTACACTTAGAAACATCTTTTAGGTTTTGTATCGGTTTATAATTAAATGTGACGATCTAAGTTCATTATTTACTAATGGTTAACGAGGACGAAACGAAGTTATTAGTTTCAACGAAAAAGGAATATACTCGTTTGGGAAACTGCGTGAAAGTTGAAAGCTACATCTTCAAAGTGAAAGCTACATCTTCAACGCCATCCTTGAATATAAAATATGTTTTCTGGGATTGGGATATTAATGGAGTAGTGATGCGTCAATTACAGCCTTTCCTACTCAAATGTCAATCTCAAATGCACGTGGCGTATCCTGCCGTCAACCGACCGACCTTAGACGGTATAACCTTCAACAAGGGGTGATTTTAATGCGCAGCCTGGACCGGATAAAGAATACACGAAGAGCATCATGGGTCGACACGCACTGAGAAGAATGTCTGAAAATGGTAAATTTTTGCAGAAATATGTATATCCAACAACCTTGTCATTGGGGGAACATTATTTCCGCATAGAAATGTGCACAAAGTCACGTGGGTGTCCCCTGACCACAGAACTCAAATCCAGATTGACCACATTGCTATCATTAAAATTTGGCGCAACAGTCTACAAGATGTCCGATATATGAGAGGAACGAATTTGCGCTAGCGACCACCATTTATTAATCGAGGCAATAATGTTTAAAGTCACTGCAGTAAAGAAGGAAAATGTGCGAGGAAGAAGATTTGATATTAGAAAACTAGACAATCCCATACATCATAGAGCCTATGTTAATGATATTCGGTCTTCCCTGGAGCTATTACAAAACCAAACAACTGTTGAGTGGCCAACTATAAAAAATTGTTTTACAAACGCTGCAAAAGATAACATTGGATATATAAGCGCGGAACGGAAGGAATGGATTTCAGACGAAACCTGGGACTTTATATCAAATAGAAGAACCTGCAAAGCGAAACTCAACAACGCTAAGACTAGGATCGAAATAATGAGACTACAGGAGGCTCACATTGCAGCCGACAAAAGGGTCAAGAAAAGTGAAAAAGGGTCCAAAAACTTCTGAATCTAAAAGGAGTCGTAATCTGCACAGAATAACACTATGAAAACAATGGACCCCACTGAATTTACATACCCTTGTCTTGAACACACCTAAAGACACGACATACCGACTACAAACCCAGCGTAGCTGAAGTTGAACAGGCAATTAAGTTACTCAAGAATAATAAAGCACCCGGAATGGACAATATATGCCTTGAGCTACTAAAGGCGCACACAGGTACAAGCGCACAACTGATAACGCCTATCATAGACAAATTCTGGGACACCAATCAAATAGATGACGACTTAGAAAAGGATGATAATAAAAATCCCAAAAAAGGCGACCTCACAGAATACAAGAATTGGAGGGGTATAACGCTTCTTAGCATGGTAAACAAGGTCATAGCTAATATAAAAAATTAAAGATTATTAAACGCATTGTCCAACGATATTCGTAATGAGCAAGCCGGCTTCCGAGCTGTCAAATCAGGCATAGATCACATTAATAGCCTGAGGATAATAACGGAGCAATCATTTGAAACGACCCCCGCTATATTTAATATGCATCGACCTTGAGAAGGCGTTCAATACCTTAGTCCAAACTGCAATTTGGAACGCACTTCGTTGCAAAAGCTCATAGACCTTATTTAGTCTTTGTACGAAAATGCTAAGTGCCGCATTCTACATGAGGATGCAATCAGCCGCCCAATAAATGTCAAAGTAGGTGCACGGCATTGATGTCCACTTTCACCCCTGCTATTCAACGTAGTCATCGACAACATTATGGCGATAGCCACATCCAACCATCGACGCATTATATAGCGCATTATATACCGCAGACGACATATGCTTGCTATCGCATTGTTTTGACGACATGCAGTCAAAACTAAATAAATTCGAAGTCGATGCTGCGATTTGCGATCTCAGAATATATTTCAAAAAAGAAGGCCATGAGAATCAACACATCAATTATGCGACAAATCATCTTGCAACATCAACTAATCGAAGGCGTCCACTCTTTTTGCTACTTGGGTAGCGTTATAACAACAAGTGGGGGATCAAGAGAAGATGTTGCAAACCGCATAAATAGGCCAGACAAGATTACGGCCAACACAAACATGTTTGGACACCCCCCCCCCCCCCCCCACTTCTCTAGGCGCACCAAAATTACCATCTTCAACAAGCTGCGTGAAATCTGTGGCACTTTATGAGTCCTGGAATTCAAACCAATGCGATATAACTGCCGCCTTCGTCGCGTGCTAAAATTTTTCTGGCCAAACACCCTCACTAACGAAGAGCTATGGGCAGAGTGCGGGCAAATACCTGTTAATACTGAAATCTGAAAACAAAAATGGCGCTGGATTGGGCATGTCTTGCGAAGACCCTAAGGTAACATTACAAGAAACGCAATGGAGTGGAATCCACAAGGTAGCCGCAGGAGAGTCACGCCTGGCGTCAAAACTCGATATCAATGCATCATCGATCAACAAAACATGGAACGAACTAAAGATCGTAGCAGCAGATAAGCAAGACTTGAAAACTATCGTTAATGCCCTATGTTCCTCATGGGAACTACAGGAATTTATATATAATTGACATATGACACATCTACACTTTTGTGGGCATCAACTTCGTTTAAATGCTACTCAGAGATTTTGTAATAAAAAATAGCTCAAACCTAATCACCTCAATTAACGCAAAAATATGTCAATATGCTTGTTACTTATTGAAAACCTAAAAACTTATTTAATTTATTTTCCCCTAATA
Source organism: Muscina levida (assembly GCA_964034835.1). Lineage (NCBI taxonomy): Eukaryota > Metazoa > Arthropoda > Insecta > Diptera > Muscidae > Muscina > Muscina levida. Next base: position 31,306,323 of record OZ035881.1, read on the forward strand.
TTCCATTAATGAGATATCGGAAACACGTGCTAAATATTAACCTCATTTCTCTGCTCTGGCATTGACCAGGTAAACAACAAACGCTACCAAATACATTTTGGGTACTAAAATCAAAATATAGGCTGCACTAAGCTTATATTTAGAATATTTCAAAGTTTGACGAAAGAAAGTCTGCTTTCAAACCGAAGCTAGTTTAAATAACTTTAAAAACAAACGGTCTTAAGTTTTTTATAGTTTTATTTCAAACCATCCTAAAACCAGACAAAAGTAATCAAATATATACCATAGACAACTATAGTATTTATCATAGATAATTATAGAATAATTTATTAATGAGTAATCTAACTAATTTAAAAAGCTAATGATGATGCTAATATGTATTAAGTTACTAAAAAATAATAGTCATAAAACCTATTGACGATTGACGTCAATTGTTGAATACACACCCTACAACTAAGGTGAGAACAAATGTTAAAATTCTTTAGACTTTTTTTACGATTTCATAAGAAGAGTATTTATATGTTTATCTATAGTGTTTTATTGCACTATTAACCTACTTATAACACACAAATGTTACATATCGTAAAAATCATTTATAAATAACATACCGTTTATGTTAATTAAATGACAGAGATTATGGGAGATGTCACAAACCGTTAGAAAGGTTGGTGTAGGCTAGAAAGGTGAGCTATAAAAAATTTGTTAGCCGTTAAAAAAATCCACGAGTACGAATCAAGCTTGAGGGTTCGGTTTTGATGGTTGTTAGGTGCTTGCTATTGAAATGCCGAAAGTATAAAGAATTTTCGTACTCGTGTGTGTGTGTTTTGTTGTGTTATTCAATAGGGCGTTGAGTTCGAGTAAATTGCTCAGCAGAGTTTGTTAAATGTTGTTTTTCTTCAGTACAAGACGGCATCAGATCTCGTTCTGTAATGCTTGCATCGAGATCGTCACGGCTCAAAAACAAGAAAGTTGTTGATGCTAAAGGACCGCCGAAAGCGATGAGCTGCATCAACTCATTTAAAAAATTTGGCTAAGGGAATGCATGCCCGACGAACGGAATATAAGTATTCCATGTCCTGTACTTAAGAAGGGCAATCAAAGTGTGTGCACCAACTACCATGGTGTTAGCCTTTTACTCATCGCATACAAGGTCCTGTCCCGTCATCGCATGCAGGTCCTGTCCCGTTTTAAAATTATCAGTTTGAGTTTAGACCTCGACAAAACAAAAGTTACAAAGTTGCATTCGCCAGTCCGTTGGGGATATAAAGTGAATCTTGCATTTCAAGCCGACTCATAACCTCCTTCGTGATGACACTTGGCCAACGGCGTTCGCGATATTTTTTATCATGAACAGCGGCTGATAGTCAGCGACGAACCCTGATGGTTGGGCTAGCCACCCGCCTTCAGGCCCTTTACTGGCTATGAAAACACGACAAAGAAAGAGTTACAAATGGAACCCCCAAACGAAACAAGGACCATGATTTAAGGATATGCACTTGGAACGTCCGGACTCTCTATAGAGAAGGTGCCACTATCCTACTGGCGGATGTCCTAAAAAAATATAAGGCTGCCATCACCGCCATCAAGGAGATGAGATGGACAGGACAAGGATGCTCGCGACGTAAAAATTGCGACATCTATTACAGCTGCCATACCAAAAAGACACGAATTTGGATGTGGATTTCTAGTTGGCGAGATACTCAGACATCTTGTCTCGCGATTCAATCCTGTTAGTGAACGAATAGCCACAATCTGCATCAAGGCGAAATATTTCTACATCACGCTGATTTGTGCTCACGCCTAGAGGAAACATACGACCGCTGCCTTGGCCACGATATTAAAATTGTTCTGGGAGACTTTAATGCCAAAATTGGTAGGGAAGATGTTCTTGGTCCATCGATCGGTGAATTCAGCCTACATACCGACACATCAGACAACGAGTTTAGGCTGGTTAGCTTCGCAACGGGGAGGAACATGGTAGTGAGTGGAACCAAATTCCAGCACAAAGATATCCACAAGGCAACTTGGCTATCTCCCGATCAAAACACCAAAAATCAAATTGATCATGTGGTAATTGATGGCAGGTATGCATCTAGTGCTGCATATATGGAGAGAACACTTCCAGCAACTGCTGGTTAAAGAAGGCAGCGCACGTGAAGGTATCAAGGCAATTGTCGACGACGGCTTAGATTGCCCACCACCAACACAAGCCGAGGTAAAAATTAATAGAAGCCATGGCTGATTTTGGTATTCCAGTGAAGCTGATACGCCTTTGCGGAATGATGCTGACTGACACGAAGTCTTCAGTGAAGATTGGCAAGCTGTACGAGCTGTACACTGCCATTGTCGTGGTCAGACGCATTAATGTGCAGCAGTTGCGTTGGCTAGGTCATGTTGTACGCATGGACGAAAATGCTCCAGCTCAAAATGTCTTCGACAATGAACTTGATGGACGGCGCCGAAAAAAGCGACCAAAACTCCGTTGTAAAGACCAGGTTACTGAGAACCTTAGAGAACTTGGTGTGACTAACTGAAGAAGATCAAGGCGCTTATAATTTTTTTCTACGTGCGATATATTATCAACTGGGATTGCAAGGATGTACCAGCTAAATAAGTATTCGCCAGTCCTACACGACATTAACTATTTGATGCTATTGCTAAGTTCTTTATCCCTGTGAAGCTGATACGACTTGGCGCGAATCTGGCAGAGTCATTTTCTACCAAGCGAGGATTTAGACATGACGGCAGACAGCCTGTCATTCGATCTATTTAACATCCAAATAGATTTGATCATGCGAAGTCTGCAGTAAACACGACTGGTGCCATCTTATACAAAAGACTAATACTGCTCGCATTGGCCTAGCACTGCGGGATGTTACTTCGGCCTTTTCAAGCATTGGGAAGCAGTCGGCAGATGTGGCTCTATTGATAAATGGGGACAAAACCAAGTTATTTGTTTCAACGAACAAAGAGTCTACTCATTTGGGACGCTGCGTAAACATTGACAACTATTACTTTGAGGTGGAGCCAAGGTACTCCGCCATAAACAAAAATTATAACTTCAGCTTGGAAATCAAGTGACAAGTATTGATCGCCAACCGCTGCTGTTGTACACTGTTCAAGCGATTTAATGACAAAGTCCTCTCTCGACGATCAAAGATCCAACTCTACCAGACACAGATCCTCCCTGTCTTGCTCTACAGCGCAGAATTCTGGGTAATGGCACAAGCGAATAAATCTATTCTTAGAGTCATCGAGAAAATACTGCTTTGACAAATATATAGATCCATTATCATCCATCGGCGAGTACCGTCGTCGTATGAACCATGAGCTGTATAACCACATCAACGTAGTCAAGCGTATTCAAATCTACCGAATGTGCTGGCTAAGCGGTATGCAGTACAAAGCGGCTATGCAGTACAAATGAATGAAAATGCTCCAGCTCGAAAAGTCAATGGCAGAAATCTCGATAGAGATGTTATTTAAACTTGGTGCCGTTTGTTGTGAACCTAAAATAGAAAGCGTGTTAATTCATAACAACGCAAGAAGCAACTCATAGCTCATTCATGTGGTGTAAAGGGAAATTAAATTTTTAAGTGTCATCTGCAACTCTATTTATTGTATTTTCAGTCTGAAATTAATTGCAGTAGTTCTATTTGGTTTTAGCACATAGCTCATATGTACATTAGGTTGATTCTTATTTGGCAAAAAAAAAATGTTTTTGGAATTTTTCATGGGCCAAGTTAAAATTTTATTAAGACGTACAAAAAAACTCTATGTGAATTTTTTTAATTTTTTTCTTAAAGGTTTAGGGGTCGCTACCGGGGTTCGAAATTCAAAATTTTACCGTCATCCTGAGGGATAAGCCGAATAACTCGAGTAAACCTTAACTGATCCTTATGAAAATTTTTCAGTATTCATATTTTCCATAACGAAGTAATGGAATTGTAAATGGGCAGAATTGCCCCACCCCTTCTGGTACCTCCCATACAAAATTACCTATTTTTTGATAATTAATATTTCTCCCATAACTTTCAAACGGACAGCTGGATGGCATTTAAAATTGGTCAGTTTAATGACCTTGTAATAACAGATAAACCCCCAGAAAATCAAAAGCTTTGTCACACCCCTTCTGGTACCTCCCATACAAATGACCGAATTAACCCCCATATTTTTACCTACATATCTTTTTAGTAAAAATTTTGAATTCAATAAAATTTTGTGTGAGATGAACACATGCACAAAAGTAACTCGTGAGTGAATGTGGACTATACCGGCCAACCCCTTCTGGTACCTCCCATACAAAATTACCTATTTTTAGACAAATTATTTTTTACCTTGTAATAACAGATAAACCCCCAGAAAATCAAAAGCTTTGTCACACCCCTTCTGGTACCTCCCATACAAATGACCGAATTCACCCTGATAGTTTTATATAGATATGCTACTTATTTTTGATTTTTTTCATAGGTTAACTTAAAATGTTATTAAGAAGTACAAAAGAACTCGCTTCAGTGCCCTGAAATCCATGCGCAGTTTTAAACGTAGAAATCATATAATATGACTTATGCATGGTATTTCGGGACTTCCCCGAAATATCAAACAGCAACCATACCATTACAAAAAAAACATAAAGAATTCTGCGGATGCTATTTGTTTTGCCGAAAATCAGCTTAAAGAGTTTCAGCCACGAGGTGACTACAAAGAGCTACTTAAGCTGACAATAATATTCTGCGGAGGTGTTCCAAAAACACCAATATTCTTCAGAACACCAGCAAGTCTTCACCGTGCTAGATGGATGGCTAAGGCAATATATTCCATAAAAATATATTTATTCAGAGAGCAGTTCAAGCTAAAGGATAGCGAATTATGTGAAATACAGGATGTTTGCATTTTTATAATTAATATTTACCTTAAATATTGGTTTGAATCCACTTCTGGACCTCCTGCTTCAAGAAATGACCTCCAGTTATTAAAAGACTTGAAGTCTTATGCAACAATTAATAAAGAGATAGCGGCAATAGCCTTAAAAAAAATTCTAGGTCATCTCTGGTATTTGTCGGAAGAGCTAGATGGATTTGCTTTTTTTGATGACAAAGTTTCTCATGAAATTAAGAAGAAGATGGTAAATGCTTTAAACATAGGAGGAGTAGATAATCCAGAAAAACGAGTTACAGTAGATGAAAACCTACTACATTCTAAAAGTCTTGAGCATTTTGTATCCAACAATACTCTTAAATTTTTCAGCAGAACGGGTATTATATCGGGTTTCCTAAAAAAAAAATGTTGAAGATTGTTGCAGACCGTAAGTTAAGTAAAGAATTAGTTCGGTCTATGAGGGTTTTTAACGATATTGCTGAACGCGAAGTGGCCTTGATGCAGGAATACAATAAATTGCATACACATAATGAAGAACAGAAGCAGTTACTATTATTATTGGTGAAAGAATTTAGAAAAAAATATTCAGATCCAAAAAAATCTACCATGTGTAAATAATAATATATTTTACAATATTTTAAAATTTAAAGAAAATTGTAAGCAGTAAATGCAGTTGTTTATAATTATATTTTTTAATGTTAAGTTTTTCATGCAAAGAATTGATGTTTAATATTAATATATTAAATTTTTATTTTAATATTTTTTTTTAACTGTTTAATTTAATTTTTATTTTCGAAATGTATCTTTTTAAATAATAACACAACAAAAACTGATGAACAAATTTGAAATAAATCATTTCTTATTAACTGTACTGTAAAAATTCCTAAGTTGGACTGCAAATTAGTGGAATGGGGCAAGACAATAGCGTTCCATTATCTACGTTGAATATCATATACATTCATTAAACTAGATTTATATTTAAGATAAGCATTAGTAAAATTACAATAAGGGTATATCTTTACCAAAATATAAATGAATTCAGCATACTTACAAAAAAATGTATGTCAAAATATGTATGTCAAAATATGAATGTCGTTTGTATGGGAGGTACCAGAAGGGGTGTCACAAACGTTTTGATTTTCTGGGAGTTTATCTGTTATTACAAGGTAATTAAACTGACCAATTTTAAATGCCATCCAGCTGTCCGTTTGGAAATTATTGGTAAAAAATAATTTGTCTAAAAATAGGTTATTTTGTATGGGAGGTACCAGAAGGGGTTGGCCGATATAGTCCATATTCACTCACGAGTCAAATTTTAGCATGTGTTCATCTCACACAAAATTTTATTGAATTCAGTATTTTTACTAAAAAGATATGTAGGTAAAAATATGGGGGTTAATTCGGTCATTTGTATGGGAGGTACCAGAAGGGGTGTGACAAAGGTTTTGATTTTCTTGGGGTTTATCTGTTATTACAAGGTAATTAAACTGACCAAGTTTAAATGCTATCCAGCTGTCCGTTTGGAAATTATTGGTAAATAATAATTTGTCTAAAAATAGGTAATTTTGTATGGGAGGTACCAGAAGGGGTTGGCCGGTATAGTCCACATTCACTCACGAGTCAACTTTTTGCATGTGTTTATCTCGCACAAAATTTTATTGAATTCAGTATTTTTACTAAAAAGATATGTAGGTAAAAATATGGGGGTTAATTCGGTCATTTGTATGGGAGGTACCAGAAGGGGTGTGACAAAGGTTTTGATTTTCTGGGGGTTTATCTGTTATTACAAGGTAATTAAACTGACCAATTTTAAATGCCATCCAGCTGTCCGTTTGGAAATTATTGGTACAAAATAATTTGTCTAAAAATAGGTAATTTTGTATGGGAGGTACCAGAAGGGGTTGGCCGATATAGTCCATATTCACTCACGAGTCAAATTTTTGCATGTGTTTATCTCACACAAAATTTTATTGAATTCAGTATTTTTACTAAAAAGATATGTAGGTAAAAATATGGGGGTTAATTCGGTCATTTGTATGTGAGGTACCAGAAGGGGTGTGACAAAGCATTTGATTTTCTGGGGGTTTATCTGTTATTACAAGGTAATTAAACTGACCAAGTTTAAATGCCATCCAGCTGTCCGTTTAAAAGTTATGGGAGAAATATTAATTATCCAAAAATAGGTAATTTTGTATGGGAGGTACCAGAAGGGGTGGGGCAATTCTGCCCATTTACAATTCCATTACTTCGTTATGGAAAATATTAATACTGAAAAATTTTCATAAGGATCAGTTAAGGTTTACTCGAGTTATTCGGCTTATCCCTCAGGATGACGGCAAAATTTTGAATTTCGAACCGCGGTAGCGACCCCTAAACCTTTAAGAAAAAAATTAAAAAAATTCACATAGAGTTTTTTTGTACGTCTTAATAAAATTTTAACTTGGCCCATGAAAAATTCCAAAAACATTTTTTAAGACTCACCCTAATGTACATATTGCTTACTCGCCAAATCGTCCTCAATATTTGATGAATATCTCAACAGTTTTACAGATGTTGTTTCCAAAGAATCGCTTTAATCTTACTCGACCTTAATATGATGTGTGTGTTCTTTTCAGAAAAACTACTAAAGTTGTTCACTTTCAATGGCTTCAAAATTTATGTGAAATGTGAAGAATATTATTTTGTTATTTAATATTATTTACGTATCTAATTCTAATCCAAACACAACAATAAAATGGCCAACAATGAAAATAAAAGTGAAACTTTTCTATGCTTTCGCCATCGTATATATAGAAAATATTCCAACAGAGGTCACTTTTTAATAACATTCTAGTATCTCTAAATACGTTATGGTATTTTTTCATAGTTTTTGACGTTAACAATTTATTGTGACACCGTATTGTTATTTATAAAACCATTTAATATAGCTGGCGTATAAATTAACTTTTCAGTCGCATTTATTGACCTGTCACAGTTCGAGATCTTTGATACTCTACTATCTTTATAAACGATACATATGTTATGGATTATGTTAATTTAAAATGTTCATATTATTATAATCTTAGGTGTTAACTTTATATATAACATAAGGTTTAATGTGATCATAGTGTCACGATATAATTTTAAAAAACGGTAATTTACATAATTCTGTCATCTAGTGATTATTTTTATCAACAAATTTATTTCGTGTTTAGAACTAAAACATTCATAAATATTTTTGTATTAATTTGTATTAGCATTTTTTACAAATACTGGCTGACCTGGCATAGTGTGTGGATTTTGGATCTATGACAGAAATTGTAATGTAGCGCTGTAGACGATTACAGCCAATAAAAACAAAAACACACCAGCTACAAATTTTTTCAATTCAATGAATTTTATTAATGTAACAGACATCTATTTATTGTTTGATCTCGAAAAATGTAAATTTAAATGTTAAGTAAAACAGTAATATATTTGTTATCTTGTAATTGGAAAATTATATATTCAAACCTTGTCCTGCCTTCAAAGTTATTGATATGGGAAATAAGGCCATATGACCTTATTACCTATGGCTTTATTGCACGGCGCCGTATTTGGCGCTCTAAGGCTAAAACAATATTTACTACGCCCACTTATCGAAAATAAAAACCAGTACAGAAATTTCAGTCAGTTGAACTGACTGATAAATACCATCACCCAATATAAGATATTGTTTAAGTCTTGAGTTATTGAAATTAACCGATTTGTAATTAAAACCAGTTAGAAAGTTTCAGTCGGGCAACCCGACTTACATTTACCCTTACCCTCAGTAAAACAAATAATTTTCTATTATATTGATATTATTACTCGATTTCTAAAGTGGGCGGAGTGGTACATTTGTATGGGAGGTACGAGAAGGGGTGTGGTTAGGCTTCCAGATTTATTCTCCATTACTTTATCCTGTTATAGCTTTACTAATTACAAAATTTGGGCACGATTGCCTTGGGTGTACTGATATTATTAGTACATCCCTAAAGTGGGCGGAAAGGTACATTTGTATGGGAGGTACCATAAGGGGCGTCGCTAGACTTCCAATTTTTTCTCCAAAACTTTGTCCTGTTATAACATAACAAAATACAGAATTTGGGCACGATCGTGTCGAGTGTATTGATATTATTACCCTATTTCTAAAGTGGGCGGAGTGGTACATTTGTATGGGAGGTACCAGAAGGGGCGTGTCTAGACTTCCAGATTTTTTCTCCAAAACTTTATCCTGCTTGAACTTTACCAAATGCAGAATTTGGGCACGATCGCGTTAGGTCTTTTAATAATATTAATCGATTTCTAAAGTGGGCGGTACCAGATGTGTATGGGAGGTACCAGATGGGGCGTGAATAGACTTCCAATTTTTTTCTCCAAAACTTTATCCTGTTATAGCTTTACTAAAAATAGAATTTGGGTACGATCACGTTTAATTTATTGATATTATTTCTCCATCTCTATAGTGGGCGGAAAGGTAGATTTGTATGGGAGGTACCAGAAGGGGCGTGGCTAGGCTTTCAAAATTTTTTCCAAAACTTTATCCTGTTATAGCTTTACTAAATACAGAATTTGGGGACGATCCCGTAGGGTGTATTGATATTATTACTCGATTTCTAAAGTGAGCGGAATGATGTATTTGTATGGGAGGTACCAGAAGAGGCGGGGCCATGTAGCCCATTTGCAATACCGTAAGTAGTTTTGAGAAAATAATAACTCGTGCAAAATTTCAAAACATTTGGTTGCGTCTTTCGAAAGTTATCGTGCGAACCAGCCGGACAGCCACCAGACAGACAGACAGACAGACAGACATGGCTCAAACGACTTAAAAAGTCATGAATCGAATTTGGTTCAAAGAAACCTAGGGTCTAAAGTCACTCCTTCTATGTGTTACACTTTTGGCTCGTATCAAATGATATATACCTTCATCCCTAAGGGTGATGGTATAATGACAACATTGTTTGTACACAGAAAAAATCCATTCTAAATTTTTGTTTAAAATTCTTATTTTTTTGCAAAAAAAAGTACTTAAATATTTAAGAACGAATAGTGCTTATTATTCTTAAATCCAATAAAAAACGGAATAAGTTCAGAAATGTAAGCATAGAAATTGTTAAAATAATAATAAAATTCTCCAATTAAGTTTGTACGAACTTAATTACAGAATTTTAAGTACGAACTTCTCAACTTTAAAGTGAACCAGTAAGAAAGTTTCAGTCGGGCAACCCGACTAACATCTACCCTCACCCTCAGTAAAACAAAAAATTTTCTATTATATTGATATTATAACTCGATTTCTAAAGTGGGCGGAGTGGTACATTTGTATGGGAGGTACCAGAAGGGGCGTGTCTAGACTTCCAGATTTTTCTCCAAAACTTTATCCTGCTTGAACTTTACTAAATACAGAATTTGGGCACGATCGCGTTAGGTCTATTAATAATATTTATCGATTAATCTAAAGTGGGCGGTACCAAATAAAGAATTTGGTTTTACTAATATAAAGAATTTGGGTACGATCGCCTTGGATTTATTGATATTATTACTCGATTTCTAAAGTGGGCGGAATTCTACATTTATATGGAAGGTACCAGAAGGGGCGTGGTTATGTAGCCCATTTTCAATACCGTTAGGAGTTTTGGGGAAATATTAACTCGTGCAAAATTTCAAAACATTTGGTTTCGTCTTCCGAAAGTTATCGTGCGAACCAGCCGAACAGCCAGTCAGACAGACGGACATGGATCAAACGACTTAAAAAGTCATGAATCGAATTTGGTTCAAAGAAACCTAGGGTCGAAAGTTACTCCTTCTATGTGTAACACTTTTGGGTCGTATCAAATGATAGATACCCTCATCCCTAAGGGTGATAGTATAAACAGCTTAACGTTCGCATTTGTCTAAATAAAAGTAGGTGCCGTTTGTTGTGAGACTAAAATAAGAAAGCGTGTTAATTCACAACAACGCGAAAAGCTTTACCATACATCATTCATGGTGTATAAAGGGAAATTAAGTTGTTTTTTTCGCTACATCCCATCATTGTGAGGTGATTGACCGATCGCTTGTGAATTTATTATTCGGCCAAATTTAACATGTTACCAGTGTGACTGTCAACCTGTGCGTCAGCGTGTACTACCACAACATACTCGGTTGACCGGTTTTTATGATAGACATGTCAGGTGTCTTGTTTGTCTTCATTCTTTGTTATACGTTTATCTATCGGTCAAAGCAGAAGTATTTACGGTTTATTGTTATGTGTACGCAAGCGCCCTGTGTGATATTGTGTTATGTTTTTGACCCAAAGACCCACACATGGAAATTTAAATACTAAATAGAAAACTATGCTAATGCAGTGCGTTTTAAGTGTGTATAGATTAATGGGCACTCATTCATATGTTACTCTGTACGATAACTTAATTAATAAAAAAACTACAGTACGAGCTCGATTTTCGCAACCGATAGCAGGCCAAGCCGGTTGCAGTTACCGAGATTGTTGCGCTTACCGAACCTCTATTGAAAATTGTTATTTTAATTTGTGCAAAATGCCCCACATCACTAAAAAAACTGTACTATAACCGTCATTTGCTCACTGACATTAAACAGTGCCGTAACATAGCATGCAAATAAAAAAAAACATATAATTTCTGCGAATACATTGAAAAGTTGCGCTCATCGAGACTGCTTTTTTGAACGTGTTGCACTTATCAAGACTCATGAGCGGTTGCGCAAATCGGGGTGTTGCAATAATCGGTAGTTGCGAAAGTCGAGCTCGTACTGTATTTTACTTTTTGTTTCATTAGAGTTTGTTATCAATAAAACTATTAGTATTTTATGTTATAGTCTTGTTTTTCATAAAACGCGAGATAGTTAATGTACATGATAAATGACGACACATTTTATTATGTTTATTTTATTGCTTTAATAAGTAATTAGTGCAATTAATGTTAATTTATTTGATAATATATTATGAACCTAATTTCTATGTGTTAACTAAAACATTAACAAATACATTGGGCATATCATATGAAAAATTGTGTATTTATATACTTTTTTATACATATTTTTTTCTTTAAATAAATGCACAACATAAAATGTTGAGTAATACAAAAAAACTAATTTTCCTTCAATATTTTGGCGTGATGTTATGTATAAATTCGATTTTTATGGTTCCACAAATCCGAAATACGATATGCAACACATTCGAAGAAACCTAAGTTTTACTTTCGAACTGACTTTTACACACTTTCGATGTTCGACAAACACACAATAACCAACGATGCTGTTTTCAAATATGACACAAATTATTGCTGTTTTTTTTTTTAAAATATAACCCTGCTCTTTTTCTTAATACTACCTAGGTAGCTATCGCACACAATAGCAAACAGTCAAATCTACAAGCAGATAAATGAAAGTGAAACTTGTCAACACTTTCGCCACACGTTAGAAAAAATTCCACATGAGAACTAACATACAACAAAGGTCAAAGGTATGACATTCTATTGTCGGTATAAAAAAAACGTTATGCTAATTTCTCATATGATTAAGGCGCTAACAGTTTATAGTGACACCTTATTGTTACGAACAAAAAAAATTATGATGCCAGGCTTATACGGTATATTTAAATTCATAAACAAAGAATCACTGTCAACATATTAATTCAGTTATTGAGTGACCTGTCATAGTTCGACATCATATATAGCTTTGTATCTTTAAAAGAGACACATATGGTTTAAGTTAATTTAAGTAGCAGAGAAAATTCAGCTATCAAATTATATGAGTAAAGATCAAACTCGGGGCCGGTCTTTTGATACACGCGCACCTGTCGCGTGTAACAATAAATCATAACGAGGTAATAAATCATGTTGCTGTAACTAACACCAATGGAAACTTGAAAGACAGGGCGAACATTATTATGCCCCACAGGCAGTTATATTTACATCTGAATATCGGATATTTGCATAACAATCACAGTCAATCAAAAACACACCTTAATTTTGTAACAAAATTATTTTTGTGTTACGCGCTTAACTTCAGTTTTAAGATTATGTTACCAGTTTATGTGCAGTGGTTACATCGTTATAAATAATACCAGATGTAATGTAGGTCAATAAACCTGTTAAAAGAGAACTCGTTACCATATGTTGTATATTTAGAGTATGTATTTGAATGCTTTGAATGTTTCGAATATTTAGAATATTTTCATTACATTTAATTTTTTTGAATGCCGTAAATATTTTGAATATTTGGAAAATTTTGTATATGTGGATAATTTTTTATTTATTGAATATTTTGAGTATTTCGAATATTTTGGATATTTTGAATATTTTGGGTATTGATGTGTTCATATACATAGTTCAATGAAATATCATACTTATTTTTCTAGAAATGGGTTTTGTATAGTTGGCAGGATGGATAAATATTTCGATATTAACCACCATATGAGCAGCCACACATTTGAAGGAAACAAAAAGGAGTGGTTGGACTGACAACTTTTATTAGTTAATCCACTGACTAATAGTGAGAAGAGATTAAGTTAAGTATCTCAAATTGTTAAGGAAACACCACAAGACAAATCAAAACGACTAAAAAATTGCAATCAGGTAAACTGACTGATAAATACCCTCATCCATTGAGTGTATTGATATTATTACTCGATTTCTAAAGTGGGCGAAGTGGTACATTTGTATGGGAGCTACCATAAGGGGCGTCGCTAGACTTAAAATTTTTTCTCCAAAACTTTATCCCGTTATAAATTTACTAACTACAACTACAATTTGAGCTCGATCGCGTTGGGTGTATTGATATTATTACTCCATCTCTAAAGTGGGCGAAATGGTACATTTGTATAGAAGGTACCAGAAGGGGCGTGCCTAGCCCTTCAGTTTTTTCTCCAAAACTTTAGCCTATAATTCCTCTTCTTCTTAATTTGCAGCAGCAACATAACTTCATCTATCAGTAGCCCCACGTAGAAAAGATTTTCAAGCGCTTTGGCTCCGTAGATAGTTAGTCACATCAATTGTAGATAACAGCTCTTTCACCTGGTCCATCCAACGAAGTTTTGGTCGCCCCCCTCCTGCGCCACCAATCGAGTGTATTGACAAAAACCTTTCGAGCTGGCACATTTTCAACCATTCGTACAACGTGTCCAAGCCTGCGCATTCGGTCTATTTCAATGCGCTTGACTACATTGATATCGTTGTACAGCGCATACAGCTCGTGGTTTATTCAATGACGATACTCGCCGTTAAAGATGATGGGTCCAAATATTTTGCGAAGTATTTGTCTCTCGAAGACTCCCAGAATAGATTGATCCTTTTGTGTCTTTACACAGGATTCTGCGCTGTAGAGCAAGACATGTAGGATCAGGGTCTGGCAGAGTTGAATCTTTGTTCTTCGAGTGAGCGCTTTGTTGTTAAATCGCTTGCTTAGCGCATAGTAACAGCGGTTTGCGATTAAAACTCGTCTTTTGATACTCAGGCTGACATTATTATTTTTGTTTATGGCGAAGCCAAGGTAGACAAAAATCATCTATCACTTCAAAGTTATAGTTGTCAACGATCACGCAGCGTCCCAGACGAGAGAACTCTTTGTTCGTTGAAACAAATAACTTAGTTTTGTCCTCATTTATCACCAGACTCACTACCGCCGACCGCTTTTCAATGCTCGAAAAAGCTGCTGTATCATCCCGCAATCCTCGGCCAGTGATACCTATATCATCCTCATACGCGAGCAGCATGTGACTTTTGTTAGATATGGTACCATTCCTGCTCACTTCAGCCTTCCGCATGATCATCTCCATTACGATGTTAAAGAGATCGCAAGACAGACTACCGCCTTGTCTTAAGCCTCGTTTGATAGAAAATAGCTCTGTCAGATTTTTACAAATTTTCACTGAAAACTTCGTGTCAGTCAGTGTCATCCCGCAAAGTCGTATTAGCTTCGCTGGAAAACCAAACTCAGCAATAGCATCCAACAATTTCTGCCGTATCGGGCTGTCGGAGACAGCTTTATAGTCGACGAAAAGATGGTACGTGTGAATCTGTTTCTCTTCTGTCTTTTAGAGGGCTTGTCGAAGTGTGAATATCTGGTCAGTTGTTGATTTACTAGATCTAAAGGCACACTGATTAGGCCCGATCAGGTTGGACAACACTGGCTTTAGACTTTCATATAGCATAGTTGGAGCACACGCTTGAATCACCTTTATTCAGGATAGAATACAATACGCTTAGATTCCAATCATCGGGCATGCTCTCATTAAGCCTAACCGTGCGTAGGAGCTGGTGCATGCATGTAATAAGCTGCTCGCCACCTGACTTGAAGAGCTCTGCCATAAATCCGTCGGATGCCGTCGTTGATATTTTGTGTGATATCTTCACGTGCGCTGCCTTCTGGAATCAGCAGTTGCTGGAAGTGCTCTCTCCATATATGCAGCACTTTGGGTATCTGTAACCAGATGTCCATCCTTGTCCTTACAGGAGGAGAGCCTTTTGCTTTTACTTTCTGGTAACAGTTTCGGGCAACACCTCTATTCCTGTATCGCTCTATATCCTCGTTCTCCCTTTCCTTCATCTGATGTTTTTTCGCTTAAATAGCTGTCTCGCCTCTTTTGCTGTCTCCTTGTGTCGTTCCCTAACCGCCAGCAATATGCTGCCACTGTTTATCGTAGAAGTTGGGTGAGCTGGTTGGAGTAGGCAGTGGCTATCTCTGGGGTTTGCTGTCCAGCATTATTTGTGTTTGGTTACGTGCGTTTTCCGCTCTGCTCAATCTTGTGAGCATCTTAGCTGCAACCAGGCAATGATCCGAGGCAATATTAGCACCACGGATCACACGTACGTCCATGGCACTAGATGCATGCCTGCCATCAGCTACAACATGATCAATTTGATTTTCGGTGTCTTGATCGGAGGATAACCAAGTTGCCTTATGTATTTTTTTTTGTGCTGAAATCTGGTTCCACTCACTACCATGTTCCTTGCCGCTGCGAAGCTATCCAGCCGATGTCTGACGTGTCGGTGTGTAGGCTGAATTTACCGTTCGATGGACAAAGAACATCTTCCCGTCCTATATTTGCATTGAAGTCTCCGACATTTTTAGTTTTGTGGCCAGGGCAGCGGTCGTATGTTTGCTCTAGGCGCTCGTAAAATGCATCTTTAATATCAGCACAAATCAGCGTGATGTAGAAATATTTCGCCTTGATGCAGATTGTGGCTATTCGTTCACTAACAGGATTGAATCGCGAGACAAGATGTCTGAGTCTCTCGCCAACTACAAATCCACATCGAAGTTCGTGCTTTTTGGCATGGCAGCTGTAATAGATGTAGCAATTTTAATGTCGCGTGCATCCTTGTTCTTGTCCATCTCCTGGATGGCGGTGATGTTAGCCTTATATTTTTTGAGTACATCCTCCGGTCGGATATATTACAGGAACAATACAATTGAGCAACCAAAGATACAACTTAACCGGAAGAAAGTTTATTCGAGAATGAAATTATAAAATTACAGTTGACAGTATTAACAAATGAAATTATAAAATTACAGTTGACAGTATTAACAAATATTTTTCTAATGTCTAACAGGGAAATCTATGCTACATAGTTTTAAATACAAATAATAACAAGTAAACAAATAACAAGTTTGAATTCTTTAACACCCTTCCTCAAACTTGGCGCATTCCAGCAAGTGTTTTCAACTTATTCAGCTTCGATGTAGATAGAGGTTTTGTGAGCATATCGGCTAACATTTCCTCACTTGGGCAATAAGTACATATGATATCTTTTCTGTCGACGTGGTCCTTGACGAAAAACATTCTAGTATCTATATGCTTGGTTCGGTTACTAAACCTTTGCTCTTTAATCATCCTGATGCAGCTTTGGTTGTCTTCAAATATAACGGTAGGTAATTTTTGTTTCAGCTTCATGTCACAAAGTAACAGCCTAATCCAGATTGCTTCTTTGCATGCTTCGGACAAAGATATAAATTCAGCTTCCGTTGACGACAGTGATACGCATGATTGCTTCTTACAAGTCCAGCTAATAGAGCCGCCGTTTATTTGAAATATATAACCTGAGTTCGATTTTCGGTCGTTCCTATCTTCAGCCCAATTCGCATCCGCATAGCCAATAAGACAGTGGCTTTGTTTTCCATTGTTACTTAGCAATAAATAATTGTTAATTGTCCCCTTTAAATATTTTAATATTCGCTTAAGTTCGGTCCAATCTTCTTGATTCGGGGAAGTAACTTTTCGGGCCAATATTGAAACACTAGCTGTTATATCTGGTCTTGAATTTACGCTTAGAAATAGCAGTGAACCAATAAGCTGTTGATATCGTGTATTATCAAGTAAATTAGTAGAAACCGTTTTTCCATATGACGGTTCCAATGGATATTTTGAAATTTTAGCATCTTTAAGCCCAAAATCTTGCAGCAAATTCGCGATATAATTGCTTTGGCGAATCATGAAATTAGAATTTTGATCTCTGCATACTTCTATTCCCAAATAATGATGAATTTCACCTAGATTACTTAAATTAAAATGTTCTTTTAGTAAATTTTCAACAAATTTTATGTTTTTATAGTTGGGGCTGGCTATCAAAATGTCGTCGACATAAATTAGTATATACGTTATCTCTTCCTCTTCGATACATTTTGTATATAAACATGGATCAGCTATTCCACAAGTTAATCCACCACCTCTCAAAACGCTATCCAGTGTTTTGTTCCATACGTTTGCCGATTGCTTAAGTCCATATATACTCTTCTTTAATTTGCAGACATTTCTAGAATCCCCTTCCTCAAAACCAGGAGGTTGCTTCATGTATATGATATTCTGTAATTCTCCATTTAGGAACGCAGACTTCACATCCATATGAACGACTTTCATTTTTTCAACTCCAGCAACTGAGAGTAGTGTTCTTAGTGTGGTTTGCTTAACAACAGGGGCGAATATTTCGTCATAGTCGCACCCATATTTTTGACTATACCCACGTGCTACTAAACGAGCTTTATACCTCGACACATTTCCGTTAGTGTCACGCTTGATCTTGTAAGTCCATTTGCAGCTGACTATGTTCGCATCAACTGGAGGCGATACCAGGTCCCAGGTGTCGTTTTCTTTTAATGAAGTTATTTCCTCTTCCATTGCTTTTATCCACTCTTTACACAGGTTTGACTTTATGGCATCGCAGTACGTTTTCGGCTCTACAACGTTTAAATCCCGAGTTTCCGTTTTGTAACCTAGTCGTTCTGGCTTTTTTCCTTTGGTGCTTCTAGCCGAAGTCCTGGTTGGTTCATTCAAATGCTGTTCAGACTGTGGTGCGCTATCGATACAAACGACGTCATCAGCATCTTCTTCCTCTGTAAAACTTTGAAATGAATTGTCAACATCCGAGTTGAGCTCTGTGGCAGACCCAGTTTCCATATTATTTTCCGGAAGTTTTCTTGGCATCAAAACTTCAACTTCAACATCTAAATTTCTGCTCTCTTCAGACAATAATTTATTTTCTTCAGTACCATCAATGAACTTGACATCTCGGCTTATAGTAATTTTTCTTGTGTTAACATCAACCAGACGGTATCCCTTTGAATTTTCATCGTAGCCGACAAATGTTAACACCACAGCTTTTGGATCTAACTTCCTCCATTTTTCCGCTGGTATAAGAGCATAAGCCTTAGAACCAAACATTCGATAATGTTTAATATCCGGCTTCTTTGAATTCCATATCTCAAAAGGCGTTACCGAAGGAGTAGAACTGGAAATCAAACGATTTTGAAGATAGCAGGCCGTCATTAAAGCTTCGCCCCAAAACAAATTTGCTAAATTTGCGTCAGCTAACAAACATCGAGCCATTTCAACTAAATATCTATTTCTCCTCTCGGCTACTCCATTCTGCTGCGGGGAATAGGGAACTGTGAACTGATGTCGAACTCCGATGGATTCCAGGTACATTTTAACATTTTTCGATGTGTACTCCCCACCATTATCCGATCTGATTGCCGCAGGATACTTCGAAAACTTGTTCTTTACATACTCCAGGTATATTTTAAGTTTTTCAAATACTTCAGATTTATCACGTAGTAGATATACTACAGTATATCGACTGTAGTCATCGATGAATGTCAAAAAATAACGTTTTCCCCCTGGCGTAATAGTTTGCATAGGACCGCAAACGTCCGAATGCACTAAGTCCAGTACACCTTGAGATTTCGTTTCTGACTTCTTGTTAAACGGCTTTCTGGACATTTTACATCGTATACATACCTCACAATCTTTTCGAACTCCACAATCAGATATATGAAAGTCATCTGTCGTTTTTCCATTCTGCATTAATTTCACAGCATCGATATCGCGATGTCCAAATAGTCTATGCCAATAGTGTTGACAATTTTGCATTTTGCAGGTTGCAACTAAAGCCTTTTCTGTGGTTGTTTGGCGAAGATGAAACAAACCGGAATTCAAATCTGCAACACCAATTTCTTTACCTGTATCCGTTGAAATGCTGCAGTATCGTTCGTTGAATGACAACTTATATCCCTTTTTTAACATCTTTGTAACAGAAAGCAAATTCCCGTTGAAAGAAGGAATCAATAACACTTCCTGGATTGTGACATTGCTAATTTTTCCATCCTTGTTAATCATAATTACGCTGCAGACACCTTTTCCTTTTGACATTACAGACTCCCCATTTGCAACTGTTACTTGTTCATGAACGGACTGATCCAGATTGATAAAATCAGACTTACAGGAGCTAATGTGGCAAGTAGCTCCGGAGTCTATTACCCAGCCTTTTTCATTGTTGGCTGTCGAAAAACAATAATTCTCAGAACCCTTTTTTTCTTGACATTGAGCCTCATTGGCTTGATTTCGATTCTTATCCCGTTTTAGTTTCCAGCATTCCTTCTTTATATGCCCTTTTAATTTACAGTAATGACACCTTTTGTTGGCTCTGTCAACATTCGTAAGATTCACCGATTTTAACGCAGTGTCTGAATCTGCAGACCCTGACTGCCGAATGTATTCCTCCAATAAACTGGTTTCGACAACCTTAAGCGTCAACTCCTCCAGCTTACGAGCTTCTAACGCTGTCACAAGCGTATCATATGAAGACGGAAGGCTGCTGAGTAGCATTGATACTAACCAACGCTCGGAGAATTCCTCACCAATTGCTTCCAATTTTTCAAACAACAGCTTCATCTCCATAATGTGCTCCGTCATATTGTTGTCTGCAGAAAACTTCATACCACAAATCTTCCGCATTATGCGAACGCTGCCACCTAACGTATTCTTTTCGTGATGACTGCGCAAAATTTCCCAGGATTCTCGTGCTGTCTTGGCCTTCTTGATAAGCATAAGCTGACTGTCCTCAACCGATAACCCGATTATAACCGTCGCCTCATCATCAAGCTTTTTCCAGGCTGCATCAGGAGACTCTGGCTGTGCCTCCGTTACACATTTCCAAACTCCTTCCCGTTTAAGTATAAGCTCCAATTTGTACTTCCACAAATGATAGTTTCCATCATTCAGCTTTACAAATGATGTCCTCAGAAAATCCATCGTGCATGGGCCAATAACCTATTACAGGAACAATACAATTGAGCAACCAAAGATACAACTTAACCGGAAGAAAGTTTATTCGAGAATGAAATTATAAAATTACAGTTGACAGTATTAACAAATGAAATTATAAAATTACAGTTGACAGTATTAACAAATATTTTTCTAATGTCTAACAGGGAAATCTATGCTACATAGTTTTAAATACAAATAATAACAAGTAAACAAATAACAAGTTTGAATTCTTTAACAGGATAGTGGCACGTTCTCTATATAGTCCGGACATTCCAGTTACATATCCTTAAATCGTGGTCCTTATTACGTGTGCGGGGGTCGTAAACATTTGGGGGGTTCCGTTTCTTACTTTATCTTTCTCGTGTTGTCATAGCCTGTAAAGGACCTGAAGACGGGTGGCTATCCCAACCATCAGGGTTCGTCGCTCACTATCTGCCGATAAAAAAATACCACAAACAATTTTGCCTAGCTGCCACCACGAAGGAGGTTGTGGGTAGGTTTGAGATGCAAGATTCACTTTACATCCCCAACGGTACATATTGCGCATTCCATGGCAATCCTGGTAAGGTGAAGAATGTCGCATATCGTCTGAGGACCAGGATACTGCTTTTAGGGTATCCCGATACAGTCAATTGCATCCCGGAATGTTAATGAACGGCACTAAGAGGCAGTAATGCAGACGAGGCAGCTACTTAAGCTAAATAATGTCAAATGAAAGAACGGATGTTATAGACAGGTACAGGGTTAGAGGTGAGACCAGAAAATTGTAACAGAAAATATAAGCAAAAGGTTACTGTACCGGGCTTCCCGCATGTAAGGACAATGATGGAAATCTGCACACAGATACGCAGAGTGTAATGCATATATGTAGAGAATACTTCCACCAATTGCTGGTTCCGGAAGGCAGCGCACGTGAAGGTACTACGCCATTGTTGACGCCTCTTAGATTGCCCTTCACCAAGCCAAACCGAGTTGAGAAGAGCAATATCGCGACTGAAGAATAGTAAAACAGTCAGTGGCGACGAAGCTCCTCAAGTCCGGTGGCGATGAGCATGTACCACCTCCTACGCACGGTTTGGCTTAAACAGAGCATCCGCGATGATTGAAATTTAATTGTATAATGTCCTTTGGTGAAAAAAGTTATTCTAAGACAGTGTTATACAATCTGATCGGGCCTTATCAGTGTGGCTTTACAAATGGTAAATCTTTTACTAAACAAATATTCAAATTGTTGCAACTTCTCGAAAATACCCATAACAACAGATAGACACATACCATCTTTTCGTCGACTAAAAAGATGCCATCAAAAGCCGATACTGTAGAATTGTACGAAGTCTAGGCTGAGTTTGGTATTTCTATGAAGCTGTTACGCCTTTGCGGAATGATCCTGACTGACTTTAAGTCTTTAGTGAAGATTGGCAAATACCTTACTTAGCCATTTAAAACCAGACAAGGTGACAGCCTATCGTGCGATATCTTTAACATTGTAATGGAGATGAAAATGATCCAAGCTATAGTAATCACGATTGGCACGATATCCAGCTAAAGCCACATGCAACTTGCACAGACATCATCAGCCGAAAACTTTGGGATGTGACTGCAGCCTACTGAGGTATAGAAAAGAATTCAGCAAAAATGGATCTAACATTTAACGAGGACAGAAGAAAGTTTTTAATTTCAACGAACAAAGTATATATTCGTTTGGGACGGACCATGACCTTTGACAACTGTAATTTCGACGTGATAGGTGGCTAAGCTGTTCCATTAATAAAACTTAAAGCGTCAGCCTTAAATTGTGGAGAAGAATCATGCTTGCGAATAGATATACCAGATACTGGTTCGCATGAAAGAAAATGCTCCAGACGGCGCAGAAGAGAAAGAGAAAAACTTCGTTTTAAAGAAGAAGAAGCGACGTAGACGAAAGAGCGTATGTAATACTTTTCATATAATCAAAATTTACGAATTTAAGGATAGTCAGCTAAGTAAGTTTTTTAAATTAAAATAAAATATACAAAGTTGGACAGCAACATACATTACTTTGTTTGTAAACTACTAACTATAATATATATATATATATATATAACTACCGTATTCTTCTCATATATGTTTATCTATAAGATTTCCAGACAACTAAGAGTTGTTCGATGTGTCATATTTGTAGTTTTATCTCTTTTAATAGCCCATTAAAAATCATTACTTTCATAAGCATCAAATTCATTTATTCATGTCATTCACGTCAGCAGATTTATTGGCTTGCGGCATTAACTGCAACATAGAATCTTGCAGTTTCACTATCATTAACGGTATCTTGTTGTTCGCCAGAATTATCATTACTTTCGTCGGGAGTTTCCTGTGCGCCTTCCTCCAAATTGTTGTCAACATCAAGAATTTCATCATTTTCTGAGTTGTCGTTTTCTTCTTCTCCTGATTCGTTATCTTTATCATAGACCTCGGAATTTTCTGGGGTACCATCTTGGGAGTAATAGGCATAATCGTAATAGGGTTCACTACTAATTTGTCTAGTACCGCCGCCAACAACATTGGTACCAAAGCGGCTACCACCACCGCCGCCGCCACCTCCTCCTCCACCACCTCCGCGATTTCCACCACCACCGCCGCCGCCTCCACCACCGCCGCCACCACCGCCTGGGGATCCGGGAATAGGTATGGGAATATAGATTGGTGGATAGGGATAAGGAGCAGGGCCAGGATGGTTGTGGCCACCTTTATGATGGTGATGATGGTGGTGATATTGTTTACCTTCGCCTGAGGGGTGATAATGAGGTGGATGAGATGGAACAGGTACAATAATTGGTGGTACTGGGTAGGAATTGTGGTGACCATGATGATGATGATGACCATGATGATGATGTCCGGGTGGACCTACAGGGCCAGGATAACCGGGAGGACCGGGTTCGCCTTTATGACCTGGCCGGCCAGGTTTGCCAGGCATGCCAGGATAGCCGTTATCGCCACGGTCACCCTTTCTACCGGGACGTCCGGGAGCACCAGGGGCACCGGCTGGTCCAGGTGGACCAGGAGGGCCGGGTGGACAATTACAATGTCCATGGTGTGGAGGGGGATAGTAGGGAGGCGCAGGTTTGTATACAACTTGTGAGCTGGGTTGGCTGACAGTAATCAAACGACCGGTTGCCTTCTCTTCGGGTTGCGTTGAAGCCAAACAAAGGCTAAAACCTGAAAGAGCAAAAAAAGATATGTTAGATATTTTCGTTACATTGTCACATAAAATAAAATACACTTACATAGCACCACCAGTGCCACGGTTGTCTTCATGTTGGCGTCGAGCAAACAACTATTGTACCTTTTCTTACACTCTGCAACTTTTTATACCAAATCTAAGCTATCGTTGGTCCATGGAACAGAACAGCAGTCCGTTAAAGTCCATTGATAAATTCTTTTGCTAAGTTTCCATCATAAATTTTGCATTCTCTTTTTTATAAATCCACCAGCACTTTGGTAGTGTTCTTCGCGATCTTATTGTTATATGTAACATATAATAGGCAATATTTCTTTTATTGTTTATGAATGATATCATCGATAATTTGTCATTTCATCAAGAATTGTTTATACATTTCTTCTCCTACTTCTACAGAATCATTTACATATGTACATCTATAAAACGTAGATTTGTGGCATATTAAATAGTCTCCATTCATATGGATTATTAAATGATGACTAAATCTATCTTTAGGTATTTATTTCATTGATCTAAATTTAAGCGCTATGGTTTTGCATAAATTTCTCCCTCCCCTCTCTATGTTGCTGTAGCTGGATTTGTGTAAGAAAAACTAAGCTTTTCTGGAAGCATCACAGTTGTCTGCATCATTTTTGTCACATAGATTAAAATTATGCGCCCACCTATTATCGAAATATGCACTAGGATGTGTCATAACTTATTTTCTAGTGCAATCATATATTCGTATCTTTTGAATTTTGCAATTGCTTTTTACTTGTATTCTCAAGGGACACCCTTAGAAAAGTTAGAGTTTTATAAAAATTATATTTCTGTTTAGGAATCTCTTTAGGTGGTGATGGTAGTGGGTGTTATATTTGGGATTATATTAGGAGGGATAAATTGTAGCCCTCTGAGGGCGACTCCAGGGCAGTTGTGGGGCTTGTTGTGGATTATTTTCCCTTCCCAACCACCTTTGACCACGATTTGCAGCTATTTGTCCCCACTCCACCTACAAAATTAGGAGGTGAGCCGTATCGAAATCGAAAACTTGTGCATCATCTTAACCTTAGTCTCTATAACATATATACGTAATCTATGCCTATAAATTTAAAATGCTGATAAAACTTATTAATTCCCTAATAAGCCCATTTGAATTATGTTTACAATATATTTTCATATAAATCAATATAAGTATAATCTACCTCAATTACTTTATTAATACGTAAATACACATCATGCCTACCATTAATTATGTCAGCATTTATCAGTTAAATTTATTATGTTAAGATATATGAAAAAACGTGGTAAAATGAAACTAAAAGTGAAATTAGTTTTTATTAACAGAGTTCACACAAAAACACGAAAGAATAAAAAATAATATTGTTAAGCTGTTTTGTTTTTCAATGACCACAAAACAAAAACATCTTCATAGGTCTTTGGGTCACATATACAATGCAATGCGCGTGCGCACCACACAAAACAGTGAACTGGGCCTATAGTAGCTAGCTTACCAATAACAATGTAAGATCAACAAAAGAAAAACGAATATATGCCAGTCACTGACTTCACGTATGAATATACACTAAACGCGTTGACTGTTAAATAGACGCTGTGAAGCATTTAAACGACTTTGGCATGATGGTTAGTAAATGTGACTCACATACGGTTAACTAAGGTGCGAGAATTGTTACAGGTATCTACATGTTATTAATCGGCGACCCGGATGTTGTGGACCACAATAGCATAGCACAATAGCACTACAGATCCGTTGAGTGAGATTGAAAATAGAAGCGTGTTAACTTACACAACTGCAAGAAGCTTTCCCATAGCTCTTTTATTGGCAAAAAAGTTATTTAATCCCAAAATACAAGTTGTTCAATTTTAAAAACCAAAATGAATAAAAAATTTGAAATATTCAAAATTTTTAAAATTTTCGATGTATTTCACATACCCGAAATTTAAATTATTCGAACAATTAAACATTAGGGTAATAACTTTTTGCATTTTCGTGTAGGGCATGGAAAAATATTAAGAACTGCGTTTTTAGTTTTTCGCTATCGTTAAAAAAGGTTACGCACCAAACGCGTTAAAGTTTCGAATCGAACAAAGTTTAAAAAAAAAATTATTGAAATAAAAATAGTACAAGATATATATCCGCTTTGTAAAACATCGCGTATTTTGAACCTAAAGTTTATATCTTACAATAGCTACTTTTAATCATTTATTGTTACTATTATTTTACATACCTACATATGTATAAACCATATTAAAAACAAAATTTTTATGAAAAAAAATTGAAAAAACGTATGTAAAAGGCATTTTAGAAATCGCTGTCGGTGCGTAAGGTTTTTTCAGCAAATTGAACTGAAATAGTTTTTTTTTATCATTAATACAATATTTGCTATTAGAAAAGCCCTGGGGAGAATGTTGTCCAAAAAAAGTTATTACCCTATTAAACATATTTCAAATTAGCTGTCCCGGCAGACTTCGTCCTGCCTCCAAATTATTGTAAAAGATGTTGAGTGCAGTTGAAATCTAAAAACGATTGGTTTATTACTTTGACCTCTAAATATTTAAAATGAAAGGGCGAGGTCTTAAAAATTATTATATATTATTGTAAGAATTGCTAAAATGGATCAGCAGTCTAGTCCGTGATTTAAAGAATACTTACTTATTGATAGGGATATATTTTAAAACCAAATTTTTAAGCCGATTGACTGACATATAACTCTGCGTTTGTATACTGGGTGATTGTTCCATTAGGTCTTTGGTCTGAGCAATAATAGCACTTTGCCCCTTTTTATCCCAAGGAGTACGAATTTCAACAAATCCTTTCATTTGGCTCAATAACCCTATTAAACGTTTGGTCTGTGTGATAGCAACAGTTTTTGCATTTTCGGGTTAGTCACCTAAGAGTTCGAAATGCGAAAAACCACTTTGTGAAGCTCTCTAATTGTATAAGAAGTGCGCCAATATAAATGTTTGCCATTCTACTTTAAGCCGTCCCCAACTTTCACTGAAATTTCGGTACAAATCGGTTCAACCGGTTTCACAATTAGTGGTGACTTCAAAATGTACATCTATTTCTATATAAAGAATTCTCAATAATTTTGATGTTAATAAATGGTGACTAAATTATGTGTACCATAAGCTAAACAGCGGCAACTGGATCCAAACATACAACCAAAATTTTCTCATATCCAAAAATGCATACATTTTAAGTTTGAGTAAAATCGGACAATCGATATTCTTCTTCTTTAATGGCAGCAACAACAGAAATTTATCCATGAGTAGCCGCACGTTGAAAAGTATTCCACGCGCTTCGGTATTTTGCGCTCCGTAGATAGTTCGTCACACCAAGCTTAGTTAACAGCTCTTTCACCTGGTCCATCCATCGGAGTTTTGGTCGCCCCTTCCTGCGCCGCCCATCATTTTAAACTTTCTACATAATTCAACCCCATTCAAATTTTTTGATTCCTTAAAATTTTTATTACAATTCCACCCTAGCGACACCTATTGGGTCCATTTGAAGAAGAGTGTTGGAGGTTGTAGATCTCCAACTAGCTGCTGTAGACAGCGGGGGTTGCGGCAATAGCTAAAGCGGTAGAGAATGCAAGTGGACTATTTTGAGAAGTTTTGAAGGGCACGACGAACTGCAGGTGTTTGTTGAGGTAGATGACGATGTTGGCCAAGACGCAAGGGGACGATAAAGAGCGACGAATGAGAAGCGGTGTTGACGATGATGACAAGTAGGTTTTTGTGTTGGCCGTTGTAGCTTAGACCAATCAGCAAATATTAAAAGGCATATAATCTCGTTGCAATATGAGATGTATGCCGCGGTGTAGCAATAAAGAGAGAAGTTAAATGAAACTCAGTTAGAATCGTTTCAATTCAGATTTATTGGTTGTTGCTCACCGTTGGAGTGGAGTGGTGGTAAAAAGTAAGTGACGTTTTTACAATGTTGTAACAAAAAATTTAAGTTAGTGGAATATTCGAAAGCTCTGTTTTAAGATAAATTCATTCACAATAATTCAGCCGAGTTATCGGGATAGTACTCATTTACAAATCACAATAGAATGGTACATTTAAGCCAAGGTTGCAATGGTAATAATAAAAAAGATACAAATTCAAAATACTTAAAAATTAAGTCTAAACGGTAGATTAGACAACGTTGTTCACATGATCACACAAATATACATACTAAATTTCAGTTCATTTGGCCTATCCGTTCAATTGTTGAGATTGTTGCGTTTACCGAACCTCTATTTAAAGTTGTTATTTTACTTTGTGCAAAATGCCTCACGTCACTAAAAAAAACTGTACTATAACAGTCATTTGCTCACTCACATTGAACAATGGCGTAACATTGCATGCAAATAAAAAAAAAAACATCTAATTTCTGCGAATACATTGAAAAGTTGCGCTCATCGAGACTGCTTTTTTGAACGTGTTGCACTTATCAAGACTCATTTGTAAAAAAAAGCGGTTGCGCAAATCGGGGTGTTGCTATAATCGGTTCTTGCGAAAATCGAGCTCGTACTGTATCCAAAAAATATAGTCCTTTGTTCTCCTAGAGGGTCTGTATTTAAGAGACAATTAATGTTGTGCTTTGTCCACACACTTCTCTCGAATGAAAAAACGGTAAATGGGGTTTTGTTGGGAGTCAATTATACATTAAATATTCACTTGAATCAAAATTCTACCTTAACCTTTTTTTTAAGATAAAAGGAGCTTTTTTCTTTGCCCCGTGATTTCAAAAATGTCACAATTTTTCTATATACTCAAATATCTCTTAATCTATATGAGATAATGTCCACATATAAACATTTTTTACATTTGCATTTTACATCGATTACATTTGCATAGTAGGAACCAGAAGGGGCGTGAGTAGACTTCCAATTTTTTCTTTATCCTGCTTTACCTTTTATGTCACAAAATTTTGGCACCCTCTTATCTATTCGCTTTCTTAAGTAGGCGTAATGGTATATTTGTATGGAAGGTACCAGAAGGGGCGTGGCTAGACTTTCACTTTTTTTACTTCAAAACTTTATCCTGCTATAGCTGTACTAAATACAGAATTTGGGCGCAATCGCATTGGGTGTATTGATATTATTACTCGATTCCTAAGGTGGGCGGAGTTGTATATTTGTATGGGAGGTACCAGAAGGGGCGTGGGCATGTAGTCCATTTGCAATAACGTAAGTAGTTTTGGTTTCTTAAATAAATTTTCTTAGAATTATACGTAGATTACGTTTTTGCCACACACTTTGTGCGATAATAAATCGACCCGCTCTAGTGCACATACCCCCATGAAAGATAAAGACGATTAGATTAAAGATCATTTTTACCAGCGCTGCCTTTGCCACGACTATGGTTTTTAACTTTTTCCGAAAACCGGTTTCGGTTTTATTCGAAAAATACCCTTTTGCAACAATTCGGTCTTCGAATACCCGTTTATAAATAAATAGGATTGACCGGTTTTGTCCGTTTTTTCGGAAATCCTTCCTAATCCTATTATATTATAAATGTTAATGTCAGTCTGTTTGTTTGTTTGTGTGTTGCTCAATCAAGCCTAAACGGCTGAACCGATTTCAATGAAATTTGGAAGATAGTTAGTGTACTATATGGAAATTACCGTAGGCTACACATTTTTTTTTTTAAATTTTTGACCTTATGGGCGGAATGGGTGTTCAAAAATTTTTTTGAGCTAAGGACATAAAATTTGATACACAGATAGAATTCGGCAACACGAATATGAATATGCGGACGAAATTTTAATTTGGAAGCAGTGGGCGGAGTGGGCGTGGAAAAACATATTTTTAGAGCTAGGGAGATACAATTTGATACACAGATAGTGTTCGGCAACATGAATATGAATATGTTGACGAAATTTTAATTTTGTGTCAGTAGGCGAAGTGGGCGTGACCAAACTGTATTTTAGTCCCAGAGAGATCAAATTTGGTGTACAAATAGTACTCGACAATACTTACTTACTTAGCTGGCACTTATTTGCAATCCCAGTGGATTATATACCGCACGTAGAAAAATATTATAAGCGCCTTGATCTTCTGCGCTTTTTCTCCAGTTAGTCGCACCAAGTTCCGTAAGGTTTTCAGTAACTTGGTCTTTCCAACGGAGTTTTGGACGCCCTGTTCTGCGCCGTAGATCGAGTTAATTGTCAAAGACTTTCCGAGATGGAGCATTTTCGTCCATGCGTACAACATGACCTAGCCAACACAACCGCTGCACCTTAATACGTCTGACCACGTCAATGTCGGTGTACAGCTCATGATTCATACGACGCCTATACTCTCCGTTAACAATGATGAGCCCATATATTTTACGGAGTATTTTTCTCTCGAATACAGCCAGATAACCCAGGATTCTGAACCGTACATCAAGACAGGTAGAACCAGTATCTGGTATATCGAGAGAGGGCTCTGACATTGAATCGCTTGCTTAGTCCATAACAGCATTTATTGGCATGCAGTATTCTTTTCCGGATTTCGAGGCTGACATTATTTGTTTTGTTGATGGCGGAGCCTAGGTAGATAAAATTATCTACCATCTCTAACTTATAGTTAGTTGTCAACGTTCACGCAGTTTCCAAACGAGTAGATTCTTTGTTCATTGAAACTAAAAACTTCGTTATGTCCTCGTTCACCGTTAGTCCCAATTTCGCTGATTCCTTCTGTATACCAGGTCTAAAGCCACACTGATAAGGCCCGATCAGGTTGGATAACACTGGCTTTAGTCTTTTATATAGCACACTCGACATGACCTTATATGCGATGGGTAAACCTTTTTTCAGCACAGAACATAATACGCTTAAATTCCAATCGTCGGGCATGCACTCTTTAAGCCAAACCGTGCGTAGGAGCTGGTACATGCTTGTTATCAGCTCATCGCCACCGTACCTGAAGAGCTCTGCCAGAAGTCCGTCGGCATCGGCTGCTTTATTGTTTTTCAGCCGCGATATTGCTCTTCTTACCTCGTCTTGACTTGGTGGTGGGCAATCTAAACCGTCGTCGACAATTGGCGTGATACCTTCACGTGCGCTGCCTCCTGGAACCAGCAGTTGCTGGAAGTGTTCTCTCCATAAGTACTCGACAATACGAATATGAATATGTAGACGGAATTTAAATTTTCGATCAGTGGGGAGAGGGGCGTGACAAAACTGCATTTTAGTCTTAGAGAGATAAAATTTGGATCAGAGGGCGGAGCAGGTGTTGCAAAACTATATTTTAGCCCTAGAGAGATAAAATTTGACACCCAGATAGCACACGGCAACACCAATATGAATGTTCAAACTACATTTTAATTTAGGATCATTAGGGGAAGGGGGCTTGGAAAAAATGTACTTTAGTCGTAGAGAGAAAATTTGATACAAAGTTAGTACTCGGTGCATCAGGTTCAAATTTGTAGACGAAATCGTTATTCTCAATCAGTGGTCAAAGAGGACGAGACAAAACTGTATTTTAGCCCTAGAGCGACAATATTTGATATACAGATAATATGCTATGCCAAAAAGTAAAATTTATTTTATCAAAAAGTACATTTATTGTACTAAAAAGTACAAGTTATTGTACCAAAAAGTTATTTTATTGTACAAAAAAATACAATTTATTGTACTATTTGGAGTACCTTTATTGTACCAAAAAGTACTTTAAATGTACTAATAAGTACTTTTATTGTACCATAAAGTTCTTTAATTGTGCCAAAAATTATTTTTATTGTATCAAAAAGTATTTTTATTTTTATCTAAATGTACTTTTGTTGAAGCAAAGAGCAAGGACTAGAAAATTTTTTTTTTTAAATTTATAAAATTTTTAGATTTAATTTACTGACTTTTGATAACATTTACCTGCGTCAGTTTGTTTTATTTAAAATTTTGGGTATAATTCGTCAAAAAAAGTACGTCGCACAGTAGTCGATTTTAGTCGAAACCGCGCGTGGGGTACTGGTGGCCCCACTGAGCTTCGGTAAGTTCTGACAAAACAATCTCATTTACACGATGCTGACATACTTTAAATGGAAATAAATGAGCCTTTATAGTATTCGGCAATGTATACTTGAATATACCGACAAAATATTTTTTTTCGGCCATCGAGAATATGAAAGCGAACATTTTATTTCTGGTCAGTGGACAGAAGGGTAGTGGGAAAAATATTTTTATGACTATATAAGGTATATAAGGTATTTTTCGGCCATCGAGAATATGAAAGCGAACATTTTATTTCTGGTCAGTGGACAGAAGGGTAGTGGGAAAAATATTTTTATGACTATATAAGGTATATAGATAGTACCTTTTTTTTTACGAACGTTCCCATCGCCGCCTCTCACACCCGCCCCAACCGACCGAGGGGGCCTCATCCCCATAACGTGGAGATAACGTACACACTGCGGACCGGTCCGTAGTGGAGAGCGAACAATATAGAATGTTCATATTCGGCTACAGATTAACTATCATCAGCCGATGCAAAATATACATACATACTAAGGAGCATAGAAAAAACTAAATACAACAGAATTATAACAAAGTATATAACATACATTTATTATATTACATTAATTGAATACAATTATGATAATTACAATTTAAAACGAAGTTCCTACAGACTAAGTATTGAGATAAGTTATTAAACAGACTTAATAGAGTCTGGGGATGTGGAGAAGTCGATAAATTGATAAATGTCATTGAAGTTTGAACACATTCTACGCAGCGGTTCAGATACGGCATAATTATGGCGTCTAAAACAAATGTAGACGGGTTTGAAATATCTAGAAGTCCTTGACGCTATAGATATGGATTTACAGACTGATGTTTTAATATCGGTAAGTGAGACATTCTTAGTTTGAATGAGTAACTTTGGGTAACGAATTGCTTACAGAGCGTACAAGATCGACGCTTAAGCTTACCCCTTTAAGTAGGCGAGCCAAACATATTTAAAGTTTTCGTCAAGTAAGCAATAGCGAAGCATTACCGGGTCCTCTAGTTGTAAAATAAAGGGTGTCCCAACAAGAACGCAATTTTTAAATCTGGCAACATTCGAAGTGTCATTGTTTGACATTTGAACAATTGTTATTGTTTGCTAGTAGAAGGTACGAGGTTAGTAAAAATGGAGCGCTACACGAATGAACAGTGCATTCTCATTGTAAAATTGTTTTACCAAAATGGTGAAAGTTTTGCGGCTACAGTTCGCAAATTGCGATTAATTTGGGGTCACAATAATGCTCCAAAAGAGTCAACTGTAAAGAGATTAATGGATAAATTTGTCGAAACTGGGTCTGCTAGTGATGTAAAGACAACAATCGACCAGGTCGATCGACCGAAAATGTCGCAGCTGTACGTGATGATGTCGCTCAAACTCCATCCACCTCAATTCGACACCGAGCTCAGCAAATTGGTGTCTCCAAATCCACTATGCAGCGAATTTTGACGAAAGATTTGCATCTTCATGCATACAAAATTCAATTGACTCAGGAACTGAAGCCAGCTGACCATGGACAGCGAAGGGAGTTCGTTAATTGGGTATTGGAGAGACAACATGAAAATGCTGATTTTGCCGCTTAAATCATCTTCAGTGACGAGGCCCATTTCCATCTTGATGGCTTCGTCAATAGGCAGAATTGTCGCATTTGGGGTGAGGAAAATCCTCGAGTGATTCACGAGAAGCAAATGCATCGTCAACGTG
This sequence comes from Muscina levida, assembly GCA_964034835.1. Lineage (NCBI taxonomy): Eukaryota > Metazoa > Arthropoda > Insecta > Diptera > Muscidae > Muscina > Muscina levida. The sequence continues at coordinate 31,339,651 of OZ035881.1, forward strand.
TCATGGTGTGGTGTGGTTTTTGGGCTGGAGGAATCATTGGACCTTTTTTTATGAAAATTAGGCAGGTCAAGCGCAAACAATCAATGGTGTTCGGTATCGTGAAATGATAACCAGTTTTTTCTCGCCTCGAATTTACGTTAAAGTGTATCAAATGATACATCAAATTCGGCTTACGATCAGAAAATTGTTTTTTCGAACTCCATGACGAGTTCATCTTCAGACCCCTTTGTGACGAACTGATGCACAATGGTACATCATCAGCTGTATATATATCTACAATTATGTCAAACATGTACATGCGAAGTAGATATCAGCCGAAAATGTCCAGCACCAATTATAGTTTGAATTTGACCGTTAATATTCAAACATGAGAAATGGAGGAAATTCTTTCCCCACGATTTCCCTATTTACCTCAAAGCTTAAGCTTCTTTGAAAGGTTTTTTGTTGGTAAACTAAGATTATTTTAAATTTTTCTATGTCAAAGTAAGACATTTAGTCTTAGGCCGTGCCGTGCCAGTGTATTTTAAACTGTTTGTTTGTTAGTTTTAGTCGATCGTGTTTTATATATTAAATTAACGTTAAAGTGTATCAAATGATACATCAAATTCGGCATACGATCAGAAAAGTGTTTTTTATTGTTTGATATTTTTGAATTGAATATGAAAATATACGAATATAATCACAAAATAATCTCTTTTGAACATTTGGATGCTTAGTTTAATTAAAGTTTTTCATATAAATACCGACAGCTTCCACCCATACTAAGGTGAGATGTTATTAAGCTAAATTTTTCGTAATGATTTAAGAAATTTGAATGAAAGCATCCTTTGCCCAAGAAATGTCGTATAAATGCCGATTTGCCAGAACTGTCTAGGCAAATGCTCACAGCAGCAATCAAGTTATGCGTTTCGAGTTTCTAAATATACATTAGAGTGGATCAGGAGAAAAGAAAGCTGAGATGAATGTAAATAATTATTTCGATGAAACTATATGTCAAAACCTATATCGAGTCTCAGATTTTTTAAAAGTATGTCGTTCCCTCCACATCGCGTTCCCACATGGATCCGACCGGCAGAAATGTAATTCTTGAATATCGCTCGATTCACGCTATTTGGAGCTCAATTTTATTGTTTGGAAACAGTTCGACCAGTTTGTCTTAGGGTTCATTTACTATCACAAGATAATTATACTGACTAAATTCAAATATCCTCCAGTTGTCCGTTTGGAAGTAATGAAAGAGATAATTATTTTCCAAAAATATGTAATTTTGTATGGGAGGTACCAGAAGGGGTGCGGTTATTCTGCCCATTTACAATTCCAATACTTTATTTTGAAAAATATTAATACTGGCATTTCATTATGATCAGTTAAGGTTTACTCGAGTTATCCTGCCCACCAGCCAGCCAGACAGACGGACACAGGCCAATCGTTCTAAGGATACTTGGGGTCTAACTCATCACCTTTAATGCGTTACACTTTTTCTCATATCAAATGATATATGTCCCCATCCCGAATTTGGTCTTAACACACTAGGGGTCTGTTTCAATTTGTTGGGAGTGTATACAAATGAATTCGAGTACTCTTTAGGCTGCTGTAGTTTTCAGGTTTTGATTCTTTTAATACATCCAAATAAAATCAATCATCATATACTCGTTCCACATTTCCTGAGAACATTGTTCCTGCTGTAGGCCGGGTAATATAAATATCTTTAGGTTGCTCTACAACTTTTCGCTTGTTCAACTCTTTTATAGGCCTTTCACTGTTGTTCTGTTGAAGTCAATGAAACGACTGAAGTATTTATTTTAAAATTAGCAACAATATATTTGTAACACTCAAAGCTGCAAATAAATTTGGAGTTTTCTAAACGGTGTAATAAAACTATACAGCCGATGCCCCTCTACTAGTTTCTCTTCTCATTTAAAACCTTAGTTTTAGCGTTGACGGCAAACAAAAGCCATGTTGTGTGAAAGTAAGATGATTAAGAATTACAATGATTTAAAGCATATTCAGCCATTGTTTTATTATACTAATGGTGATTAAAAAATATTTAATAACATTATATGTAAATGTTTGTAGAAAGAAATCAACACAATAAGACAAACGTATTGAAAGACAATATAATATAGATTATATTCTTATTCATATTCACAAGTATAATAATAATAAAAAAAAATTTCCAATATTTACTACATATTGTGTTGAGCTAGAAAAAGTCAACAAAGGGCTATTGCAGAGCATTTTATGAATGAAATATGAAACTACTAATATTAAAACTTTTTCCCAAAGAAAGATTTTAACGGTTCTTAGTTGTTGCAAAATATCCCTCCAACTTAGTTATGAAAGTTATAATTTGCAATAAAAACTCGCAGTTTGGAGACAGCACTAGCACAGTTGCTTGATAGTACGGCAACATGAAGACAACCGTAGCACTGGCGGTGTTATGTAAGTAAACAATATTTTTTTTATTTTTATTATTTGACATTTTTAAATTTGTTAATTTTTTTCAAGGTTTCAGCCTTTCTTTGGCATTGGCAAAAAATGAAGAGAAGGCAACCGGTCGTTTGATCACTGTGAGTGGCCACCCCGGCTCCACAGAAGTTGTTTATGCTCCTGCTCCTCACTATCCACATCACCCACATGGACATTGCAATTGTCCACCTGGTCCTCCCGGGCCACCTGGCGCACCCGGTACTCCTGGTGCACCAGGTCGTCCTGGCAGAAAAGGTGATCGCGGCGATCCTGGCTATCCTGGTATACCCGGCAAACCTGGCAGACCCGGTCATAAAGGCCATCCCGGACCTCCTGGTCTTCCAGGCCCAGTGGGTCCACCTGGCCATCATCATGACGACCATCATCATGACGACCATCATCATGGACACCATCCCTATCCAGTTCCCCCAATTATTATTCCTGTACCGCCACCACATCATCATCATCCGTCAGGCCCCAAAAAACATCATCATCATCATCACCACCATCACAAAGGAGGGCACAATCACAATCACGGTCACCCACATCCTCCGCCAATCATTATACCCATACCAATACCTGGCGGCGGCGGTGGCGGTGGTGGTGGAGGAGGAGGTGGAGGCGGTGGCGGTGGTGGTTGGAATAATGGTAATAATAATGGTAATAATAATGGTGGCAATAATGGTGGAGTCCGACCCGGTGGAGGCGGCGGTGGCGGCGGCGGTGGAAACAATGGTGGTGGTGGAGCGGGCGGCGGTGGTGGTGGTGGCGGTAACAATTTCGGAAATGTTGTCGGCGGTGGCACAAGACAAGCCATTCAACCTTTCAACAACTACGCCACCTATTCATTGGATGGTGCTCCCGGACTACCAGGATTACCCGGAAATTCCTATATTTCTAATCAGCAGCATGGCCAAAGCTTTATTCTGAGAAATAAGGAAGTATTTTTGCCGCAAAATGATGACACATCGGTCGAGGATCAAAACAATGACGCCCAAACTGATGAAATAAGTGAAGTTGGCAACAATTTAGAAGATGACGCAAATGAATCACCCAGCGAAAATGGTGACAATTCCGTCGAAGAGAATGATAGCGCAGTAGCTACTGGAAGCTACTAGTTCGTATATAACCGCAAAGATTGTTAACCAATAAAGAACCAAGAAAATGACTTAAGGAAATATGAATGTGATTGTTGACTGTTTGTATTGATGGGAGGGAAATAACAAAAGCTGTCTACGTACGTAGACGAAGAAAAATGTTTATGCCTCCGATCCTAACATCCTATGATAGAAAAGTAGGCCCTCTTCGTTCAGATTCGATAAACAAGCTTTTAATTGTCCTTATCGGTGCACTTGCTTATTAAAGATAATGCATGTTCGAAAACTATTACGTATATCCTCCTAAAACTTCTCTGCCTATATATAGAATAAGCATGTTGATCCATCCCGATATTATTTGTGCCAGAGCTACTCTTGTTTTCGGCGCAAGGTTTTCTTTATTTTTTGCTATGGGCTGTGGGCGACATCCAATTAATGCGGTAACCTGAAACCGCGGTATTGATTGCTTCTCTATAAATGTCGTTCTAATCTGCTGTATACGATGTATGATCCAAGGAATCCTGCACATAATTTCGTATGCTCTCCTCGTATACACAAATGTCCTTCCTGGTTTGTTTTGAGAAAGCATCTAACTTAAAGTTAAACCAGTACAGAAATTTCAGTCAGTTGAACTGACTGATAAATACCATCACCCAATATAAGATATTGTTTAAGTCTTGAGTTATTAAAACCAGTACAGAAATTTCAGTCAGTTAAACTGACTGATAAATACCATCACCCAATATAAGATATTATTTAAGAGTTGAGTTATTGAAATTAACCGATTTGTAATTAAACCCAGTTAGAAAGTTTCAGTCGGGCAACCCAAATTACATTTACCCTTACCCTCAGTAAAACAAATAATTTTCTATTATATTGATATTATTACTCGATTTCTAAAGTGGGCGGAGTGGTACATTTGTATGGGAGGTACGAGAACGGGTGTGCTTAGGCTTCCATATTTACTCTCCATTACTTTATCCTGTTATAGCTTTACTAATTACAGAATTTGGGCACGATTGCCTTGGGTGTACTGATATTATTAGTACATCCCTAAAGTGGGCGGAAAGGTACATTTGTATGGGAGGTACCATAAGGGGCGTCGCTAGACTTCCAATTTTTTCTCCAAAACTTTGTCCTGTTAAAACATAACAAAATGCAGAATTTGGGCACGATCGTGTCGAGTGTATTGATATTATTACCCTATTTCTAAAGTGGGCGGAGTGGTACATTTGTATGGGAGGTACCAGAAGGGGCGTGTCTAGACTTCCAGATTTTTCTCCAAAACTTTATCCTGCTTAAACTTTACTAAATACAGAATTTGGGCACGATCGCGTTAGGTCTTTTAACAATATTAATCGATTTCTAAAGTGGGCGGTACCAGATGTGTATGGGAGGTACCAGATGGGGCGTGAATAGACTTCCAATTTTTTTCTCCAAAACTTTAACCTGTTATAGCTTTACTAAAAATAGAATTTGGGTACGATCACGTTTAATTTATTGATATTATTTCTCCATCTCTATAGTGGGCGGAAAGGTAGATTTGTATGGGAGGTACCAGAAGGGGCGTGGCTAGGCTTTCAGAATTTTTTCCAAAACTTTATCCTGTTATAGCTTTACTAACTACAGAATTTGGGGACGATCCCGTAGATGTATTGATATTATTACTCGATTTCTAAAGTGGGCGGAATGATGTATTTGTATGGGAGGTACTAGTAGGGGCGGGGCCATATAGCCCATTTGCAATACCGTAAGTAGTTTTGAGAAAATAATAACTCGTGCAAAATTTCAAAACATTTGGTTGCGTCTTTCGAAAGTTATCGTGCGAACCAGCCGGACAGCCACCAGACAGACAGACAGACAGACAGACGGACATGGCTCAAACGACTTAAAAAGTCATGAATCGAATTTGGTTCAAAGAAACCTAGGGTCTAAAGTCACTCCTTCTATGTGTTACACTTTTGGCTCGTATCAAATGTTATATACCTTTATCCCTAAGGGTGATGGTATAAAAAAAAACCAGTACAGAAATTTCAGTCAGGTAAACTGACTGATAAATACCATCACCCAATATAAGATATTGTTTAAGTCTTGAGTTATTGAAATTAACCGATTTGTAATTAAACCCAGTTAGAAAGTTTCAGTCGGGCAACCCAACTTACATTAACCCTTACCCTCAGTAAAACAAATAATTTTCTATTATATTGATATTATTACTCGATTTCTAAAGTAGGCGGAGTGGCACATTTGTATGGGAGGTACGAGAAGGGGTGTGGTTAGGCTTCCAGATTTATTCTCCGTTACTTTATCCTGTTATAGCTTTACTAATTACAGAATTTGGGCACGATTGCCTTGGGTGTACTGATATTATTAATACATCCCTAAAGTGGGCGGAAAGGTACATTTGTATGGGAGGTACCATAAGGGGCGTCGCTAGACTTCCAGATTTTTTCTCCAAAACTTTATCCTGCTTAAACATTACCAAATACAGAATTTGGGCACGATCGCGTTAGGTCTTTTAATAATATTAATCGATTTCTAAAGTGGGCGGTACCAGATGTGTATGGGAGGTACCAGATGGGGCGTGAATAGACTTCAAATTTTTTTCTCCAAAACTTTGTGCCGTTATAACATAACAAAATACAGAATTTGGGCACAATCGTGTCGAGTGTATTGATATTATTACCCTATTTCTAAAGTGGGCGGAGTGGTACATTTGTATGGGAGGTACCAGAAGGGGCGTGTCTAGACTTCCAGATTTTTTCTCCAAAACTTTATCCTGCTTAAACATTACCAAATACAGAATTTGGGCACGATCGCGTTAGGTGTTTTAATAATATTAATCGATTTCTAAAGTGGGCGGTACCAGATGTGTATGGGAGGTACCAGATGGGGCGTGAATAGACTTCCAATTTTTTTCTCCAAAACTTTATCCTGTTATAGCTTTACTAAAAATAGAATTTGGGTACGATCACGTTTAATTTATTGATATTATTTCTCCATCTCTATAGTAGGCGGAAAGGTAGATTTGTATCGGAGGTACCAGAAGGGGCGTGGCTAGGCTTTCAAAATCTAAAGTGGGCGGAATGATGTATTTGTATGGGAGGTACTAGAAGGGGCGGGGCCATGTAGCCCATTTGCAATACCGTAAGTAGTTTTAAGAAAATAATAACTCGTGCAAAATTTCAAAACATTTGGTTGCGTCTTTCGAAAGTTATCGTGCGAACCAGCCGGACAGCCACCAGACAGACAGACAGACAGACAGACAGACAGACAGACAGACAGACAGACAGACAGACAGACAGACAGACAGACAGACAGACAGACAGACAGACAGACAGACAGACAGACAGACAGACAGACAGACAGACAGACAGACAGACAGACAGACAGACAGACAGACAGACAGACAGACAGACAGACAGACAGACAGACAGACGGACATGGCTCAAACGACTTAAAAATTCATGAATCGAATTTGGTTCAAAGAAACCTAGGGTCTAAAGTCACTCCTTCTATGTGTTACACTTTTGGGTCGTATCAAATGATATATACCCTCATCCCTAAGGGTGATGGTATAATAAAAGTCCATAGATTAGTTACTGGCGTTAGGTACGGGATACAGTAGTCCGTTTTTATGGGAATTAAGTTGATCCGGTATAGTAAAGAATGCTTCAATTTGTCAACTTCACATTCTCTGATTATCACAGAGATGCAGCACAACCGATATAGCGATGATATCAGGAGGGCAAATGAAGTGGAACACAACTCTTTCCTGAGGTGCCCCATGTTATCATTCCTAACATTTGCGATGCCTCCCCATTAAGCTCTGACGATTCACTCCACCAAAAGCATTCCTATAAGGTGGGCTGAATTGTCAATCCTCAGATCATGTAATGAGTTTAGGATTGCTATAGGTAAAATATTATTGAAGGCTCCCTCTAGTTCTAACCTCATTCTCGAGGGATTTCTCTATTGTACTGACTATATAGTGAAGAGCTGTTACATCTGACCTTCCTTTAGAATAGGCATGCTGAGATTTTGATAGTAAATTCTGCGAATGATAACTTTCTCAAATGTTTTATGAACAAAAAATGAGAGACTGATCGGTCTAAAGTTCACTTTGGTTTGCTTTTAAATGTTGAGAGGCAGCCCCTGAATATTTCTTCCTATTTTTATTATTTGATGGGTCATGTCAGGTATTCCTGCTCACTATCGATCGTATCTTCGGCTATGCCGAAGCTCAGATACCCTTCACCATTTGTAAAAATTGTGATAAAACTGGCTCTATGAAAAATGCCCCAAATGCAAAATGCCCCCAAAAAAAATTACACCGCCCCCCCCCCCCCCCCATTTCTTTATCATCTGTACCATGCTCTTTTATTTTTTATTATATGGGAAAAAAATTGGGGTACTTTTCATACCTGTAAATTTGGGTCATTTTGCATATGAAAAATGACCCAAAATTAAAAAACGAAATTTTACCTTAAATATGAAAAATTCCCCAATTATGTATGAAAATTTTTTTGGGTCATTTTTCCTTTTTTTTTTGGGGCATTTTTCATAGAGCCGATAAAACTGGTTATTTGCACGACAGCTATATTTTATTAAACTTTGTACTACAAAACAGTGGAGTTGGTAACAAGTGGACGTTACTTTTAGCTTTACACATCCATTTTTTGTCAAAATTTTGTATAGATTTTATTCGATTTACCGATAAGTTTGTAAGTTGGTAAGTTGGAGCATATTTTGATGAATTTTGTAATTCCCCAAAAATGGGAATTTGTGTGGGAGTAGTTTAAATCCGATCTTGCTTATCTTAGAACTTAACCTCTGCTTCTTGACAGAAGCTTACATACCAAAGTTCAGCCAGAAAGCTGATAAACTACAGGGACATACAGACGAACACCCCCAAAAAGGGGGAGTTTGTATGGAAGGTGGGAGAAATATTAGTTCGATATTGCTCATCTTACAACGTAAGCTCCTTTTATAGGATTAAAGCTTGCATATCAAATTTCAGCTCGATATTTCCTAACATACGGCTGTAATCGCTGGGGCAGTAAGGCGGACACCCCTCACATTCAAACCGGAGATGTGAGTAGTTTTTGACCGACAAAATGTCAGCTATATACCTCTTAAAATACGGCTGCAATCGCAGGGACAGGCCCCAAAAAGGGAGAGTTTGAATGGGAGGAGAGAGTAGTTTAAGCTTAGAGTAGGGAATCTTGCAAACAATATTTCAGCTTGATTGCTCTTAAACTACTACTGTAATCGCGGGGACTGACATACGGACACCTCCAAAAAGAGGGATTTTGTATGGGAGGTGGGAGTAGTTTTTGACCGATCGGCCTCATCTTACTACTCAAACTCTGCTTAGTTTAGGGAAGCTTGCATACCAAATTTCAGCTTAATTTCTTTTAAAATACATCTGTAATCGTGTGGATAGACCCCAAAAGGGGGAGTTTGTATGGGACTTCTGACTCGGCGAACTTCGTCTCGCTCCAAGTTAACGCCTTCTTATTGGCTCCAGAGTAATATTAAAACACATATAGTTCAAATTTTAATGTGACTTAATTGAATTTAATCGAAATCAGTGAAGAGCGGTCTGATAAACAATGTTTTTCGATTTGTTTTTCGGCGCTAAAATAAACTGAGAAATTCGAGGTTGATCCCACAAACTTCCAATGATTGGCCTTGCGATTTATTGATTGTCATCGCAAAAGCCAATCGAATGGGGAAATGAGGATGGCAAGAAGCGTTTGACGAAAATCTTCCGACAGAAATATTGTAGCCCCCACCAAATCGTTTCGAATCACCTCATAAATCCTTCATCTTTCGGTCAACTGCCTAGAAAGCTCGTTGAAGCGCTATCGTGCATTCATCCCAAATGATGATTTTGCATTCTCGCAACAATTTCGCTGATATTCGCCCTCTCCACGGCAGAACATCAACGGGTATTGAAGTGCATCATATGACCGATGAGTTTCCCGACGCTTGAGAACAATATCGTGTGAATCCACATTCTCACCATGCAGTACCTGTGAAGCCGTCGATATTCATATGAACAACTTTAAATGCAGTTATCTCCTAACAAAAATGTTCGATCGCAAAAAGAATACAGTTGGGATCTCATCTTAAAATAGATTGGGATCTCACCTTGAAATGAGTAGCACGCCGTCGATATTCATATGGAATGGTAAAAAGGTGGTTAACATGCATGTGATCAAATCGATACCTTAATTCTAAGCCAAGGTATGTGTAAATTTAAAATTTTACAGAAAACGCCTTTAAAGTTTGTGAGTACATCATATAGATTGCAATTATATGTTAAGTTAAAATATCCTAAATCTACTAAATCATGTATTCGAAAACCGGATTGTTGGATAAAGGTATTTTTCGAATAAACCGGAAACCGGTTTTCTGAAAAATTCCAGTATTTGAACACTATAATTGTATCCAATGCAGAAAATATTGCAACTGTTCGATTATTTCGTGTTTTATTGAAGTAAAAATTGCACATCGTTGATCTAGTTCTATTGCCGAATCACCAACGAAATAGATCTTAATGAACTTATGATCTTCGTTTGGTGGTGGTAACAAAGCGGCAGCTCGATGATGTATTTGCCCTTGAATCTGAATGTGTGGAAGCAATTTCGAGCAAAACGGGAGGAATAGTTTTTAACAATAACACTGACACAAAATCAAACTTTTTCGGAAACAATCGAACGTTGGGCAAAACCTTGCCTCAGTTTACACTTTGCTTAAGATATTCCTAGAATATTTAATATCATTGAATATTATGTCTTCGTTTCTTTTTTAAGCAACGAAAAGAAATAAAATGTTTTTGCGACCTATTTTAAAAAAGTAAAAAAAATATTTTTCACTGAGCTAGGGGTTTACTCAGCTCCAGCAATACTATCTGAACTGCATAACTATGTTCGTGGGTTTTTTTTTCACTGTTCCACTGTGTAATGAGACGCCTTTTAACTCGGATTGTTGCCGGGTTGTTCAACAACTTCGGCTCCGAATGACGGGATTTTCTGATTGTAACTTCAATGCATTGCAATGCTGGCATACGACAGGCTATGAACCGATATCAACGCAGCGAAGATCTTTGTAGGCGATTGTGGAATCGTATTCAAAAGCAGCTCGATTCTAGTCTATATTTACGACTGGTCTTCTTCTAGTAACATTTTGTCGAATTTGAGGTGGTGATTGTGCAGCGCGAAACTGTGCAATATGGGCACGTCTCCCAAAATTTTTTTGGCCCGTTCCTTTTGCGTTTGAATATTACGGACGTTCTGACTAATTATAGCACGTCGCGTACGCCGTCAAAAGTTTGATTGTCTAATAGGAGGCTTTAGTGTAGTAAATAACTCTCCGTAAAAACAACCATGTCCTTTCGAAAAATCCAAATTTTTCGAGTTTTTTCCGAGTTTTCCATCAAGAATTTGTCTATTTTCCATTCCGAAAGTAATGTCGGAGTAATAATCTAAATTTCTTCGCAGTAACATCGTCATATCATACGACAAAAAGCTAAATTTCGTCGAAAAAAATTAAAAATATTCGAATTTTTCCGGAATTTTAAAACAAAATTTTTCTATTTTTCCATTCGAAAAGTCATTCGCAATTAATGCACTCAAAATTCCATAAAAAACAATTTTCGGTTATTCCAATTTCCCGGCTCTTCCGGAGGATTTTACCTTCTCCTGGCAATTGCGAACAACTGAAAAAATATCAGCAAAATCGGTCCAGCCGTTCTCAATTGATGAATTACTATATGAATTAATTTTGTCGAAGGCATTAAAATCTTTCGATTTTTTTTTGAAATTTTCCGAAAAGTCATAATTGTTCGAAATTGTTCACATTTACATCGCCCAAAATTACCAAAACATACGAAAAAATCCAAAATTTTGTCGAAAAAAATATTTTTTTTTTTGGCTTTTTTCATAATTTTCCAACTTAAATGTTCTATTTTTCCATTCGAAAACCGACAAAAATTTAATTTCGATTTACCTCAAATCAGGCGATGAAATGCAAAATTTTGCCGAAAAAATTCACATTTTTCGTTTTTTTTAGAATTTTTCGAGTTTTCCACCGACAATTTATATATTTTTCTATTTGGAAAGTTATTTCGGAATAATTATCCGAAATTTTTCGCAAGTTACATCGTTCAAAACTATCAAATAGTACGACAAAAAGCAAAATTTCGTCAAAAAATAGTATTAACATTTTTCGAATTTTTCCGGAATTTTCCGAATTTTCCAACAAAATTTTTTTATTTTTCCATTCGAAAAATCATTCACAACAATTGTACAAAAAATTCCATACAAAAAAGCAATATTCGGGATTTCCAATTTTCCGGCTTTTCCGAAAGATTTTTCCAAAATTTTCTTTCGTAAAAACCTACTCCTGGCAAGTACGAATAACTGAAAAAAAAATGCAGTCAAATCGGTCCAACCGTTCTCGAGTTTTGCGCTTAGCAACACATTCAGCGACTTATTTTTATATTATAGATTGTCATACCTACCATGCATCCTTATGGGCGTTACAAATGGAAGAACAAAATGAATATACCCTTCATTCATGTTCATGGTGAAGGGTATAAAAAGTAGGTGGCCAGGAAAATTCCAAGAGATTCTTGGACTAAAGGTACACAATCCATTATCGTTTATTAACAATTCCCATACACGGTAATTCTTTAGAAAGGAAGTACATTTCAAGCTTTCCGCTAAGTCTTCCTTACTTCTGTCAGATAAAGACTAGTTTTGTAAATGTTACAATCTAATAGATTGTTGCTGGTTTTGGCTTTATTGAAAAGTCGTCTAATAGAGGATCTTAGAACGGGAAGTTAATTGTTCCAGCATTGGGGCACTATAACAAATGCGTTTGCAGGATTCATTGAGAATAGTATTATATTTGTCTTAAATGAGTATGGAAGATCTTGGCCTACCTTTGATCTTTTTTCAGTTGATACTACATATTCGGTTGTCGACTGTCCATAGCTCTTGTATCAGGACCACATCGGCATCATTCTTCGCAAGATGGAGTGTGAGGTTGGCAGATGCTGATTTAAAGATTTATTTGAAGGACCTTCATCCCTGGGTACTTCGATCACTGTAACCTCGTGATCACTTTTGGTAGTGATGTAATCATCCAGGAGTCAGGAAGAGTCGTCTCTCAGGCCTGTCGTTGTACTGCATCTATCATCTTCCAGTATAGCCCTCAGTGCATCCACTTTGTATACCCTGAGGGATATATTAATTTTAAGTAAAGCATTGAAAGGAACCCTAAAGAAGATTTTACATGAACATGAAATAAGCATTGTGCATGTCTAAATCAATATATCTCATTCATCTAATTAGGATAAATATTCGAATTGTCGAGGAAAGGTTTCATCTTGCCAATACCTATATGACGAAGTATTTTCCATGTCTGTTTGTATCTAATGTCCTGTTCTTGGCATCCTTGATTTTGTGAATTATAAATCATCGTGCTATATGGTAGTCCCAAAGCAATTGCGTAGATTTAAACAAATACGCCATGTTCCCCTTTTCGATCAAAACTTTGTTACCTATTGTGTCCCATTCTTACAAATAAGAGAAATTTTATGCATGTTTTTTATTTTAAGTAACTACAATTTCTCTTCCCTAACTCATTGCCAATCATATATTTTTTAGCTAACCATTTATTTGTATGTTATTTTTTTACATTATTTTATGTACATCTCCGTTTTTTTTTTGCATCTGTCAAAGCAATTAAGCTTTAATTGTTTGTCATTATCTTATGGAAATTAAGAAATGTCACTGTAGTAATAAACCTAAACCACCAGACCGTGTAATACGAATAGATACTGGCGCACTGGACTATTGTATCTACATGGATATAGCAATAGAAAAATGCAGTAATTTTTTCTGTTCAAATATCTCGATTGGTGTATTACTTGCGCTCCAGCTTTGAAACGTTACTGTTATTTAGTCAGTAACAAATAACAATAAAATCGAATGTGATGTTGCAACAAATGGGGGGAATTTATTAGGAAACATGTTTATTAGCCATGAAATACGTTTGCAACTACAAGAGGCAGCGATAAATAGAATTACGATGTTATTAAAAAATAGAAATGTGAAGAGAGTCAATTAACAACAACTGTGGATTTGCATAGTTATACAATTTGTGTTACTTAACAATTACATAATATTTGAATTATATGACTTCAATATTAAATATGTCAATTAATCCCGAAAATATGCCTATCCTCAATACTGGAAGGACATGTTTTATGAAAGGCTTGAATTGATTATATGTTTATTGAGGTTTTCGCATTCATGCAAATATTTTGAGTCAGGGATCTGCTGATGTGAAAGCTGTCATGTTGTTTTGGGGGTTTCGACCTGACGCTAACACTTGATCTAGGTGTTCCTTATGTGACTGAGTGATGATGGTGAGAACGCGCGACTGTCATGTGGGTAGCCAGAGTCCGAGTCCTGTGACAGCCATCTACAGTTCTTTGACCCTCTTAATGTTGCAGTCGACGGGTCAATCGGAGAGGGGTCAGTAACTTTAACTTCTTTTGGATATTGAAATTTCTAGCGTTGAAGCAAAAGAGGATAATATATCATGCTAATTGTCGCTCTGTATTTACTGGAACATTATGTTGCCTTCGATGTTAATAAAAGTATGGAACAATTAGGTTTTGTTGCATACTTTCATCGGGAGGAGCCTTTTTCTTTCTTTGTTGGTGTGGTATTTCATATCAGTAATTGTTATAACATCACCCTTAGGAATGAGGGATATATATATCGAGAAAAAGTGTTATGCATTAAAGGAGACGAGTTAGATCCCAATACCAAATTCGTTTCAGGACATTTTAAGACAATTGAGCTAACATATGTCCATCTGTCTGGCTGGCTCTACGCCTTCTGGTTCCCCGCATACGTACCTATTTTTGGATAATTAGTAATTTTTTCATAGCTTCCAAACGGACGACCGGAGGATATTAGAATTTGGTCAGTTTTTTATACCGTCAACCTACGGGTAGGAGGGAATATATCATTTGATACAAAAATGTAACACACAGAAGAAGTCGTTTTAGACCCTAGGTTTCTTTGAACTAAATTCGATTCATGACTTTTTAAGTCATTTGAGCCATGTCCGTCCGGCTGTACCACTAGTTAACATGATAACTTTCGAAAGATGCAACCGAAATGTTTTAAATTTGAGCACGAAATGATATTTTACGGTATTGCAAATGGGCTACATGGCCCGCTCCTTCTGGTACCTCTCATACACATTCATCATTCCGCCCACTTTAGAAATCGAGTAGTAATATCAATACACCAAACGGGATCGTACCCAAATTCTTAAATTAAAGTCTAGCGATGCCCCTTCTGTTACATCCCATACAAATGTACTTTTCCGCCCACTTTAGGGATGGATTAATAATATCAATAAATCCAATGTCATCGTAAAAAAAATTCTTTATTTAGTAAAGCTCTATAGAGTTTTGGAGAAACAACTGGAAGTCTATCCACGCCCCATCCGGTACCTCCGAGAACCATCTGGTACCGCCCACTTTAGAAATTGGTGAAAATTATAAATAGACCTAACGCGAGTATGCCCAAATTCCGTATTTAGTAAAGCTCAAGCATGATAATGTTATTGAGAAAAAAATCTGGAAGTCAAGACACGACCCCTCTGGTACCTCCCATACAAATGTACCACTCCGCCCACTTTAGATATTGAGTAATAATATCAATACTCTCTACACGATCATGCCCAAAATCTGTATTTAGTAAAGGTATAACAAGATAAAGTTTTAGAGAAATATTTGGGAGTCTAGACACGCCCCTTCTGGTACCTCCCATGCACCTCTCCGCCCACTTTGGGATGGAGTAATAATATCAATACACTCGACACGATCGTGTCCAAATTCTGTATTTTGTTAAGCTATAACAGGACATAATATAAATATAATAGAAAATTTGATATTTTACTGAGGGTGAGGGTATATGTAAGTCGGGTTGCCCGACTGAAACTTTCTTACTGGTTTTATCTTCAACCAGTACAGAAATTTCAGTCAGGTAAACTAACTGATAAATACCATCACCCAATATAACATATTGTTTAAGACTTGAGTTATTGAAATTAATAGATTTTTAAAATAAAATTACTTATGTATTATTTTTTGTCTGCATGTAGAGCAAAAACATAAAAAATTTGACTTATTTGTACAGAAGGTACATTTAGGGGCAGCACAACGTGTCTGATTTATCATCCCTAAGTGTGATGGTATATAAACTAGAAAAACCCTATGAAAACCGAAACCTTTGCCCATCTGGTACCTCCAATACAATCTTTTTTGAAAGTACACTGAATTCAGCCAAATTTTGCGTAAGAATGAATATTGACGCTTTCTGCTCTCTACCATACAAAATGACCTATTTTTGAAAAATTAACATTTCTCCCATAACTTCCAAACGGACACTTGGGGGATAATGCAAATTAGTCGGTTAATTTAACTTGTGATAATGGGTAAAACCTCAGAAAACCTAACCGTTGACACACCTCTTCTGGTACCTCCCATACAAATGACCGAATTCACCTTCGTAGTCCTACATACATACCTTTTTTGTAAGTACACTAAATTTAGTCATATTTTGCGTAAGATGTACGGTTATGAAAATTTTAACAAGGAATGAATATGCACTATATAGGTTCAACCCTTCTTGTACCTCCCATACAAAATGAAGTATTTTGGAAAATTAATATATCTCCCATAACTTCCAAACCGGCACATGGGAGATAATCAAAATTGGTCAGTTAATTTATCTTGCAATTGTAAAATATGTATGAACCTAAGGATCGGTTTTATTATTTCACAGCTAAACCGCCACCATTATCAGGTGTAACTAGAGTGTTCAAATACCTCCTTTTTTTAGAAACCCGGTTTCAGAGTTATTCGAAAAATTGATTTTTTAGAAAAATCGAATTTCGAATACAGCATTTGAAAGAAAACCGGTTTTTTCGGTTTTTTCCTAAAAAGTTAAAAATATTTATAAAAAAAATAATTTGGTTTAAAAAAATTCATTTATTTAGTATGTAATATCAATATACCCAACGCGATCGTGTCCAAATCCTACATTTAGTAAAACTGTAGCAGGACAAAGTTTTGGAGAAAAAACTGGAAGTCTATCTACGCCCCATGTGGTACCTCCCATACCCTTCAGGTACCATCCACTTTAGAAATCGATTAATATTATAAGTATATCGAACGCGATCGTGACCAAATTCTGTTTTTAGTAGGGCACAAACAGGATAAAAATTTGGAGAACCAATTTGGAAGCCTATTCACGTACCTTCTGGTACCTACCATACAAATTCACCATTCCGCCCACTTCAGAGATGGAGTAGTAATACCAATACACCCAATGTGATCGTGTCCAAATTCTGTATTTAGTAAAGCTAAATCAGGATAAAGTTTTTAAGTCTAGCCACGCCCTATCTGAGACCTCCCATACAAATGTACTATTCCGCCCACTCTAGAGATGGAGTAGTAATATCAATACACCCAACGTGATCAAGCCCAAATTCTGTTTTGTTAAAGATAAATCAGGATAAAGTTTTGAAGAAAAAAACTTTAAGTATATCCACGCCCCTTCTGGTACCTCCCATACAAACGTATGATATCAATATACTAGAAAATTATATGTTTTACTGAGGGTAAGGGTATATGTAAGTCGGCTTACCCGACTGAAACTTTCTTACTGGTTAAAATAGTATTTGATACAGAAAACACGCGCTCACTTATTGTGGAAGTAGGATTTATTGACAAAACAGCGTTTAGAAGGATGTTGAGCTTTTCTGTCCTTTTATTAAATCTATCGAAATAGTTGAAATCATCATATAGGCTTGTGTCATTGCAATTAGTTTTCACTGGTGGATTTTGGATGTTATTTATTGTCCTGTTTAAATCGTTGCATAGACTACCATCAGGAGATTCCCCCATCTCACAATCTGAACTGTTACTAGACTCTGCCGTTGTTGGGGAAATTGCAGGATAAAGTTATTTAAAAGCTCGTTAGCAAATTTCATCGTTTCCGCCTTTTTAGACTAATTTACACATGATTAGCTTATAGGATATTTTCCAGTCTTAATACATATAATTAGGTTATTCAATTTTATAAACGAGAATGTTTTTAGAAGCTTTTTAAAGTTGTAATATTCAATTTCAAATTAATTTAGAAAAACCTTTATACATTTTATAAACAAGAATGTTTTTAGAAGCTTTGTAAAATTTTAAAATTCAATTTCAAATTAATTTAGAAAAATCCTTTTACATTTTATAAACAAGAATGCTTTTAGAAGCTTCGTAAAACTTTAAAATTCAATTTCAAACTAGTTTAAAAAAACCGAGTACCCGAAGGAAAAAACTCGGTTAAACCGGTTATTCGAAAATGGCATTTTTGCAAAAACCGGCATACGGTTTTAAATAAAAAAAACCGGTTTACGGTTTTTCGGTTTCGGTTTTGAACACCCTAGGTGTAACTGGCCCTAAACCATACAGTTCATATCGTATAAAGCCCACAACAACAGCCACCACTAACAGGAGATTGATTGGATTCAACGCTCTCTAAACGCCTCTTGTCCCCTTAACACAAACGCTTACGTTGGTTCATAATGATACTTACGTAATTTGAATTTAAAATTGGTAAATATTCATAACTCAACACATAAACAATATCTTACATTGGGTGATGGTATTTATCAGTCAGTTTATCTGACTCAAATTTCTATACTGGTTCGGTTGATAAAGTGTGTAAAGACAACACTACATTACATTACCTAGACTGTAATGTCGACATAATCACTCTACTTATTATAAAAAAAACTCCGAAAATATCTGCGGTTAGTACAAGATGTCCAAACTTTAACTGTTACTTATTTGAGTGTGTATGTGTAATTGTTATATGAGTGTTATTTTAAAACATATACCATCTGAATAAATGTTATTGCCTTTAAGGTTCTGTTTATAAAACAACTCATTCAGCGAAACGGTTAACATAATACTGTTATGTTATTAACATCACTCGTAGAACAGTTAAATATAGAAAAAAAGTATGCAAGAACTGGCATAACATAAGTTAAATAACATTTGTATTGTGATTAGCTTCATTCTTTTGATGTGCCGAAATGTCAAGTTCCCATTGTGGTTTCCAGTAGACAATTCATATAATAAAAATGATCAAACATGACTTATAATTGGCTACTAACAATGACTCATTTGTTTTAAGAAAATTCGAGTAGCTCACAGTAAAATATAGACGGAATATTACAAGTTATTTGAATATATTACCGGCCTATTTCCTGATGCAGACGGCAGGTAGAGATCAGCATACTGCCAAAAGAGTCTGTGCCATAATACCTGTCAAGCTAACTCATCCGCTAAGCAATTGCGCGGAATGTCGCTGTGTTCCAATAACCAGATGAGCCTGTTGTCAATATATGTAGCCATAATTCTTAGTGACGAATGGCATTCCTTCATCGTCAGAGATGTAGCATCTATAGCTTCCACAGATTTAATAGCATCCTGACTGTCCGTGTTTATGCAGATTCTTCGGAGGATGGTGACATTATTGTTTAGTAGTTCAGTGATTTTTGTCTGAAACACTCTGCAATGATCTGGCAGCTTGTATCAGGTGGTTAAATTGTACAGCACACTTATGTCTAGCTTACTTACTTTACTTTGCTGGTACTTCTATGCAATCCCAGTGGATTATATACCGCACGTAGAAAAATATTATAAGCGCCTCGATCTTCTGCGCTTCTTCTCCAGTTAGTCACACCGAGTTCTGTAAGGTTCTCAGTAACCTGGTCTTTCCAACGGAGTTTTGGTCGCCCTCTTCTGCGCCGTCCATCGAGTTCATTGTCGAAGACTTTTCGAGCTGGAGCATTTTCGTCCATGCGTACAACATGACCTAACCAACGCAACCGTTGCACCTTAATGTGTTTGACCACGTCAATGTCAGTGTACAGCTCGTACAGCTCATGATTCATACGACGCCGATACTCTCCGTTAACGATGATGGGCCCATATATTTTACGCAGTATTTTTCTCTCGAATACTGCCAGAACAGATTCATCCGCTTGTGTCATAACCCAGGATTTTGAGCCATACATTAAGACAGGTAGAACCAGTATCTGGTATAGCTGGAGTTTTGTTCGTCGAGAGAGGGCTCTGTCATTGAATCGCTTGCTTAGTCCGTAGTAGCATTTATTTGCAAGCAGGTTTCTTCTCCGGATTTCTAGTCTGACATTATTTGCTTTGTTGATGGCGGAGCGTAGGTGGACAAAATTATCTACCACCTCGAAATTGTAGTTGTCAACGTTCACGCAGTTTATGTCTAGCTATCGAAACGAAATTTCAAACAATATATTCGTAATATTGGCAAAAACAAAGCTAAGGTGAAGCTAAATGACCAACGTCGCTTGTATTACCCAATTTTAACGAAATTCGAATTTTTATTCGAAAGTCATATAAGGAACACATTAATGCACTTTGTGAACAATTAAAGGGATGAATGGTTCCGGTCACATTGGTTGTTTATAGAAGTTGTTCAGATAAACAATATGTACGTTTTTGGCAATGATTACGAGTTAAAACATTGAATGCTGGCCCAAAACTAATAAATAAAACTGATTTTTTTAAGTAAATAGTGGGTTTTGGGAGATATTTAATATCCCGAGACATGTTCAGATGTTCAGGGTTTGTTCAAAGAAGTTATTCTATATAATTTCTCTGAATAGAGTATGCAAAAAAACTGGATTCCCTACGACTTATACTAAAAAAAAATTTTAATATTTGATCTTTTTTCGAAGTAAGACTGTAGGAACTGTTGGCCAAAAACTGACATCACTTTTTTTCGAGGGACCCAAATCTTTCAAAATGTTTAGGGGGCCAAAAAACAAAATTGGTAGCCAATCTAGCCGAACTGAGTTAGGGTTTTACTCAACTCCGATAGTAATATCGAAACTATATAGTAGGCATATAACTTTTTACCATTTTTGCAAATAGGAAAAATGGAATAGCATAGTCGAATAGAGCATAAAAAAGTATGAACTCCCATTATTTTTTTTTTCGAAATTGCAAAAAAGTCCGCACCAAACGCAATTGCTTTTTTCAGATCATATAGCCATTAAAGGTTTTCTTACAAAGGTTACGTTATCCCATCAGCTGTTTTTGACGTTTTGCTTTGTTGCGGTCACCATCTGAGTAAAGTAATCTTTACAAACCAAATATCGGAAAATGTTCTTTATATATATTACGTAGACTTAAACTATGTTCAACAACTTATTTCAGGCGCTGCCTAATGCTGGGACTTAGTCCTAACATTTGGAAGCAAACCAGAGTGGTTTTCACCCCGAAAGCTGGCTGGCTATTATGTCAAACTGACAGACTTTCGAACGATCCGTCTCTTATCTTTTGTCTTTTAAACAATGGAGAAATTATAAGAAATCCTTGTTCGAAGTAACCTTGCACAGAATTTACTATTAAAATCTCTGCACGTCAACACTAAAGAAAGGTCAGCTGAGACAACCCTCCACGTTATAGTAAGTACAATCGAAAACTCCCTAGAGATGAAGATCTACGCTTTAAAGGTATCATAGACAAGAAGGAACCTTTAATGATATTTTACCTTCAGCAATCCTAAAATCAATACATGATCAAAGAGTACTTTTAATGTACTTTTCGCCGCAAAGTCCTTTTTTTGTACCAAAGTACTTTTTTATAGCAAAAAATACTTCTATTGACCCATAAACACTTTTCGTTGCACAAACTATTTTTTTTTGTACCAGAGTACTTTTTTTGCACCAAAAGTACTTTAAATGTACTTTTCGGCACAAAGTACAAGTACTTTTTTTTCGTACCAGAGTAATTTTTTGTACCCAAAAGTACTTTTATTGTTGCACAAAGTACTTTTTTTGTACCAGAGTACTTTTTTGTACCAAAACTACTTTTAACGTACTTTTCGGCACAAAGTACTTTTTTCGTACCGGAGTAATTTTTTTCACCAAAAAGTACTTTTTGTCGTAAGAAAGTTCTTTGGTACAAATGAAAGTACTTTGTACCAAAAAGTACATTAAAAGTACTTTGCTACAAAATAAGTTGTTTGTGCCGAAAAGTACATTAAAAGTACTTTTTGGTACAAAAGAGTACTCTGGTACAAATTTCAGTTGACTGGCCTTGGCATGATGGTTAGAACACGCTATTATCATACATGAGATCCCGGTAGAGAGCTCTATCGATGTTGCCGACAGCAACTTTGCAGCATGTCTAGTAAAAGCTTCTCAAACAGTGACGTTCGGATTTGTCGATAATCAAGGAGGTGCCGTTAGTTGTGAGTCTAATAACACAGTGCAAGTGTAAAAAAACCACCCGAACGTGACTATATAGTAGGCATATAACTAATGTTGACAAAAAATTTGGCATACCACTACGTGGTGGAAAATATTGTACAAGTAATGAATATAACCTTTTTAGGTGATTTGGGTTCAAAAATGTTCCGCACCAAACGCGATTTCTAAAACAAGTCAGATTTTTGTTTTTAATATTTTCAATTTTTATATGAAATAAATTTTAAGTTTAAAGTATGTGATGATTTACAAAATGGCAAAATGTCTTGTATAATTTTAATTGCACGCTCGGCGCAGATGTTGCTCCGCTGAACTTCCTGAATAGATGATGGGTTTTTGACCCGATGTCTGAGAAAACATTCATTTGCTTTTGTAAAGCCGGACAGTGACTTTTGTAGTATGGCGAAATCATTTTTGTTAAAAGTATGATCAGAAAACCACGGTTAGATGACGTCGTTCGTGACAAACGTCAAAAAGAGCTGCCATCTCTATATCAGGCTGTTATTAGTTAATATAGTTAAAGATTTCAAGTGAAAAAATTTATGTATTGCTGCGAGTTGGCAACTCTGTAATTGAAATCACTTTGACAGATTTGTGAAGAAATAAAACAACAATGTACGTAATATATATAAAGAACATTTTCCGATATTTGGTTTGTAAAGATTACTTTACTCAGATGGTGACCACAACAACGCCGCATGGGTATCTAATCTCAAATTAACAGTTTATAATACTCTTTTTAGCATTGCCACATGATTTACGCGAATTAAGCGATTAATTTTGGCCTCCATATCTTGTGTCGTATGTGGCTTACCAACGAAGAGTTTTGACTTTACATTATCCCAAAGAAATAAGTCCAAAAGTATAATATCACACGATTTAAGCGCCTAGTTGGCCAGGCCAGTAGCCTAATTAGATTCTTAACACTATAATTTAACAAAACAGAAACAACGCGCTCTGTGTCTTCCTAAGTAAATGTTGCCGGCATTTCAGGCTTCAATTCAAAGCAGTGATAGTCATCCCAAAGCCTCGCGAGGCCGGCAAAAATCGTTTTTTTTTCACACAGCCATAATCGACTATTCACACGTACTCGAAAGTTTTGTTTGATTCAAAACAGTGAGTGTCCGCTTAAGTTGTATGAAAGCACCACCACACACGCTTGTTTCGCATTCAACACAAAAACGAACACAAATTCAGACAAAGAAATAATGTTCAAAGATTTTTGGGAGAGCATGAGAGCACGATAGCTGGGAAAACACTGCATTTTCAGCGTGTACAAATCGACCGCACCCAAGCACACGATATTGAGTTCGGTGATACCTACCACTGACTTAAAGCTACAAAATGTCCATTATCATAATGCGGTATCGTTCGACTTCAGAGGTTACATTCTGCCCGGCTTCATGTTTAAGTGGTTAAATGATCAATAAACTATGTTAAAAAGTGAATTTTTAAAGATGTAACAGTAGATGCGTAACAGCTTATATGCGGATTTGCTAATGGTATTAGCAATGGTGGATTAGCAAGCGGAAGGTCGGCTATGTGAAGTGCACGAAAACTATTTTTACAGATCGATGGTTTTCGTAGTAGTTGCGGATTAGGTAATACTGAGACAATTTGTCAAAAATGACTGAATACAATTTAGAAGATAACTTGAAACCGTCATATGTAGTCTGTAAAGAAACCCCAAATGAATCGCACAACATTTATAATCAAACATCTATTTTTCATAGAACGCCATTCACGGGTTGACAGCAGTTACTTATGACCTGTAAATAAAAACAAGACTCTAAATAGGTCACACTTTAGTTATAATCGAATATCTTAAAAACTATGGTAACTAAGATCTACAAACTTTGTGTTTTAATAAATTTTAGTCTCGACTATGCGCAGTACTTTATATAACACGATAGACTATTCACAATCATCATAAGACTTAGTGATATGCCTTTGGTGAAAATATACATTATAGACTTCCAATGGTGGCACAATTGTGCTTGATCAGGTCGCACGTATTGTTTTTCTCTCTCACTCAGTCCCATTATGTTGTAATACACACAACATTACTTTAAATGCAGTCAGTCTCGCTCTCACTAATAGCACCTCATTGTATTTTGGACATCTATGATCTACATACATCTCTTTGAAGTACGACAGTACGAAATCGTGAAAATAGTGTGGGTGTCGGTTATGTGTTATAAATAACCAAAAATTTCTAAAAGATAACTAAACTAAAATATAATATTTTCGTACATAACATCATACACCGCCCATCCGTTTGATGTCATCATTACATTTCCAGGGTAATCATAAAACTCTGTATGCTGCTAATGACCTGATACCTAAAGCAATGCACTCGAGTTCCCGTAAATTATCCCCAAATTCAGGGCACAGTCACACAAAATCCCCATCGAACACATATTTGTGTATGCCCGATGCAAGAGACAACATCCTTAAACCATCAATAACATCAACTTTGACTGCCATTATAGTTAAAGTTTAAACCGCACACACAAAACGGAAAAACATTTAGCAACTAGACGAATTTGCTGTTTGCCTCTGTCTCACAACCGGAGTCAGTGGGATTGGTGATGCCAGCGATAAGAAATGGTTCGTTGCGCAATCACAAATCAATTGTGACCTATCGTGAAAAGATTGGCAACCAGGTGCAGTCAGTTTAATTACGGCCACATCATTTTAGACAACGTCCTCACTGGGCATTGTAACCATTGTGGGAGGCACAGCGAAATAAATTCCCAAAGCACAGCTTGCTCTCGCAACCGTTTAGTCCAAAAGGGGTGCACATACTGGATGGAGCAGTAGTAATCATTGGCATTGGGAGCTAAACGCATCCATTGCTAACGTGACATTTTACCTACCTATAATTTTTGTGCATACAATCCGTGGCCATTGGAATAATCATCGCTGCCGCCGCTGATACGAGTAATGCCAGACCATCATCATCGACAATGCCATCGCCATTCCCAACACATCACAGCTTCCGTGAAAGCACTCAAAGTGTCTGCTACCAACATGAAATCGCCGTGACACCAACACTTGATGCTGGGACTATCCTAAAGAGGGGGCATGAGCATAAACTTATGCCACTCTGAATCGTTGTCTCTACAGCCACTGTAAACAATACATCCGGTTAACAATTTATCAGGCAAAATGCCAACTGGCACCATCACCGCCACCCGCAGATATTTGTGAAAGTGTGGCAAACAATTGGCGATATCGGCACGAAACGTTTTTAGTGCGAAATGTGTCAAGGAAATGAAGATGAGGTGCCATGCAATTTGGATGGTGTTCAATTGTAGTACAAATCAAGGTGAACAGTTGTTCGATAGCTTAGTGTGGTGTGACAGGGGTGGTGGGGTTGATAGCCAATAGAAAGCATACAAATACACATAATTAGAGAAGAAATGCAAGAAATGAGAAGAGTTTCTAATTGTCGCTTATAGATTCGTAGATTTTGAAAATGTGTGAGTTTCAATTCGATTATGATCAGCCACTGGTGGCCGTGGGTTGTTGTTGTAACAGGTTAAACTATACAATTATAATATGGGAGTTTTGCGTTGAGGTCCAAACCGAGAAATTGGGCTACTTTTGCTGGATTGGTCCATAAATCTTTTGGAATAAGTGAAGTAGGGTGAGCTGGACAGTTGTGGTGGATATCATAGGTACCCTGATCACATTCTGGACACATATTAGGAACGACTCTGTCTTTGCAGTAGGCGTTGAGCCTGTTGCTTAATACTGATCTTAGTGGTACCAGAGAAACTCTTGTTTTCCTCCGGAGGTTTTTCTCTATTTCTGCTACAGGCGGTGGGCGACTTTCATGCGGGAACCTGAAACCGAGGTATTGATGGCGTCTCTATGAATATTGTTTAAAGCTAATGTATATGAAGTAGGATCCAAGAGATTATGCACATCATTTCGTATGCTCTTTTTATAGATACGAAGGTCCTTTCTGACATGCCACGGGAGAGTATCCAACAGAGTCATGTTAATGTTGGGATGACTCTTCTGGTGACATCCCAGGAATAACTGTTAAGTCGGCATAGCATTATGTTCCTTGACTGGAAACTTAATGTCATCCATCGTGTAGGTGGTGCCTAGAGGTTATTTGCATGTATCCCATTATAGTCCGTAGGGCAGCATTTGACAGCTTTAGATATTTCACCACTGGGTATCACTCAGCCAACAAAACTCATCCTAGATGCTTCCACTATAAAAATCCAGATTGCGCAAGGATCAAGGAAAAAGATTTATCAACATCTCATATAAATCAACAAGCCAGCTGGCGCCATCTTTGGTGGAATTTGGCGTAAAAACTCACAACAACAACACCTAACAATCCTTGACACAAACCTTGTTATCTACAAAAGGAACGAACAGAGTTGCCAACAATGATCGTATGATAATCGGATTATATGCCCGATCGAGTGCCGTTAAATAGAAAATCGGTATAAAGAATTATCACCCCAGCTACCACCAGCTGTTACAACAACAACAACAACTCAGCGAAGGAAACGTCACTGGAGCAATATAATTGGCCACTGACCGGTCAAGTGTATTGTAGGTAGACAATAAGGTTTCTTTGTCCATACCCCACGTTCAACCGGCTACCCCCCTGAAGACCTTGTATCCACTTCGTAAAACTTAAGCTAAATTTCCCTTTCCACCCCATAAATAAGATATGGGATAGCTTCTCGCGTTGTTGATAATTAACTCGCTTTCTATTTTTCTATTCACAACAAACGGCACGTACTTGTTTATCGACGAATACGAAGCTTCTACTAAACATGCCGATTGACTCGACACTTATACTGCAAAGAAAGAAAAATTAAGATGACTGGAAGAGGTATTCGAACCAGGGATCTCCCTAATGGTAGTCGCGTGTTCTACCCACTATGCCACGCCCGATGCCTTAATATATGCGTAATCGCATTGGCATGAGCTGAGGAGGTTAACAGGGTGGTTTTGGGTGGTTCAAAGTGGGTATTTGTGCTTCATCGCCTACGACGCCTAAAATAAGGGTTATCTACTTTATCCTAGTGTTGAAAAGTATTGCTTAAGACTTCGCTTGGTGGTAATTGTAGGTTATGTAGGTATTCGAACCAGGGATCTCCCTAATGGTAATCGCGTGTTCTACCCACTATGCCACGCCCGATGCCTTAATATATGCGTAATCGCATTGGCATGAGCTGAGGAGGTTAACAGGGTGGTTTTGGGTGGTTCAAAGTGGGTATTTGTGCTTCATCGCCTACGACGCCTAAAATAAGGGTTATCTACTTTATCCTAGTGTTGAAAAGTATTGCTTAAGACTTCGCTTGGTGGTAATTGTAGGTTATGTAGGTATTCGAACCAGGGATCTCCCTAATGGTAATCGCGTGTTCTACCCACTATGCCACGCCCGATGCCTTAATATATGCGTAATCGCATTGGCATGAGCTGAGGAGGTTAACAGGGTGGTTTTGGGTGGTTCAAAGTGGGTATTTGTGCTTCATCGCCTACGACGCCTAAAATAAGGGTTATCTACTTTATCCTAGTGTTGAAAAGTATTGCTTAAGACTTCGCTTGGTGGTAATTGTAGGTTACGTCCAGTGAAGAAATTGTCTAGAAATTGTAGTCTAGTTCATCAAAATAACCTTTCATTAGATCGCGCAGCTCATCACCGATTGGTACATATGATATCACGCCCACTTGTGAAGGTGAAGGTGTGGCAAGCTTAGAGAGGTAGAAGTTAAACAGTAGGGGGAAATGACAACGCCCTGTGGTACTCTTTGATTAACTTTACGGGGTTTTGAACATTTGTCTCTAAACTCAACGAATTACTGACGGCCACTCAGATAATCCATCTTTTCAAGTTGTTGGGCACGGTGGACTGCAGGATCTTCTGGAAGAGTGGTGTATGGCTGGCTGTGTCGAAGGCCACTCAGTTCCACTAGGAGTTTCCTTTCACAGTGCCTCTGCTGATTTTAGCCCTGAGTGATATGAGTGGTTATTACTGCTAATGCTGTGGTGGTACAGTGCATTTTACGGAATCGATGCTGGTGGCGAACTGCTGTTAGGTGGCCGGACAGATGCGATGGGACGAATGCATCAAGAACCTTCGCGATTGGTGACAGAAAGGGAATCGGCCTGTGAGATTGTCCCTCCCTAATATAAGTATCGGGATGACTCTGTCCTTTTTACAGGCATTGGTTATTATCATTCTTCTCATTGGCGGGATCAAAACACGCCAAGTTGGTTTACCATCAGCATGGATATGCCTTTGTGCCCAATCGCCTAAGATGGTTTAGCTGCTTTAATGGCCTCTGCAACATCACAAGGGGTGTAGGGTTGCCGAATGTTCGAGACTAGAATCTCGCGAAGTTTATGAACAACACTTCGTTTCGCCTTGTCTCTCTCTCTCTCTGTG
Organism: Muscina levida; assembly: GCA_964034835.1. Lineage (NCBI taxonomy): Eukaryota > Metazoa > Arthropoda > Insecta > Diptera > Muscidae > Muscina > Muscina levida. Next base: position 31,368,058 of record OZ035881.1, read on the forward strand.
TGCTCTATAAAAAGTAGGAAAACTTCCTCCTTACATTTACCCAGGAGTGTCCTTACATTTACCCAGGAGTGTCATTTGGGGAATGGGACTTTGCCCAGAGGCTGAAAGTTACTGACTGTCACTCACTTGGGAGTGACCAGAATCGATTCCTTTGCGGCACTGTCCAAGCAGCTAACTACTTCCGGTCTTAGACCAAGTATTCCCTGGGCAATGACTTTAAAGCAACCGCTTTGAAGTTAGCTAGAGTTAGAAGGCGAAACGTTGAGTAACCTAATCGGCATGCTACCACCGATGCGTCTTAGGAAGTAGGTAACAGAAGTTACTGAAGCTCAACATAGGCTCTCCTAGTGGCTTTGGCAGCCCCAAGAAACTAGGATCGGGAGCGGTGGCCTAATAAGCCACTCTCCTTAAACAAAATTTATTATGAAAACACGGAGAATAAATATAACAAGAACCCCCCCAAATGTTGACGACCCCCGCAAACGATATAAGGACCATGATTTAAGGATATGCACCTGGAATGTCCGAACTCTTTACAGAGATGGTGCCTCTATCCAACTGGCGGATGTCCTCGACAAATACAAGGCTGACATCACCGCCATACAGGAAATGAGATGGACGGGACAGGGATGCACACGACGAAAGAACTGTGACATCTTCTACAGCTGCCATGCAGAAAGACACGAATTTGGATGTGGTTTCATAGTCGGCAAGAGACTTCGACACCTGGTCTCGCGGTTTAACCCTGTAAGTGACCGTATAGCCACCATTCGCATCCGGGCGAAATATTTTTACATCACGCTGATTTGTGTACACGCCCCGACGGAAGATAAAGACGATGAGATTAAAGATGCATTTTACGAGCGCCTAGAGGAAACATACGACCGCTGCCCTGGCCACGACATTAAAATTGTTCTGGGAGACTTTAATGCAAAAATAGGAAGGGAAGATGTTCTTGGTCCATCGATCGGTAAATTCAGCCTGCATACCGACACGTCAGACAACGGGTTTAGGCTGGTTAGCTTCGCAGCGGGAAGGAACATGGTAGTTAGTGGAACCAGATTCCAGCACAAAGATATCCACAAGGCAACTTGGCTATCCCCCGATCAAAACACCAAAAATCAAATTGATCATGTGGTAATTGATGGCAGGCATGCATCTAGTGTCATGGACGTGCGTGTGATCCGTGGTGCTAATATTGGCTCGGATCATTACCTTGTTGCAGCCAAGGTTCGCACAAGATTGAGCAGAGCGAAAAACGCACGTAACCAAACACAAAGAAAGCTGGACATCGCGAAGCTGCAAACCCCAGAGATAGCTACTGCCTACTCCGACCAACTCTCCCAACTTTTACGACACAACGCCTCTACTTCTGACGTTCCCGATACACAGTGGCAGCATATTGCGCATTCCATGGCAACCGCCGCAACAACCGTGCTAGGATATGAAAAGCGGCGCTCAGACGAATCCTGGTACGATGAAGAATGTCGCATAGCGTCTGAGGAACAGGATGCTGCTTACATGGCAACGCTACAGCCAATTGTAACCCGTGCTGTTAGGGAACGGCATAAGGAGAAAGTAAAACGGGCGAGACAGCTATTTAGGCGAAAAAAACGTCAGATGAAGGAACGGGAGAACGAGGATATAGAGCGATACAGGGATAGAGGTGAGGCCCGAAAATTTTACCAGAAAGTAAGAGCAAATGGATACGGTAATGGCCTCCCCACCTGTAAGGACAGTGATGGAAATCTGGTCACGGATACGCAGAGTGTGCTGCACATATGGAGAGAACACTTCCAGCAACTGCTGGTTCCAGAAGGCAGCGCACGTGAAGTTATCACGCCAATTGTCGACGACGGCTTAGATTGCCCACCACCAAGTCAAGCCGAGGTAAGAAGAGCAATATCGCGGCTGAAAAACAACAAAGCAGCCGGTGCCGACGGTCTGCCCGCAGAGCTCTTCAAGTCCGGTGGCGAGGAGTTGATAACGAGCATGCACCAGCTCCTGCGCACGGTTTGGCTTAAAGAGTGCATGCCCGACGATTGGAATGTAAGCGTATTATGTCCTGTGCTGAAAAAAGGTGATCCAAGTGTGTGCTCCAACTACCGCGGGATCAGCCTTTTACCCATCGCATATAAGGTCCTGTCGAGTGTGCTATGTGAAAGACTAAAGCCAGTGTTATCCAACCTGATCGGGCCTTATCAGTGTGGCTTTAGACCTGGAAAATCAACAACTGACCAGATTTTCACACTTCGGCAAATCCTGGAAAAGACCCAAGAGAAACAGATCGACACGTACCATCTTTTTGTCGACTATAAAGCTGCCTTCGACAGCCCGATACGGCAGAAATTACTTGAAGCCATGGCTGAGTTTGGTATTCCAGCGAAGCTGATACGTCTTTGCGGAATGACGCTGACTGACACGAAGTCTTCAGTGAAGATTGGCAAGGACCTTACGGAGCCATTCTATACCAGACGAGGCCTAAAACAAGGCGACGGCCTATCGTGCGATCTCTTCAACATTGTGATGGAGATGATAATGAGAAAAGCTGCAGTAAACACGAGTGGCACTATATTCAACAAAAGCCACATGCTACTCGCGTACGCTGATGACGTAGACATCATCGGTCGAAAACTGCGGGATGTGACTGCAGCCTTCTCAGGTATTCAGAAGGAATCAGCGAAAATGGGCCTAACGGTGAACGAGGACAAAACGAAGTTATTAGTTTCAACGAACAAGGAATCTACTCGTTTGGGAAACTGCGTGAACGTTGACAACTATAATTTCGAGGTGGTAGATAATTTTGTCTACCTAGGCTCCGCCATCAACAAAGAAAATAATGTCAGCCTAGAAATCCGGAGAAGAATCCTGCTTGCAAATAAATGCTACTACGGACTAAGCAAGCGATTCAATGACAGAGCCCTCTCTCGACGAACAAAACTCCAGCTATACCAGATACTGGTTCTACCTGTCCTAATGTATGGCTCAGAATCCTGGGTTATGACACAAGCGGATGAATCGGTTCTGGCGGTATTCGAGAGAAAAATACTCCGTAAAATATATGGGCCCATCATCGTTAACGGAGAGTATCGGCGTCGTATGAATCATGAGCTGTACGAGCTGTACACTGACATTGACGTGGTCAAACGCATTAAGGTGCAACGGTTGCGTTGGCTAGGTCATGTTGTACGCATGGACGAAAATGCTCCAGCTCGAAAAGTCTTCGACAATGAACTCGATGGACGGCGCAGAAGAGGGCGACCTAAACTCCGTTGGAAAGACCAGGTTACTGAGAACCTTACAGAACTCGGTGTGACTAACTGGAGAAGAAGCGCAGAAGATCGAGGCGCTTATAATATTTTTCTACGTGCGGTATATAATCCACTGGGATTGCATAGAAGTACCAGCTAAGTAAGTAAGTCATAGGCCATTTAATCGATGCGCTTTTGCTTACAAAGTAAGGGAAGATGTCAGTTAGTGCCATTTCGGTAGCAATTACATTATAAGCGGATTTTATGCAAGCTTGATAACACGCTTGATTACGAAGTAAGTGACGATGTCAGTAGGTATCATTTCAAAAGCATTATAATCGCAGTTATAGCGAGTGGTCGATGTTTTTTACATTACACACGCATTACATTCTAATTACTTAGATCCTCGCTTACAATGTCATACTGATGTCATTTATTATTAAATAGGTACTTCGTTTCATTTACCGATAGGAAATTACGGTTCTTCAAAAGATTCAACAATATTTTCCGCTTGTCTTTATTTACTAACCTGCTGATATCGTGGTTCTGCTGAACAATACGTAGGTCGTTGGGATTGATACATCGCATGTCATCGTCCACATCTGCTAGTCTCGCTGCCTATGCTGGAAAGAGAGGCCGCACTACGGTTAGTCTACCAGCAATAATAAAGCGAGCTGCTGATGCGATCACAATTTCATGGAATTTGCTCTCTGTTTTGTGTACGTTGATGGGAGCTGGAAGATCATTGACGACACGATCAGTGAATTCTCTGAAGCCGTTTTACTCTGCTGTCTTTTGGTTAATGTAATTCGGCGCTCAGAGTCGATGAAGTCGTTGGGTCGATCCAGAAAACGATTATGGGTAAGTGGCCTAATGCTAGAGATACTGCTGCTCTCATGGTTGCGTAGTTAATCAGACCAGAGATAGCAGTTGTTATGTCCATGGAGCTGTCGCAGTTAAATTAGTCAATTTGTTCCGTCAGAGAGACGCGCGTCTCTGGACTTCCCTTTCGCTAGATGGCAGAGTTGGTGGTGCATGTTGATATCTCTAAGGATCAGACGCATACCACCATCTAGTAAGGTCCTGATATCTGGACGGTTACCTGAAGGACAACTGGCTTCTGGTGAAGTATAGACAGTGTAGAGCTCTAGGTCGTTTCCCCCCGATATGACTTCAATACCTTGAACTTAAAGTATTGGTCTCTAGCGTTGAGATCGAGAGAAAGAGCTCATTACTGCTCTGTGTATAAATGACCCCACCGTTGCTTCTGGTTTGGTGTTATCGGAGAACGTTGTATCCGTTACAACTATGCAAACTGGAATTACTCGTCAGTTTTGTCTCCCGGCCAGCAGCGACCGCAACGTGGTTCTGCAGCATAAATTTGGTTATCTCGGGTAATTTATGTTGTTGTAGTTAATCTGCAATATGGATATTACTATAGGTCTCTGGAATGCATTCGAGATTGTCAGCGGCGAAGGTTGTTGTTGCTGATGTGCATGTTGTGTTTGCTGCAGTTGTTATGATTGCGGTGAAGAGGGCATTGTTGTGGTAGATGGTGACGAAGACGAAGATGTAGTTGAGTTTTATCGCTGTTGTTGGCAGCATGGGTTGACCAATGTCTCCGACCACTCTCGATAATGGTTTAGTCCAGAGCAGTTCCTGAGGTGACACCAGCCTAAAAATGCGTTGCATCTTGATTGGATGGACATATAGTGTAAACGGTTTTAGCAAACTGTACAGAACTATGGTCTGAGATTTATTTCGATTACGGCACGGACCAGCAACTCCAGTTGTTTGAGTTGGAAGCCTATGATCATTCCGGATCATTCCGGTTGTCGAAGGAATGGGTGGCTATGAGTGCCGATCACTGCTTTAGCTGCAGCGATACAAACTATGGTCTGAGATTTAGTTCGATTTTGGCACGGACCAGCATTGATTTTTTTTTGGCTATTTTTGCCTTAACGACTCCTTGATAGCGACCTGAACATAGGGCATTACTTGTGCTGATACATGTACATTATATTCAGTACATCATTTCATAATCATTGTACGACAACATGTACTAACCAACTAAAATATTGTAACTAAATAATTAAGGTAATACACTGAGGGATAAGATAAACTTGGTAATACTAAGTCTTTTAAAGCTCTGCACCATGCACTTTTAAATGTTTAACCACTTATACTCTGGATCTATTCGAAGAATACATCTTCTTCGAATCCTGAATAAAGTACATACATATCAGATAAGAGATTAGGTAACAACGATTAGCACCAACCCCTAATCGTATAAAATACTTTCAAATTATTGGCGATGAAACAAAGATACATATGTGAGGCAAATAATTTGAACGATATAAAACATTTACCTTCTGGCATGACTTTACTAAGCCCCTACATCTGCACAATATACAGTCCTTAATAGATCGAACAATTAGCAGTTACTACGATAAACATCGCTATGAGACAGGTGTTAACAACATCTAACACATGGCCACTAAATTGTTGCTGGCCATTTTGGTACAAAAGGTAAGCCCATACTGAAATCTTTCACCTACATTTAGCGACAATATAATGTTATTTTTATTTGAATGCTGTGCGCCATCAAACACCTAAATTTCTTTTTATTAAGTGTTTACAATTTCACAGTTCTCCCCACTGCCAAAACAACTGATACACTAAATATCCATAGCCATAAACGTACACACACGCATCATACAGACATTTACACATACGTAGAATATATGCACACAAGGGATACACTTATACAGGCACACACTCAATAAAACATCACATAATCACATATGTAATTGAGTCAAACACACAGGAAAAAGGAAATTAAATATTCTTCACCATATCCCGGCCAAGCTTACATGGGTGAGTGTGTGTGTGATTGTCAACATTAACAACAATGAATTCGCACACATGCCCTCGTATATGTCCTGTAAATCCTACCAGCTTTTTGTTTTGTTTTTCGTTTATTCGGTTTTTGTTTGTGCAAGTGCCACCACCGCACACATACTTAGCTAAATTATATATGGTTTTGTGATTTCTTTTTATTCATCTCCTTTTAGTGTATGTACTATATGAAAGGATTTCTTGTGTTTTTGTTTAATGTAGATTTAAGCCACAGACCGAAAAACAACAGCAACAAAAAACGAAACTCTATTACAGAAGATGTTATGAACATGTTGTTTAATATCTGTTTAAATACTTAACTTAATCCTGTGATAAGCAATAGAGTAACATAATTTGTAAAGGACATTTGTACTTGTGTGTGTGGGTTTTAATGGACTCTTAAACTAAATGTAGCCAAAATTTGAAAGGAATTGTATAATGGGCAATGTTTAAAAGTCACAGCGAATCGGTGGCAGAGGGGTCATAATTTCTCTGCAAACATTTTCATAGAATAAGATTTGGGCTAAAACAATCAAATTATGTTCATTTAGGGATTCCAAAGATTTCAAGAAATTAACCAGGCATTTACATAAATAGCAAACAGTTAGTGGTATTTGTGTACCTGAAACTTTATACTACGAACTGCACACTTATAATTCCAAAATATGGTTATGCGGTTTGTAGCTAAATTTGGCGAAATAAATTTTTTTAAGCCATAAATTATTTAATTTAGAAGATGCTCGCGACGTAAAATTTGCAACATCTATTAAAGCTGCCATGCCGAAAAGCACGACTTTGAATGTGGATTTGTAGCTGGCGAGATAATCAGACATCTTGTCTCGCGAGTCAGTTCTTTTAGTGATCGAATAGTCACAATCCGGGGAATGGGACTTTGCCCAGAGGCTGAAAATTACTGATTGTCACTCACTTGGGAGTGACCAGAATCGATTCCTTTGCGGCACTGTCCAAGCAGCTAACTACTTCCGGTCTTAGACCAAGTATTCCCTGGGCAATGACTTTAAAGCAACCGCTTAGAAGTTAGCTACAGTTAGAAGGCGAAACGTTGAGCAACCTAATCGGCATGCTACCACCGATGCGTCTTAGGAAGTAGGTAACAGAAGTTACTGAAGCTCAACACCTAGTTGCAGCCCCAAGAAACTAGGATCGGGAGCGGTGGCCTAATAAGCCACTCTCCTTAAACAAAATCTATTATGAAAACACGGAGAATAAATATAACAAGAACCCCCCCAAATGTTGACGACCCCCGCAAACCATATAAGGACCATGATTTAAGGATATGCACCTGGAATGTCCGAACTCTTTACAGAGATGGTGCCTCTATCCAACTGGCGGATGTCCTCGACAAATACAAGGCTGACATCACCGCCATACAGGAAATGAGATGGACGGGACAGGAATGCACACGACGAAAGAACTGGCACACGACGAAAGAACTGTGACATCTTTTACAGCTGCCATGCAGAAAGACACGAATTCGGATGTGGTTTCATAGTCGGCAAGAGACTTCGACACCTGGTCTCGCGGTTTAACCCTGTAAGTGACCGAATAGCCACCATTCGCATACGGGCGAAATATTTTTACATCACGCTGATTTGTGTACACGCCCCGACGGAAGATAAAGACGATGAGATTCAAGATGCATTTTACGAGCGCATAGAGGAAACATACGACCGCTGCCCTAGCCACGATATTAAATTTTTTCTGGGGGACTTTAATGCGAAAATAGAAAGGGAAGATGTTCTTGGTCCATCGCAGCCTGTCCCTACCGACACACCAGGCAACGTGTTTAGGATGGTTAGCTTCGCAGCGGGAAGGAGCGTGGTAATAAGTGGAACCAGATTTCAGCACAAAGATATCCACAAGGCAACTTGGCTATCCCCCGATCAAAACACCAAAAATCAAATTGATCATGTGGTAATTGATGGCAGGCATGCATCTAATGTCATGGACGTGCGTGTGATCCGTGGTGCTAATATTGGCCCGGATCATTACCTGGTTACAGGCAACGTGCGCACAAGATTGAGCAGAGCAAAAAACGTACGTAACCAATCACAAGTAAAGCTAGACATCGCTACGCTGCAAAGCCCAGAGGTAGCCACTGCCTACTCCAACCAGCTCTACCAATTACTACGACACAACGCCTCTACTTCTGACATTCTCGATACACAGTGGCAGCATATTGCGCATTTCATGGCAACCGGTGCAACAACGGTGCTAGGATATGAAAAACAGCGTTCAAGGCGAATCCCAGTACGATGAAGAATGTCGCATAGCGTCTGAGGAACAGGATGTCGCTTATAGGCAATTGTAACCCGAGATGTTAGGGAACTGCACAAGATAGTTAAACAGGCGAGACAGTTATTTAAGCGCAAAAAAACGTCATATGAAGGAACGGGAGAACGAGGATATAGAGCGATACAGGGATAGAGGTGATGCCCGTAAATTTTATCAAAAAGTAAAAGCAAAAGGCTACGGTAATGGGCTCCCCTCGTGTAAGGACAAGGATGTAAATCTGGTTACAGATACGCAGAGTGTGAATACTTCCACCAACTGCTGCTTCCAGAAGGCAACGCACGTGAAGCTATCACGCCAATTGTCGATGACGGCTTAGATTGCCCACCACCAAGTCAATCCGAGGGAAGGAGAGCCATATCGCGGCTTAGAAAACATGAAGCAGCCGGTGACGACGGACTTCCGGCAGAGCTTTTCCGGTCCGGTGGCGAGGAGCTGATAACGAGCATGCACCAGCTTCTACGCACGGTTTGGCAGAAAGAGTGCTTGCCGACGATTGTAATTTAAGCGTTTTAAAGCCTGTACTTGAAAAAAGGTGATCCAAGTGTGTGATCCAACTACCGCGGGATCAGCCTTTTACCCACCGCATACAAGGTCCTGCCGGGTGTGCTATATGAAAGACTAAAGCCAGTGTTATCCAACCTGATCGGGCCTTATCAGTGCGGCTTTAGACCTGGAAAATCAACAACTGACCAGATATTCACATTTCGGCAAAATCGTGAAAAAGACTCAAGAGAAACAGATTTGCGGAATGACGATGATTGACACGAAGTCTTCACTTAAGGTTAGTAAGGACTTTACAGAGACTTTTTATACCAAACGAGGCGTAAAACATAGCGACAGACTATCGTGTGACCTCGTCAACATAGTGATGGAGATAATAATGAGGAAAACTGCAGTAATGACGAGTGGCACGATTTTCAACAAAAGCCATTGGCTACTTACGTAAGTTGTTGAAGAAGACATCATCGGCTGAACACTGCGGGATGTGTATGCAGCCTTCTCAGGTATGCAGAAGGAATCATCGAAAATAGGTGTAGCGGCGAAAGAGGACAAAACTAAGTTATAAGATTCAACGAACAAAGAATCTACTCGTTGGGGACACTGAGTGAATGTTGACAACTTAAGTTTCGAAGCTGACGAATTTATATACCTATGCTCCGTCATCAATAGAACTAATAGCGTCGGACTCTAAATCCGAAATCTAGAATCCTGCTTGGTTACATTGGGTAAGCAGGAAAATGTTCCAGCTCGAAAAGTTTTCAACTATGAATTCGATGGAAGGCGCAGAAGAGGGCGGCCAAAACTCCGTTGGACAAACCAGGTAACTGTGGATCAGTTATTCTGCTTGTTTTTACTACTTCTTAGTAAGGTCATTCTTTATGGGGTTTAAAATAAATATTTTGTATTTATAGATGAACTATAAGAAACGAAATATTAACCCCACCTATTAGGAATAATGGAAGAAGGTCTTTTGGTATCTCCATACTAAATGACCATATGCCCAGAAATATTGAATTGAACCTTTTACATTTTTACCTTTTCCGCAGTTTTACTACATGTCTGAAAACTTTTGGCAATATGATTGTAAGTTCAATCTCAAGAATGAGACATATATAATTACAATTCAAAAATCGGTTATTTTTAATAACTCAAGGGTTAAACAATATCAGACATATATCTGCTGTGGAACAGACTAGCTAATACGAACTCTGATTATAGCGTTGTTTCTGTCATTATACTTCGGAGAGAGAACAAGCAGATAATTCCAGATAACAGTATAAGCTTTTGAAACATTTACACCTGACACTGTTATTGGGTTATAGTTCTAAAACCGCAAACGTTGCTGTTTAATAAGTAGAACATGAAACTCGTCAGGTGTCAGACGAAGGCTTTAAGCGGAAGAAACCATTTTGATATGGTGGAAGTTGATCTGAAGAAACCTGAGCATTGACTGGCAGTGATTCATGTCTGCGTACGTCATCTGCTAGTTTAATGTGATCGTGTCTTGGTCGGGATTATGATCACTGAGATTATAGCCAACTTAGTCCATAGCACAGTACAACATTTTTCAGCTCATTGATTTGGGACTCAATTCTGAGAATTGCATGTGAAAGTAGCTCCAAAAATAAGAACTTCTGCATCATTCGTTTTGTCAAGTTGGCTGCATTATTAATTTATGGACCATACGAATTTTTTTGCCCAAGGTGGATTTTTAGCACCTTTTCTATAGTTTAACACGGTTATATCTTGGTATACCGTACGGAACGTCTCTTTTGTATCTGAAACAAAGTTGTAGATAATGAATAGGAGAAAAACAAGTGAGAAAGTTTCAGTCGGGTAAACCGACTTACATATACCCTCACCCTCTGTAAAAATATAAAATTTGCTTAACAAAATACAGAAATTTGGCACTACGTTGGGTGTATTGATATTATTACTTGATTTCTAAAGTGGGTGGAGTGGTAAATTTGTATGGGAGGTACCAGAAAAGGCGTGGCTGGTCTTCCAATTTTTGTTCCGAAAGTATATCCTGTTAGAGCTTAACAAAATACAGATTTTTAGCACTGTCGTTTCGGATGTATTTATATTACTTCTCGCTTTCTAAATTGGGTGGAATGGTACATTTGTATGGGAGGTAACAGAAGGCGAGTGGCTAGACTTCCAATTTGCCCATAATTTTACTTAATTTCCCTAAAACTGCAATAGTTTTACTAAATACGGGAGAAATGGTACATTTGCTTGAGAGGTACCAGAAGGGGCGTGGCCATGTAGTCTATTTTCAATGTCGTAAGTAGTTTTGGGGAAATATTAACCTATGCAAAGTTTGAAAACAATTGTTTACAGACAGATATGCTTCAAACGAATTAAAAAGTTATGAATCGAATTTGTTTTAAAGAAACATAGGGTCTGAAGTGATAAGTGCAGTTGGTGTTCCCTTCGTAAAAAAAGACTTAAATATACTCGCCTTCAAACACTCTAATCGTCGATGAAATACAGTAACTATAGTAAATACAGTCTTTGGCAGTGCAAGAACATTTTGTGTGTGAAAGGTTGTCATGGCAATTCGTTGTCGATAACATCCCTAACAGACAAATTTTTCGACAGATGCCTTGTGTCTGAACGCGCCTTTATACTTACTTCCGTTTACGTATGAGTAATAAATATAAGTCCACATAACTCATACGCTCTGGAATGGGTAAACTTCATATCGTCACATAATATGCTATGACCTTAATAAAAAACAACAGATTAAGTTAATTTTTAATAAAGTTTTATAAGCAGAAGCCAAACCCCAGTGAAGAGATATAACCGTGTATATAGAAAAAGTGCTAAATATCCACCTTGAGCGAAAAAAATTTTATAGCCATTAAATTACACTACTCTACAAAAAATTATTTTTTTCTCTGGTGTTTCGTTCCTGATTACGAAAAAAATATTTTTTTTGGGAGCGGATGTTGTTTTTTTTTTTTGTCGAAGGTATCTTTCGATTTTGACCTATATTTTAAGTTCTAGCCCTAAGGGAGCCATGGGCTCCGGCTCCAACCATTTCTATATTTGAGGACCTAGACGAAGTGGGTGATATATTTTTGTCGTTGTTTTGGCTCCCGCATTATATTCTGCACTTCCACTAGAGGCAAAAATTCAAGTATTTAAAAAAACTTAATTTCTGTAAGCTATCTTTCAGAGGCCATTACCACTTCTGACCTTATTGCCTGTCTAGAACTTGAAATATAGGTAAAAACCCCAAGGTACCTTCGGCAAAAAAATTTGTGAGTGTTTTCCAAAAACCAAAATTGTTGTAAACTAGTGTCTTTTGATATGTATTTTTTGTTTTACCAAATTCACACATTTTTATATTCTAAGTGTAGTTTTGATACACAGGTTAGGAAATTTCACTTTCGCAATTTTGATTGTTATTGACCTTGCATTTTAATCCATATATAAGACTTAAACCGGTCTTATATAATCTTTTTAATTTGCATTACCGTCTGGCACTAAATGCATCATAATTTTTCTTAGTCTCTCCCAAGTCCAATTTAATTTCTATTCCCTAACTTTCCACTGAAAGTCATTATCATTATCAGATTATGTTTGTTTGTAACTGACCAGGCTTTTTCGTTCCACTCTTTGTTTTTTCTCTTGTACTTGCAGCTTGTCCTTGGCAGTGTTGTTTTGCCCCCATTATCCACTATACATTTCCGTTTCCTCTCATTTATTTGTAGTTATAGCAAGGCACTAATTAAGAGTATTAAAAATGTCTCGTTTATAATTTTGTTCTGTTGTTTTTTTTTGCAGTAGCTATTTTTTATATTTTTTTTGTAAAAAAAATTTCTTATGCATTTTGTTGTTTTTGTTTTTCTCAGCAGTTGTCTGCATTTAATAATAAATAACTATGTTTTGAGGAAAGTAACAAAACAAAGAGAGAAACTGAAAGAGAAAAAAGAAGATTTGGTTCGCTTAGCTTAGCATAACTTTTAGCATAATCTTTTAAATAGTAAATGAGTTTTTAAGGTTAATTTGCTATGGCGCCGTCATAAGGACATAATAATAGTACTAATAATGAGGCTGTAACATATGTGTAAGAGATTCAGGAAAGAGTTAATTAATAGTTAACTTTATGTATTTTTTTATAGGTAACATTAAAGTATTACTACTACGAAAGAAAATGTTCATGTTCGGAAGAAAAACAATAGGAGATGGTTATGGGATAACGCAGTATAACACATTATTTTGGGACTCAATTCTGAGAACTGCACGTGTAACTAGCCCCAAAAAGAAGAAGTTCTGTATCATTCCTTATGTCAAGTTACATGCCATAATACTTTAATATTGATTTAATGTTAGTAAGTATCGTATACGAGAATTTGCCACGTTTTAGGCTCTTTTGTTATATTGTTATATGGTGGCGTATGATTTTCATAAGTAATATTCCACGGAAATCATACGCCACGGAGTACAACAGTTTTATTGTAATTACCAGAGAACGGCAAGGGTACACCCTAACAAAAAGTGTACCCGAATCATTTGTGCGTTTACGACACTTAGAGTGTGATCGGCACTTTAAAATAAGGGTTGGTGCCTTGTACTGATAATTTCGAACATGCTCATACGCACAATCGCAAACCGATTTCGTGCTCTTTTTCTGCATGTATACATGAGTTGAGGCCGATCAAAATGCTAAAGCAAAAGGAATGAGCGAAATTGAGAGCACAACACTTGAGACAAACAATATGTGAGAGACATGTGTGTTGTTGTCATTCTTGCATTAGCTTCATACATGCATACATATTTGTTTTTGAATACCCAGCTAGCATTTGGACGTTTGTTCGACGATCACGATTGTTTCTCGCGACTGGATTTCCAATCGTCACCACGATTGTCGGAGCAGAACTCGAAATCATAACTGAAAAACATGAGCGTTTCTTTTTGTGATCTATCGTTTGCTTTTCATACATTTGCTTTGAGTGCACTGTGCCGTTCACTTATCTACGCAAAATTTTTGGGTGTCTGGGGAAATAGAATCGATGCTTACTGTTTGAATGAGTGACGAAATACAAAAACACGAACAACGGAAAGCGATTTGTGCGTTTGGGTGTGTTATTCTTTTCTTGCTGTTTGTGAGTGCGACAAGCACTTCAAATTTATAAGTGTGATTCGGGTGCCAAAAAGTGACACCCTTGACGTTCTCTGGTAACTACTACAAAATAAACCCAGTTTAAAATCATTTGATGAATGGAATTGTGAAACTGTTGCTTATGTAGGGAAACGTTATATGAACAGATTAAAGGAATTGAAATTCGAAATTTTTTTAAATTTGGACTAAAATCGGACTTGTGGTTCTCGAGGTTTGTCAAACAAAAGAGCCTAAAATGTGACAAATTCCCCTATACGATACTTACTAACTTCAAATCGATATTAAATTATTATGGCATGTAACTTGACAAAACTTCTTCTTATTGGGGCTACTTTCACGTGCAGTTCTCAGAATTGAGTCCCAAATCAATGAGCTGAAAAATGTCGTGCTGTGTAAGTTTGTATAATTTATTAATACTATTTAAAGGAAAACATTTCAAAAGATTGTGAAAGTCTTTGATTAACGACGAACTGGATTACAAATTGTTATACCTGAGGCCTTAGAAGGGTTATCAGCATATCGTTCGAGGTCTAGAGCATTCCTAAAGAAAAAGAAAAACATAGCCCTATCACATATGCAACCTGCCACAGCCTATTAGTAAGCGATCAGACTATGTATGGCTATAAGTTGCAAAATTGGTAAATTAGTGGCAAAATATCTGGTGAAATTGCAAGAATATCTGTTACTAAAAAATCATTAATTCTTGTGATATTTATATCAACTTCTGCATCAGCCTTGATTTGTAATGTGTGTCAACTTATCTTATACATACTTACAATGTGTATAATGTTGTTTTTACAATTCTTCACATCTCTCAACCTTCAAATCGTGAAAATTTGGGGAAATCCTGTGCAACAATGATAAATATTTCACATATATTTCACTGTGATTGTGTTTATTAAGTATGTCTGATTTAAAAGATTATGTACGCCAAGGGTTTTGGAATTGTCTGAGCTCCTAAATTTTCTAATGTCTACATGTATATAAGTGTCTGGGCATTGTGGGTTTTATTCAATTGTTCTGCCTTTTTATTCATAAACTCGCACAAGTCAACATTTTAACTGTCGTTGTGTATGTAGGTTTTATGCTTATTTAACATTTTCATTTGCCATGTAAATTTATCTGTCTGGGTGTCTTCGTGTGCCTGTCGGTGCCAAAAACCCACTCAATCACACTCATAGTAAGTGTGGGTTAGTATTTTGCTTGCTCCTTTGTGACAACCAACAGTTGTCATAATAATTTTGATGATAATACATATATATTACTTTTCTTCTTTTTGGTTGCGTTCAAATGCGTAAGAAAGCGCTCTGTAATACGTGCATGGCCGTAGTTGTATATGTGTACCTATGTATATGCATATGTGTCAATGTGTCACTTAGAATTTTGATACATTTATTTATATATAAATATTTGCTGTGCAAGTAATTGTCTGAGTTTGTATTTGGTTCAACTTTTCATGATCTTAATATTGAGTTCAGTATTTGTTTGGGGCAAAAATAGAATGTTTTGATACTGTGGATGCGATAAAAACCTTTTTGTTAGTTTACTGTTATTATTTTTGTAATAAATACGAGTGAGTCATAAGTTTTCTTTTCTTGTGCCAGACTTTGCAATCTATATATCTTTGGTACCCAAAAGTCTTTAGGGGATCTTTAAAATTTCAGAAAAATTCTTTTTGTCGTAATTAAATGAAAATAAAATCTATTTAAAATTTTCGTAAAGTTCTTGCTGCAGGTTCGTTAGATTTATGAGAGTGGTATGGCTACTACACTCACTTTGACTGATGTATTGTCTTGTGTTTTTTTTTAAAACAAATTGACAAAATGCACAAATACTAAAGTGCTGCTCACCTGAAAGAACATTTATGAAATTGTTGTTACACAGCAGCGAAAGGTGCAGCAAATATAAACATTTATTTCAAAATATAGTTTGTTCCGCGGAGTAAAAAAGTAAAGGAAGAAACCATATTATTATACTCTGTGCAATAAAATATAAAAAAATGTCTATCGTTATATTATAACCAGTACAGAAATTTCAGTCAGGTGAACTGATGTGTTTTTGAAGTTTAAAGATATGACTTTCGGTAATTTAGAGACATGTATTACAACTGTAGAACAGGTGTTCAAAATATTGACGCCAACAAATTTTAATATTAAAGTTCTGGAAATTAAGTCATTCTCTTATTAAAAAAAGCGAACAAAAGGAAAATTTCTTTACATACCATGAATGAGGTATTGGATAGCTTCTCGAGTTGTTGTTGTTGTTGGTGTAACAGCTGGAGGACGAAGCTGGAGTGATAATTCTTTATACCGATTTTAAATTTATCGGAACCCGATCGGGCAAGTAATCCGATTATCACACGAACACTGTTGGCAACTCTGTTTCGTTCCTTTGTAGGCATTAAGGTTTGTGTCAAGGGATTTTTAGATGTTGTTGTGAGTTTTAACCGCCAAATGCCTCCAAAGATGGCGCTAGTTTTGTTGCTAAATCATTACTTTTTCCTTGGTCCTTGCACAATCCGGATTTTTGTAGTGAAATCAACTATGGTGAGTTTTGTTGGCTGGAAATGTCGAAAGTATTTGAAAACTTATTTTTCATCCATGTCGATTTGGCCAGTGCCCCGGCCTGGAATCGAACCCGGCGCCATCGCATTGCTAATCTACGCCGCACAGGGGCTGAAAATCGTCTTTCATTGGCAAAAATTCCCTAACTTTTGAACCGATCAAAATATTAAAGTAATTTTTTTCTAATGGATAGATATTTAGTTCATCTTGACTCAGTTTTAATTACATTAAAATTGATTGAGGACTTTTTAAGGAAAACTAGGTCAAAGTTAACTTTTGACTTTTTTTAACTTTTAGAGTGAAATATGGGTTTACTATTGTTTTATTTATTAAAAAATTTAATATTTGGAACTTAATAATAATTATAAGTTTTTTTTTGGTATGTTACACTCAAAAAAATTTTTACACTCAATAAAATTTTTACATAAAAAAATATAGTAAAATCAACTAGAGATTTTGCTATTATTACAGAAAAATAAATTTTTTTTTGCTGTCAAATTTGCAAATTTGTTTACACTCAAAGAATATTAACACCTAAAAAAACGTTGATAATTATATCTAAAAATCTTGCTATTACTACAGAAAAATTTATTATTTTTTGCTGTCAAATTTGATAATTTTAAAAGATAGCATTTGTATATAGCTTTATAGCATTTGTAACAATGGTAGGTTCTGTTTATTATTATTACTGTGTTTTTCGTACTTAACTAACAATGAAAGGCAATTGTAATTATTATTCACTAGCTGGCCCGGCAGACTTTGCCCTGCCTCCAAATTTTTGTAAAATATGTTGAGTGTAGTTGAAATCTAATAACGATTGGTTTATTTCTTTGACCTCTAAAATATTTCAATTTAAAGGGCGAGGTTTCCGGAAAAATTCTGTTCTTCAAATATCTTAAAGATTATTGTATATTATTATAAGAATTGCTAAAACGGATCAGCAGTGTCGTCCATGATGTGAGGAAAACTTACTTATTGATAGGCATATATTCTAAAACCACATTTTTAAGCCGATTGAATAACATATAACTTTCTGCGTTGTTGTACTGGGTGATTGTACCTTTTTATCCTAAGGAGTACGCATTTTCAAAAATGGCTTCATTAGGCTCAGCAACCCCATTAACCGTATGGTCTGGGTGATATCAACAGTAATTCCCATTTTCGTTATTGTCCCCTTAAATTTCAAAATGGGAAAAACCACTTTGTGAAGCTCTCTAATTCTGTAGGAAGTGCGTCATTATAAAAGTTTGTCATTCTTCTTTAAGCCTTTTTGCGGTCTAGGTTACCATCTACAGCCAATTCTCAACTTTCACTGAAATTTTGGGACAAATGAGGTCAACCGTTTTCCCAATTAGTCGTGACATCAAAATGTACATCTTTTTTATATATATAGACTTCTGAATAACTATGATGTTAAAAAAAGTGACTAAATGTCATTCCAAAAATTAAGTGTATTATAAGCTAAACACCGGCAACTGGTTCCAAACATACATTCAAAATTTTCTCATGCCAAAAAAATCATATATTTTAAGTTTAAGTGAAATCGGACAATCGATATAAATTTTCCAAATAATTCAACCCCAGCCAAATCAACTGTATGTCCATAGCGACACCTACCGGGTCAATTTATACAAACAATTTTTTCTCAAGGTTCCACAAACATAAATACTAAATTTCGGTTAAATTGGTACATGCATTCAAATTTTCGATATAAATCCACCCCAGCGCCATCTACCGGGTCCATTTGTACATACCATTTTTTCTGATGATCAATCAAATATAGATTCTGAATTTCAGTTAAATTGGCCCACTCGTTAAAATTATGATTGTAAACCGACCCCAGCGCCACCTACCGGTTCCATTTGTACATAAAATGTTTTCTCATGATCAAACGAATATCCATTCTAAATTTCAGTTGAATTGGTACATTCATTTAAATTTGCGATATAAATTCACCCTAGCGCCCCCTGGATTGGATTTTTTCAACACAAACAATCTACGGAAAATTTCGAATTGAATAAAAAAAAATCAGCCAAATCGCCCCAGCCGTTCTCAAGTGATGCATTTACTTACGTGGACCATTTTATTTTTATATATATAGATTTAACTAAAATATTGGTTGTAAATATTCTATATTTTGTTCTGTGCTATTTCTGTTTTTTAGTAGTTGTTTGGCTTCTTCATCTAAATCCCGATGTTCCACTTTCCATTGATTTCTAATACTGGAGATCTTCATTTGTGAAATTTCGTGAAATTTGTCTAATATTGTGTTCTCTATAAAATCTGTAATCATTGTTCCTTTTTCCTTGAGCCCCCACTGATAGATCTCCAATTGGCAACAAATGATATTGAATGACATCTTCTCCATGATAAAGGATTTTGTAAACTGTTGCAGACAAATTTCTCCATGGGTAGTTGGTTGTATATATTTTTGCAGTTTCCTTATCATAATCTCCAAATTTTCAAGGATTAATTTCTTCATTGCACGCAAGTACTTCTAGGATTATTTTAAATCTGAAAATAAGGTTTAAATCCACTTCTGTTATTTCAGATGCTGTTTTGCCATCATTTGTATTGCCTGACCCTTGTTTTGGCTGATCTATATTCAATCCAAATTTGCGATATTCATCTTGAACATGTTCCTTTTTTGAACTTCTTAACTCTTTGTTGGTTTCGTTGTTTCGTATTGATCCTGAGGACCCGAAATTCAAATCATAACTGATTTTTAGTATGTGTTCCATAAGTCGTATTGTTACATGTAGTGGTGATAATCCAAACTCATATGCATCGGTCTTATCTAATGATTTTGTTGGGGCTTGGTTTAGTTGGGTTGATGTTGCTTGGCATATAATGTAGCTGGATGCAGCCTTCGTGCTAGTCAAAGACTGACCTACTTTTCCATTTATCATTGTCAGCACTAATTGGTAGCTAACTTCAATTTACTGTCCATCTAACTGTAATTGTAATGGCTGTAGTATTGCAATTTGGGACCTGATATCACTAACTTCTTTGTTAAAGGTATCACGAGTGTCTTTTTTGAATTCAAATTTGATTGGCCTGCAGTATTTCGTAGAAGATGGTGCCTCATTTTTCCAAATATCCATTGTTATTTATCCATCCATTTATATTTCTCACAAACTTTGAACGCGTTTCCTGTAAAACTTACATTTTACACTTAGCATGGTTTAGACGTAAGGTATCGATTTGGTCATAAAATTTATTTTAGGACGGTTAGAATAGGGGTTAAAGGCACATAAAGTTTTTCATATGAATTTTGACGTTTTCCCATTCAATTTGAGGTGAGATCCCAATCTGTTGCAAGATGAGATCACAACTGTATCTTGGTGATTTTCTAAATATTGTTATTTTGACAGATGATGTAACATATTAAGGTATTGGTCTTTTAAGCCTACTTGTAAACACAGAATTGTATTTTATCAAAAGTTTCAAACTGCATTATTTTGGTACATATGCAAAAAATTGCATGGCGACCTTCGCCGATTTGGCTTATTTTTTACCCACGACTTTCTAAAAACTTTTCCAGGTTGTTAATTAGATTTTGTTCTAATCGGATAATAATTATAAGCAGGATACCAAGTTAAAGTGTGAAAATAGTGCCTCCATATATTTACTTGCAGTTGAACCAAAAAAATTATTTTGGCTTATTCTTTCACTGAATTTAATCCGTAACATATGTTGACATTAATTGAGGTCAGTTCGAAATATTTTTAATGTTGTTATGTTGAGAGAGGGTTTTGTTGTTAAATGGCTTGATTAGTCCGTAAAATCATCAAGGCTAACATTGTTTGTTTTGTTGAGGGAGGAGGCTTGGTACATAAAATCATCTAGAACTTCGAAATAGTTGTTCCCAACGTTTACTTAGAAATCCAAACTAGTAGATTCTTCGTTTGTTGAAACTAGTAACTTCATATAGCCCTCGTTCTACATCCCATTTTGAATACCTGAACAGGCTACAGTCACATCCCGCAGTTTCAGCAAATGATGTCTATATTATCAGATTAGCATGTGGCCCCTGATTTATATATTGCAACTCTTGCTTACTGCCAACCATATCCACAACTATGTTGAAGACATCACAGGCGCCGTCTGGCATAAAAAGGCTCATAAAGGTCCTTGTCAACATTCGCTGAAGTCAGGGTCATTCCACAAAGGCGTATTAACTTCGCAGGACGAAAAGAAGGTCTGTGTCTATCTTGTTTTTGTAGGTCATTTCCTGATTTGGCGTAATGTTAATAACTGGCCAGTTATTGATTAAGGCCACACTTAAGAGGTCCGATTAGGTTAGATAACAGTTGTTTTATGTATTACAATCGGCAAAAACTCACATGCTACACATATGGATTGCCAAAACATAATACGTACGCGTTGACTTCAGTCATCCGGCATGAACTCGTTGAGCATGATTGTTATCGGCACATCTCCGCTAGTCTAAAAAGCTCTGCCGGAAGTATCTTGGCATTGAATGATTTACTATTTTTCGGCCGCGATATTTCTCTTCTACTTCTGATAGTTGAAAGCATAGTCTGCGAATCTGTTACAAAATTTTCACCTTTGTCGTTTGAGCAGCGTATCGTAATCTATTACTTTAACTTTCTGTTAGAAATATCGGTTTTTCAATTCTATTCCTGTACATTATCATATCCTCTCACTTTAGTTCCTTCATCTGATGATTTTTCAGCCTTATTAGCCGGTTCACCTGTCTTACTTACAATTAGTTGTAGAAGTGCCATGCCAGCTGTATGCATTCTTCATCGTAAAAATGGTCCACCAGTTCACCATGGGACCGGCCGTGGCATAGTGGTTAGAACACGCGACTACCATGCGGGAGATCGCAGGTTCAAACCTGGCTCCAGTCATCTTAAAAGAAAAAAAAAATAAATAAATTTTTCTTTCATTGTCGGCTCCCCTCGAATGTTGTTGACAGCAACTTCGCAGTATTAAGCGTCGATTCAATCGGCGTGTCTAGTAAGAGCTTCTCAAAACAGTGACGTTCGCATTCGTCGATAAACAAGTAGGTGCCGTTAGTTGTGAATCTAAAAATAGAAAGCGTGTTAATTCACAACAACGCGAGAAGCTATCCCGTACCTCATTCATGGGGTGCAAAGGGAAATTAAGTAAGTTCACCATGATCAATTCATCAGTATTAAAGAAAGAAAATCCTTTAGTGCTGTATTCATTATTATAAAAAAGCTATTGTAAATAAATTTTTCATCACCTGTACGTTTGTTTCGAAATAATAATTATTTGCATCACACTATATACAACTGCTTGAAAATGTATTAACGATATACATATCCGTGACATAACAACATACTTAAAACATTGCCTGCTTTTTATTTGCTACTGATAATTGTAGGTGAATGGGGTTAAATGGATGACAAACATTGCTTATGTATCGGGGGAGAATATACAAATCGCTGTATTGTCATAATAATGTAGAAATCTCACAACATACATATAACTAGAAAATTCTTGTTTTATTAATCCTTCCGTTGCATTTGGCTGTAAATCGCAGATAAAATGTACGTACAATATTTTTTTTCCCACCAACTCATCTGAAAATGTAGTTCATTGGGGGATTTATGTCATTCTACGCAACTCTCTAATTATTGCACAAAATTCTCTTTATCTCTCTCTCTTTCACTCTCTGATAATCCGCATTAATTGTTGTTCCATTTCGCCTGCACTTTTTAATACTTTGTAATCCTTTTGGTGCAGCAGATAGTTGTACTGCAATAAGGGATTGAGAAGTACAATTTTAAATTGTGTTTTTATTGTTTAGTGTTAAGGGTTTTTACTTCATTTGTCATTTTTAAGTTTCTCCGTATAATTACAATTCTTGTGATATTTGATTGCACTTGTTCCAAGTAATTAAAAATAGTTGGAATTTGTTCGTTTGCTAGAAATTGCAGTAAGATTAATGTAAAAGTATATAACATTACATTCAATAAGTAAAGCTTGATTGACAATAAAACGAAGAAGTTAATATGGAGTGAGGATTTATTTCGGGTTTCAGTTTGCTGTAGCTTGTAAACAAATTCACAAAATGAAAGGTGCATCAAAGAAAAAACTTTTTACATCCATAACTAAAATTTCCCAGACACCATAGCTTTGCACATCAATCCACCATAAGCCTTTTCCTTTTCTTATTAGAAAAGAACAACATAGGTTCATCTATCAATTGCCGCACGTAGAAAATGATTGCAAGAGCTACGGTCTATTGCGTTTCATAGATAGTTTATTACAACAAGTTTGGGTAGCAGTCCTTAACTCAGTGCATAAAAAGATGTTTTGGTCGTCCTGGTTTGCTTATCGAGTCTTTTGCCGAAGACTATTCAAGCTGGATCATTTCCATACAACCACATAAGATGTCCGGCATAAGATGTCTCTCAGAACAGATTCATCCGCTCTTACTAATACCCAGGAATCTGCCAGAGCAAGATTGGTCTGATACTGTTGGATACTTTGATCGTCGTGAGCGCCTTTGTAGTGAAAAGGTTTGCTTAGCGCATAGAAACAGCGTTTTGCTTTTAATTCTGGACTTTTGATTTCCAGGCTGACATTGTTATTATACATTTCACCCATAGGGATGAGGGTATATTTCAGTTGAAACGAGAAAAAGTGTAAAGCGTTAAAGGAGACGACTTGGACCCCAAGTATCTTAAGACCAAATTCGTTTCAGTATTCTTTGAGACGATTGAGCCATGTTCGTCTGTCTGGCTGGATGGTGGACACGATAACTTGAGTAACCATTCACTAATTCTTCTGAAAGTACTTCTTCTTATAAGACCGCAACAATAGAACTTCAGCCATAACTAGCCGCATGTAGAAAAGCCGGTCTTTTGGACTCCGTAGATAGTTCATCACACCAAGCTTAGATAACCGACATTCCACTTGGTCCATCCAATGAGGTTTTGGTCACCCCCTGCTGCGCCACACGTCGGGTTTGTTGTCGAAGACTCTTCGAGACGGAGCATTTTCATCCATTCGTACAACGTGTCAACGTCAGTACATTCGGTCCATTTAAACGCGCTTGACTACGTCGATGTCGTTGTACAGCTCATTCAGGTCAAGGTTCATTCGACGACGGTACTCGCCGTTAACAATGATGGGTCCAAATATTGTGAGCAGTATTTTTCTCTCGAAGACTCGCTGAATAGATTATTCTGCTTGTGTATATACCCAGTATTCTGAGCTGTAGAGCAGCGTTTAGCTATTATACGCTTTCTTACCGCATAATCGCACTGGTTTGCGAACAATAGTTGTCACTTGATTCCAGGCTAACATTATTATTATACCCTCACCCTACGGGTAGCAGGAATATATCATTTAATACGACCCAAAAGTGTAACACTCAGAAGGAGTCACTGTAGACCCTAGGTTTATTTGAACAAAATTCGATTCATAATTTTTAAAGTCGTTTAAGCCATGCCCGTCTGTCTGTCTGTCCGGCTGGTAAACACGATAACTTTCGAAAGACGCAACCAAATGTTTTGACATTTTACACGAGTTAATATTTCCCCAAAACTACTAACGGTATTGATACCTTCCATACAAATACATCATTCCGCCCACTATAGAAAACGAGTAATAATATCAATACACCCAACGGAATCGTACCCAAATTCTGTATTTAATTAAGCTATAACTGGATAAAGTTTGGAAAAAAATTGGAAGTCTAACCACGTTTCTTCTGGTACCTCCCATACAAATATACCCTTCCGCCCATTTTAGAGATGGAGTAATAATATCAATAAATCCAACGCGATCGTACCCAAATTCTTTTTTTTTAAGTAACTCTATAGCAGAATAGAGATTAGTAGAAAAAACTAAAAGTCTAGCCAGGCCCAATTTTGTAACGCCCACTTTAGAAATCGGTGAATATCATTAATAGAACTAACGCGATCGTGCCTAAATTCCGTATTAAATAAAGGATAAAGTTTTTGAGTAAAAAATCTGTAAGTCTAGACACGCCCCTTCTGGTCCCTTCCATACAAATATACCACTCCGCCCACTTTAGAAATCGAGTAATAATATCAATATAATAGAAAATTTTATGTTTTACTGAGGGTGAGGGCATATTTAAGTCGGGTTGCCGAATTGAAAATTTCTTACTGGTATTTGTTTATAGCGCATCTAAGGTTGACAAAATCATCTATCACTTCAAAATTGTAGTTCTCAGTAGACGCTTTGTTCGTTTAAGCAAATATCTTTATCGCCAGATCCATTTCCTGCTCCAGACTGCTTCTCAATGCTCGAAAAATCCACAGTATCAACCCCCAGACCACGGCCAATGATATATATGTCATCGGTTTACGGCAGCAGCATACGACTTTTGTTAAAAATGGTACCAATCCATCCTTCCGCATGATCATCTCCATTATGATCCTAAAGAGGATCGCATTGTCTAAAGCCACCCTTGAATGGCTCAGTCATATTTTTGCCAATTTTGACTGACACACTTTTTCTTAGTCAATGTCATCCCGCAAAGTCGTATCAGCTTCGACGGGATACTTCTGCCGTATGGGACTTTCGAATATAATCGATAAACATATGGTAGGTGTCGCTTTGAATTACTTGGTGCATAGTCACACTGAAGGGGTCCAATCAGTTTCGCTAGGATGGGCTTAAGTCTTTCGCATAAAACATTAGACAGGACCTCGTAAGCAATGGGTAAAAGGCTGATCCTGTGATAGCTGGATCAGCTGATAGCTGGTACACACACTTAAAAAAAACTTTATCCCCTTTACATCCCATGAATGAGGTATGCGATAGCTTCTCGCGTTGTTGTGAATTAACAGAAATAGATATATTTTGCGATTCACAACTACCGGCACCTATATGTTTTATCGACGAATGCGAACGTCACTGTTTGAGAAGCTCTTACTAGACATGCCGATTAACTCGACATTAATTCTGCGAAGTTGCTGTCGACACATTCGAGGGGATCCGACAATGAAAGAAATGTTTTTTTTTTTTGTAAGATGACTGGAGCTAGGGGTTGAACCTGCGATCTCCCGCATGGTAGTCGCGTGTTCTAACCACTATGCCACGGCCGGTCTCAACACACACTTGGATCGCCTTTCTTAAGTACGGGACATAGGACACTCAGATTCCAATCATCGGGAATCATCGGGACACTGAGCCAAATCGTCTTTATGAGCTGGTGCATGAAAGTCCTTCCGGCAGTTCATCGGTTCCAGCAGGCTTACTGTTTTTAAGACGTGCAATTGCCGCGCTGATCTCGTTTTGGCTTGGTTTGGTGGTGATCAGTCTACTCCATCGTCGATGATTGTTGTTCCCTCCATATTTGCAGCACACTATGAATGTCAGTGAAAAGATTTCCGTCTCTGTTCTTACATGTGGGAATCCCTGGTCCAAAACCTTTATTTTTTACCTATTGGTAGAACTTTCGGGCTTCACCTCTATCCCTGTAATTTTCGATATCATAGCTCTCTCTTTTCTTCCATAGACACTTTTTGCGCCTGAAGAGGCATGTCATCTCTCTTCTCTTCTCATTAAAACGCTCCGTCACTGCACGCGTTGCCATTGGCTGCAGTTTTGCGCAGCATTCTTATCTTCATCGTATCAGGGTTTGTTTAAGCATGGTTTTGCATATTGCATAACCCAGTACGGTCGCTGCGGCAGTGGTCATAGAATTCGCAATATGCTACCACTGGGTGTCGATAATATCAGAATTAGGGGGGTTGGTTTGAAGTAATTGAGAGAGTTTGTTGGAGTAGGCATTGGCTATCTCAGTGGTATGCAGCTTTGTGATGTCTAGCTTCTTTTGCGTTTGGTTACGAGCGTTTTGAGCACTATTTAATCGCGTGCGTACCTTTGCTGCAACTAGAGTCAATATTTGCACTGCGTATACCGATCAGGGGATATCCAGGTTGCCTTGTGGATATCTTTATGCGAGATTCTGGTTCCACTCGCTACCATGTTTCTTGCCGACGCGAAGCTAACTAGTATGAATCCGTTTTCGGAGGAGATGTTGTGCAGACTGAATTTTCCGACTGCTGAATCAAAAAAATCTTCCCTTCCTATTTTAGCATTATAATCACCCAGAACGATTTTAATGTCATGTGCAGGACATCGATCATACATTTCCTCCAGACGCTCAAAGAATGTATCTTTAATGTCCTCATCTTTGTCTTTTGTCGGGGCGTGTACACAAATAGTGGCTATTTGGTCACTTACAGGGTTAAACCGCGAGACCAGGTGTCGAAGTCTCTTGCCGACTATGAAACCACATCCAAATTTGTGTCTTTCTACATGACGGCTGTAAAAAATGTCACAGTTCTTTCGTCGTGTCCGTCCCTGTCCCGTCCATCTCATTTCCTCTGTATGGCGGTGATGTCAGCCTTGTATTTGTCGAGAACATCCATCAGTTGGATGGAGGCACTATCTCTGTAGAGAGTTCGGACATTCCAGGTGCATATCCTTAAATCATAGTCCTTATAACATTTGCGGGGGTCGTCAACATTTATTGGGGTTCTTGTTTTTATTTTTCTTCATGTATTCATAATAATTGTTGTTTTTTAAGGAAAGTGTCTTTTTAGGCCACAGCGCCCGATCCTAGTTTTTTGGGGCTGCCAAAGCCACTAAGAGAGCCATTGTGTTGAGCTTCAGTAACTTTTATTACATCCTTCCTAAGGAGCATCGGTGATAGCATGCCATTAGGTTACTCAACCTCGATCTCTGTACTTTTCGATAACTTCGCTCATCATATATGTTTATTCTGTTTGTAAATGCATTTCGTCTCTCCTCGTTTCCTCGTCTCTTTCCTTTGCTTTGTGTGCAGCATCTGTTTTGGTCAGACAATCCCTCCAAAACTTGTGTAAGCGTAGTTTTTCATACCTAAATACGATCTTTGAGGCATTGGCCACATATGCGCAATATGCTCTCATTGTGTGTCGGCGACATCAGAATTAGGGAGATATATTTGTTGTAATTGGTAGAATTGGTTGGAGTAGGCATTGGCTAACTCGGTGGTATTCAACTTTCCGATATCTTGGCTTCAACTAAGTTGTGTTCCAAGTCAATATTTTCAGCAATTACCACGTGATCAGTTTGATTTCTTGACTTTTGGTTAGGGGATATTCAGGTTGCCTTGTGGAATCTTTATGCTAAAATCTGCTTCCACTCACTACCATTTTTCTTGCCTACGCGATGCCCAGTTCATTATCGGTGTTGTTGCTGTTCAGACTGCTGAGGTATGGTCATGTTCCCTCCCTATGTTAGCTGTAAAATCTCAACCCAAAACAACTTTAATTACATGGTCAGGGCAGAAATCATATATAAAATCTATGCGCACATAGAATCCATCTTTAGTGTACTCGTCTTTGTCCACCGGCAGGGCGTTTTCAGAATCGAGCGTGGTGCAAAATTATTTCGCAGTAATCCGGATAGTGGCTAGCTGGCATGGTAATTGACAATAAAAAAGGGAAAATAAGTAAGTAAGGCTATTCGGTCAGGGGTTTTTCTTCATATGCATCCTTGTCCATCGTATTTTCTGTATACCGATTTTGTAAATGGATTGTGGAAACTATAACACTATCTATTATTATCCAATTACTTGCAATGTAGCTTACGAAAATAACATCCATGCAGAAATCTACAAATTTTACTCTGAAACACAAAGTTTTCAATTGTTGAAAATAATAACTCTTTAAATTAGCTGGGCTCTTCTGTACAAAGTTATACTGCACCTGTGGTTACCAAGGCATATGAACCGGCCTACAAGTGTGTGCCTACACTAACTACAATGATGATAGTGCCCTCTCGGCGGCCTATATAACAGCATTTGATTATAATAACTTCCCAAAACTCATCGCTTTCCACACAAAACATACACTCGTGTTGTAGAACAAAAAGCGTTCTGGAATAACGAGCATATAGACACTCGAATAGACCATTTAACAATTGTATAACCTAAGGCGTTACAATACATGTGTTAACAATAGATGCAGCCACCGTTTTTTGTTTTGTTGCTGTCAGAGTCTAACCCATACGTTAGCACCATCAACTAATAGACAAATGTAGTCCTTTAGAAAGCACACATACACACACACATACGAACAAGCATAAAGAACAGGAATTGCTATAATAAATGGCAATTAAAATTGTAACAAAACGTAAAACTCACAAACAAAAAAAAAACAGAAACTGCAACACAACCAAACCTTTATGTCGATCCGTACAACTAGTGTTCGACAAAAAGGAACAGGACAAAAAAAAACAAAAACACAACAGAACCAAAGCCTTTTTGACTTGTCTATAATTGTTGTTTTAGTTGAGTAAAAACAATAGTTTATTGGCCTCAATGCAAAAAAAGTTAACTAATGGGATCTACACGAGACGGAGGAGCAGAAGCAGCGTCAACAATTGCTGCCTTTTAAAACAACACAACTGAAACAATACTGACTGTGTTCACTTGCAGTTCACAGCGGCTACGTCCTTGCTCCTCCTATGTGTTCCTGTGTATGATTGTATTTTACCTTGGTGCGAGTGAGTTTCAATGAGCTAGAAATAATATTACTGTCTTCATGTAGGTGTATGTGTATAAGCGGCTGTATGAGTGTTGATTGTATTGCATCTGATTGTTCACATGTATAAGGTTTGATTGCAGAATGGCTGGCAAAACACACTTCTAGGCGTTTGAATTTATCATCCACGACATTAAACGTTTGCTACAGTCGAGGTCTATGTAATTGCAAGTGTCGATTGTGCTGTTGCATGCATGTATGCATGGTATAGTCGGCCAACATAGCAATTGTGGTAGTAATGAATGGTGTATTTGGTTGTAATAGGAAATTGTATGGGTGTATAAGTGACTTATTACAGCAAATGACTGTAATTGTAACTGTTATTTAATATGATCGTAGAAATGTAAAGAAAAGTGTGATGAAATTTTGTAAAAAAAATATGAACAAAAATAACGATTTGAAGAAGAGAAGAGGTTAAAATAAGTAAAAATTTATCTTTGCATACCATAAATGAAAACATTGGTTGGAAAACCAAAAGAGAAAGAAATACGAATACTAGAAAGAAATCCAAAGACTGAGATTCGAGCGTAGTATGAGACATTTGGCGATCATGACATTAGGGGCACTTATAGCAACTCTAACTTAGTCATGATCAATTGGTTACCCCCAGACAAGTTTGATGAGAAACATCCCGGTCAGAACCTACCATGATAATAATGATTGTTCAGTTATGTACTGATCTTATGTATTAATAGATTCTGTTGTTTGTTGTTGTTTCACAAAATCAACCACAATTGAGCATTTTCGTATGTTGTTGTTGTAATGTGCGTAGAATGTGTGTGCCTACTTTACTCGAACGTTCCGGGAATGTATAAATAGATTAGGAAAGGGACCAACATCTCAACAACATCAGGCAATAAATATTGTATGTATTTTGTTTACTTTATTGAGTTCCCTAAGAACCATTGAAAATAACAGTCGTCTTTCATTTCTTCTTGCACTCTTCCAGTGCTTAACAATGATAATACCCCACACTTTTAGGAAGATGTTAAGATGAATTATAATTAAGAGCAAGAGCGTGCTGTAGAATTATTTCGGTGGAGTTGAATTTCCAACTGTCGATTAGACTACCGTTCCGGGTTTGATCAAAAACACCATACTATTATAATAATGATAATACCCACACTTTTAGGAAGATTTAACGATGGATCAAAATTAAGAGAAAGAGCGGGCAGTGGAATCATTTCGGGACTTGAGTTTTCAACTGTCAATTAGGCTACCGGATCACTGTAGCATAGTTCAGGCCATTTGAATAGTCGTGAGGCAAATTCAGTATCATAGAATATTTACTTACTGATAGGTTCCTGGAACACCACTTCGAGAATGGTGTACACTAAAGTGGGTCGGTCCCAGTATTAAAAAAAAAAGTTGCACTTGTCAGTCCCTAAATTTGAAGATTAGGCAACAACGATTCTGGGACACAAGAAAAACAATTTTTACGCGCACCCTAAAAACGGCCCATTTAGTTTTTTCTGTGCTGTGACGTCATTTGAAATCCGATCGAAAAAAAAAGTACACTGTTGTTTTTGGTTTTACAAAGGCTACATTTCCTCCATATGTCATTTTTGACTCCGACGTCAAATTTGACAAGTGACTGATTCTATCTCGATTTCTACCCCTATTTTCCGGAGATTTCTCATAACGCACGTAAAGATCTTACAAAATTGTGAATATATTGCTTTTGAATTACCCACTTTTATTCATAAACAAAAAAGTTGCAAACGTTTTTAAAATGTACAAATGTGCTTAGAAGTCAAATTAAATAAATTAATTAATCATATTAATTTGTTTATATGACTAAAGTATATTATAAACCGAGTGAAAATAAATAATTTTATAATAAAAATTCCACAATTAATTATATTAAGATGTTTAAGAATATTAGAAAGACACGTTAATTTCGACCGCCAATACATAATAGGGTGGCTCGAATTCCATCAAGTTATTCAGATCAAATTTTAGTAGTGCGGAAAACTTACTATGGATAATACAAGTATTTTGGTAAAAAAATTTAAATCGGACAATATCTTTAGATCGCGCAACGTGGTCAAATTGGCCGGGAAGAGGAAAAAATTCACATCAAGCCAAGAAACTGCCGCGGAGTCGCCCCTAGAGGGGTAAAATGGATGACCGACCCCCAGTAATTTTTTCCTCCTAACACTTTCTTCATACATTCCTACCCCTCATCTTCACACACTACACCCACCGCTTAAATTCGCCTAGAGGTGTTAAATGAATGACCGACCTCCAATATCTTCAATTATTAAGGTGGCCACATAAAATTTTTGTTTATTCTTTACATACTATTTTTTAATGACATCATCTCCTGTCCTGCCTCCTAGAGGGGTGAATATGGAGCTGGACAAATTAGTGGGGGTCGGTCATAATGGTACCCTTCTAGGAGGCTGATCTCATAAAAGAAAAAAAAATGTGTGGGGACCACCTTAAGGGTTGCAGATATAAGGTAGATATGTTCTAAAAAACTGTTGTAGTTGCAAAAATATTGGTGGTCTGTCATACATTTAACACCTCTAGGCGCATTTTTGCGGTGGGAGTAGTGTGTGAAGATGGGGGTAGAAATGTATGAGGAAAATGTTAGGAGGAAAAAATTACTGGGGGTCGGTCTTCCATTTTAACCCTCTAGGGGCGACTCCGCAGCAGTTTCTAGGCTTGATGTGGATTTTTTTTCTCCTTCCCCAATAGTTTGACCACGATGCACGATCTAAAGATATTGTCCGATTTCAATTTTTTTACCAAATTACTTGTATTATCCATAGTAAGTTTTCCGCACTACTAAAATTTGATCTGAATAACTTGATGGAATTCGAGCCACCCTATTATGTATTGGCGGTCGAAATTAACGTGTCTTTCTAATATTCTTAAACAACTTAATATAATTAATTGTTTAATTTTTATGATAAAATTATTTATTTTCACTCGGTTTATAATATACTTTAGTCATATAAACAAATTAATATGATTAATTAATTTATTTAATTTGACTTCTAAGCACATTTGTACATTTTAAAAACGTTTGTAACTTTTTTGTTTATGAAACCAGTACAGAAATTTCAGTCAGTTAAACTGACTGATAAATACCATCACCCAATATAATATATTGTTTAAGTCTTGAGTTATTGAAAATAATCGATTTGTAATTAAAACCAGTTAGAAAGTTTCAGTCGGGCAACCCGACTTACATTTACCCTTACCCTCAGTAAAACAAATAATTTTCTATTTTATTGATATTATTACTCGATTTCGAAATTGGGCGGAGTGGTACATTTATATGGGAGGTACGTGAAGGAGTGTGTTTAGGCTCCAGATTTATTCTCCATAACTTTATCCTGTTATAGCTTTACTAAATACAGAATTTGCGCACGATTGCGTTGGGTGTACTACATCCCAAAAGTGGGCGGAGTGGTACATTTGTATGGGAGGTACCAGAAGGGGCGTGTCTAGACTTCCAGATTTTTTCTCCAAAACTTTATCCTGCTTAAACTTTACCAAATACAGAATTTGGGCACGATCGCGTTAGGTCTTTTAATAATATTAATCGATTTCTAAAGTGGGCGGTACCAGATGTGTATGGGAGGTACCAGATGGGGCGTGAATAGACTTCCAATTTTTTTCTCTAAAACTTTATCTTGTTATAGCTTTACTCAAAATAGAATTGGGGTACGATCACGTTTAATTTATTGATATTATTTCTCCATCTCTATAGTGGGCGGAAAGGTAGATTTGTATGGGAGGTACCAGAAGGGGCGTGGCTAGGCTTTCAAAATTTTTTCCAAAACTTTATCCTGTTTTAGCTTTACTAAATACAGAATTTGGGGACGATCCCCTAGGGTGTATTGATATTATTACTCGATTTCTAAAGTGGGCGGAATGATGTATTTGTATGGGAGGTACCAGAAGGGGCGGGGCCATGTAGCCCATTTGCAATACCGTAAGTAGTTTTGAGAAAATAATAACTCGTGCAAAATTTCAAAACATTTGGTTGCGTCTTTCGAAAGTTATCGTGCGAACCAGCCGGACAGCCACCCGACAGACAGACAGACAGACAGACAGACAGACAGACAGACAGACAGACAGACAGACAGACAGACAGACAGACAGACAGACAGACGGACATGGCTCAAACGACTTAAAAAGTCATGAATCGAATTTGGTTCAAAGAAACCTAGGGTCTAAAGTGACTCCTTCTATGTGTTACACTTTTGGGTCGTATCAAATGATATATACCTTCATCCCTACGGGTGATGGTATAAAAAAGTGGGTAATTCGAAAGCAATATATTCTCAATTTTGTAAGAAATTTACGTGCGTTATGAATAATCTCCGGAAAATAGGGGTAGAAATCGAGATAGAATCAGTCACTTGTCAAATTTGACGTCGGAGTCAAAAATTACATATGGAGGAAATGTAGCCTTTGTAAAACCAAAAACAACAGTGTACTTTTTTTCTCGATCGGACTTCAAATGGCGTCACAGCACAGAAAAAACTAAATGGGCCGTTTTTAGGGTGCACGTAAAAAATTTTTTTCTTGTGTCCCAGAACCGTTGTTGCCTAATCTTCAAATTTAGGGACTGACAAGTGCAACTTTTTTTTTCGACCCTATCTAGTGTACACTTCGAGAAATGTTTATCTCTAGATGAGATGATGAGACATTCGACGGTTACTCTCACATGGGTTTCAGGACATAGGGATGTATATGGTAACCACAGAGCCGATGATTTGACAACTACTGTCACCATTGTCTATTCGGGCGAAGGTTACGGTCACATTGGTGTTCACTTCACAAGGGGGAAATAGCTAATTGCGGGGAAACTAAACGTAATTGGTTTGCACTGCGACCAAACAAAAGGCATACCATGGATATACAGAGGACACAATTTGCGCTACACATGGCACTGGTCACTGGCCTGTTGGCAAACACGCTAAGAGGTTACAAATTCCCTACAACGAATTTTTGCGGTGAATGTAATGGTTTAAAAATTTTTAAATACCTCAATTTTCAATTTCCTTAGGAATTATTTTAAACATGGTACCAAATTTTATTCCATCATTTCTAGAACAAAGATTGACGGTCCAGCTGCCACGCGATATTCCACTACCAATGTCGTATCTCAATAATCCAGGAAACCACTCAAATATATACAAAAACAAGTGAGAAAGTTTTAGTCGGGTAAACCGACTTACATATACCCTCAGTAAAAAAATAACATTTGCTTAACAAAATACAGAATTTGGGCAGACTTCCAGTTTTTTTCCCCAAAACTTTATCCTGCTGTAGCACTACTAAATACAGAATTTGGGTACGATCTCGTTAAGTGTATTGATATTATTATTCGATTTCAAAACTGGGCGGAATGGTAAATTTGTATAGGAGGTACTAGAAATGGCGTAGCTGGACTTCCAATTTTACCTGCGAAAGTTTATCATGTTATAGCTTAACAAGTTCGGAATTCGGGCACGATCGTGTCGGCTGCGTTGATAATTCTTCTCGCTTTCTAAATGAAGCGGAATGTTACATTTGTATGGGAGGTACAGGTACCAGAAACTTTATTCTGCTAAGATTTACTAAATACTGTATTTGGGCACGATCGTATTGGGTGTATTGATATTATTACTTGATTTATAAAGTGGGCGGAATGGTAAATTTGTATGGGAGGTACCAGAAGTGGCGTGGCCATGTAGTTAATTTCCAATACCGTAAGTAGTTCAGGGGAAATATTAACCTATGCAAAATTTCAAAACAATTAATTACACTTTTCGAAAGTTATCATCGGTACCAGCCGGACTGACAGACAGACGGAAATAGCTCAAACGACTTAAAATGTCATGAATCGAATTTGGTGCAAAGTAACATGGGGTGACTCCTTCTATGTGTTACAGTTTTGGGTCGTATCAAATGATATATACTCTCCTACCCGTTGGGTTATTGTAAAAAAGTTCTCGTTGAATTACATTAAAAGCGAAAATGCACTAAGAAAATAAGAAACAAAGATAATCGGAGTTTACAAAATTATTAGTAAATGTTAGAGATATTTCGCACTAAAGTGATAAGAAACACAGTTCTTAACCACCTATTTCAAACTATTTTTTAGGTTAATCCGAGAACTTCACCGGGCCATTAAAAACAAGTTCGACCTAAGACTCGGTGGAAACTTCATCTTGTTCTTTGACGATGAAAATTTTCCCTGATCACTGCCTGCGAGATCATCTTCGGATTTTCCGTTAACTAATTCTTGCTACTGAATATCGGAAATTACTTTCAAGTTAATGGATGCGGAAATCTACTCTCCTTCCGTTAATTCCAGTTGTTTGGCTTTGGCAATACATTCTTTCGGCAGTGGGATCTTCTTCCTTCTGTTTCTCAGTTGTAGGGCCTTCTTCATGTTCTCCGGCTGTGAGAAAGTCTTACTTCAGTTCCCCAACTGTAGGAATTTTTTTTATTGCTAGGATGTGACTGAGGGACCGGCCGTGGCATACTGGTTAGAACACGCGACTACCATGCGGGAGATCGCAGGTTCAAACCTGGCTCCAGTCATCTTAAAAGAAAAAAATAAAGAAATTTTTCTTTCATTGTCGGCACCCCTTGAATGTTGTTGACAGCAACTTCGCAGTATTAAGCGTCGATTCAATCGTCGTGTCTAGTAAGAGCTTCTCAAACAGTGACGTTCGCATTCGTCGATAAACAAGTAGGTGCCATTAGTTGTGAATCTAAAAATAGAAAGCGTGTTAATTCACAACAACGCGAGAAGCTATTCCATACCTCATTCATGGGGTGCAAAGGGAAATTAAGTTTTAAGTTAAGACTGAGGTCTTCTTCAGCTCCTCTGGCATTAAAAAGCTCTTCAGAATCTTTAAACCGAAACATGTCACTGTCCGTTCGCAATTTGAGACATATTTACATCAGTCTTGTGCATCTTAAGTGCCCTCGTCAATCATCTGTTGAATTAAGTACTTGTGAGAAATTATGTTACTTCTATCTCTGGATGCAACAACGGCTGCTGGATTTATCTGACACTGTGTTCTAGTTTCAATAATTAATTAAGGTCTTTTTAAGGAACTTTAGGGGTTACCAAAGTTCTTTACTTTTCACCCGAGTAAGAACACATACACAAATCAAAGGTACAAAGATGACATATTGATTTTAACAACTAATTCTATCATCCAAATTGTGCTCTAATATTACAACATAAAAAAAGATATTTACTACCAAATCAACAACAGTGGTTGGCTCTTTTCCATTCTTATCTCTTCTACTTATTTTCCTATTACGATCATTAGCACACTTAGCACTCTATGGGCAGTAAACCTCAACCTCACACAAAACTGGGTTTCCATTTTGAAACAAATGAGTCTTCACTTCTGCCATAAATTAATTTACATATATATATATGTAGAGATTTAAATTTAAAATTTTAAAAATTACCTTTACTTCTTAATACATCCGAAATTTAAAATTTATCAAAGAAAATAGCTGCAAAAAACAATATAATTTTTATTTTTTATTTTCAGCATTTTCTCGGAAGCTATTAAGGTTTTTGTTCGCGCCAGTTGCCAGTTGTTGTTTTGTAATTATGAACATTTGTGTAATGTTTTTCATTCCATTTGCAAAGTTTTCCCCTTTGCTGCTCGCACTGCACAAGAAAACACAATGTATAATATTGTGTTAACTTTTATTGGAGTTTTACGAGAAATTCGTTTTGTCAAGTTGGTGGTTGCAATTAAGAGGTAGGGGGAAACAAACAAAAACGCAAAGAGTCACATAAAGTAAACAAATATTTACATAAATAGCACTCAAAAAATAATATGAAATAAAGTTACACATATTGCAAGTGTAAAAAGAGTTAATATACATACATACCTGTATTTTATACAGAAAAACGCTGCTAAGTACAAACTTTTATTTTATTACAAATTAAAATATAATATTTACACATAATTGTATATCATCGTAACCAAAATTTCTTTGCATCTACTTCATAATGAAAATGAAATTATGAAATTTTCTTTGACATAAAATATTTGGTAGTGTTTCACAATCCAAAATGCTGGTACTCATCACTGAGTAAATTAGTGATTGGCTTAAGCTCCGGCAGCTCCAATGAATCATAGTAGTCTCCCAAAAACACACCGTCATACAGCAAATACTGAGGCAAAGAATCCGCAAAAATTTTGTTATTAACAATTATTACTAATAGAGTAATTAAATATTGCAAAGACACAACCATTTTTGTTAATGCATTTATTGCGACTAATGAACGATTGCTGTTATGTCGAATTGAATTTATTGTCATCTGTTTAAATAAATTCTCTTTGGAAAGAGATAGACAGACGTATGTAGATATAATGCTAACTACAAGGCAGTGGTGAATGCCTGCCTGTAGGTATATGATGCGTAGATGCATTTCATATATCTATAAAAAGACCGAAGGCCTTAATTTACATTACATATACCAAAACTTGAACTTGAGTGCTAATTGTAATGCAAAAATACCTACAGACATAATTCCATTTTTATACCGAACAGAGTGAAGGGTATATTCATTTTTTTCTTGCATTTGTAACGCCCATAGAAGGAGTGGTAGGTATGAGAATATATCTTTATGTATAGGAATGGTGTGAAAATGTATAGTAATACATCAATTGAGAACGGCTGGGGATATTTTGTGGATTTTTGTTTCAATTGTTCACAATTGCCAGGTAAAGGTTTATACGGAAAAGTTTTTGGGAAAATCTTCCAGAAAAGTCGGGAAATTGGAAAAAAATCTATATATGAGTTTTTGTATAGAATTTAGTATGCAATTGTTACGGACTGG
Source organism: Muscina levida (assembly GCA_964034835.1). Classification (NCBI taxonomy): domain Eukaryota; kingdom Metazoa; phylum Arthropoda; class Insecta; order Diptera; family Muscidae; genus Muscina; species Muscina levida. The sequence continues at coordinate 31,406,124 of OZ035881.1, forward strand.
ATTTTCGAAAGGAAAAATAGAAAATTCTTAGTAGAAAACTCGGAAAATTCCGAAAAAACGCGAAAAATTAGATTTTTTATTGACGAAATTTTTGCAGTTTTCCTAGGATTTGATGATTTGTACCTATGCTAAGGTGGAAAATTCGTTGTGAATCATAGAAAATTTAGGATAACTGTGAATTTCAGTGAGATAAAAGATTATTATTATTATCAGCCTTTAAAACAACTTGACACATATATATATATTTATATCTTACTGCCTAAGTCAGAGGCCGAAATGATCAAAGATTTCCATTCGCTTCGATCTTGTGCGCACCGTCTTCAGTCAGTCCTACCAAGCAGCGTCAGTGATTGCTCCACCTGGTCCTTCCTCGCTCGTAGTCGCGGTCTCCCTCTTTTGCGCCGCCCTTCGAGGTCTTCATAGAAATCCCTTCGCGCTGGAGTTTCCTCATCCATTCTCACGATATGGCCTAGCCAGCGTAATCGTTGCACTTTGATTCGCTTGACGATATCAATGTCGTGGTATAACTCGTACAGCTCATGGTTCATCCGAATCCTAAACTCGCCGTTTACGCAAATGGGTCCATATATTTTGCGGAGTATTTTTCTCTCAAACACCGCCAGATGAGCTGCATCTGCCTGTGTAAGCACCCAAGATTCGGAGGCGTACAACAGGACCGGTAAAATTAGTACCTGGTACAGCTGGACTTTGGTAGTTCGAGAAAGGGTGGTGTTTATAAAGTGCTCGCGTAGTCCAAAGAAACACCTGTTGGCAAGCACTATTCTCCGTTTTATTTCGAGGCTGACACTGTTGTTTTTGTTCATGGCGGATCCAAGGTAGATAACTACCTCAAAGCAATAGTTTTCAACGTTCACGCTGCGTCCCCAACGGGTGGACACTTTGTTCGATGATACCATTAACTTCGTCCTCATTCACTGCCAAACCCATTTTCGCTGACTCCCTTTCAACTGAAAACAGCTGTTACCTCTCGCATCGTTTGACCATTAATGTCGATATCATCGGCATATGCGAGCAGCATGTGGCTCTTATTAAATATGGTGCCAGACATGTTAACCGCTGCTTTCCTTAACACCTTCTCCATCACTATGTTGAACAGCATACATGACAAACCGTCACCCTGTCTATGACCTCTCGTCGTATCGAATGGTGCAGATTGATCCTTGCCAATCCGAACAGAGGATTTGGTATTCGTAAGGCTACACCGGCAGAGACGAATTATCTTAGCAGGAATACCGAACTCAGACTTGGCTTCATATAGTCGATGCCTGATGGGACTATCGAAGGCAGCTTTGTAATCAACAAAGAGGTGGTAAGTGTCGATTTGCTTTCTCAAGAATCTGCCGTAGTGTAAATATCAGATCCGTCGTGGATTTGCCTGGTCTAAGGCCGCACTGATAAGGTCCAATCAGGTTTTCCACAATTGGCTTTAGACGTTCACACAGTATGCTAGACAGGACCTTATACGCAATCGGTAAGAGGCTAATTCCACGATAGTTTTTACACTCACTACGGTCACCTTTTTTGTAGATTGGACATAGCACACTGAGATTCCAATCCTCTGGCGTGCTCTCCTGAAGCCAAATGTTCTCTATGAGCTGTTGCATGCTTAAAACAAGCTCATCTCCACCCACATTAAACAACTCAGCTGGAAGACCATCAGCCCCAACGGCCTTGTTGTTCTTTAGGCGGGATATGGCAGTTGTTATCTCAGCTTGGCTCGGAGGTGGACACTCGATGTTATCGTCTCGGATTGGTGCACAGTCTTCTTCCGTCAAGTTTTCACACATGCAGAAGTGATCTTTATATATTCTCAGTACGCTCTCGGAGTCAGTAACGAGATGACCATCCTTGTCTTTACAGAAGGGAAGACCTGTTCCATGTACCTTTCCTTTTATCTTCTGATAGAATTTTCGGGCTTCACCTCTGTTCCTGTAATCTTCAATACACACATTATTCCGCTCCTTAAGCTCTCGTTTTTTTTCGCCTGAAGAGTCGAGTCTCCTCCCGCCTCTTCTCCCTATACTTTTCATGAACAGCTCGCGTTGCCATTGGCTGCAGTTTGGCCCTGTATGCAGCATCTTATTCCCGGGTGACATCGCGGCATTCGTCATCGTACCAGGCATTATCGTTAAAGGGCTTCACATACCCCAGTAAAGATGCTTTGTGTAAAGTTTACGAGATAAATAATAGTTAAAGGAATATAATGCTACGATCAATGCCACAACCTGATTGATGGCGCGATATGATGTCTTAGGCAGTATTATTATTACACTGATTACCGTTAGTCAGACTATACACAGTATATCCACGCCAAGGTGTATGTATCTTCAATTCCCTATGTACTGTGGATGGTGTGCTGTGCGCCGCATTTCGGGAGGTTTGCCAACGTTAAAACTCGCTCGAAAACTATACACATTGGTACTCAAAACTAGCCGAACGTCGAACAATGGTATCAAACTGATTGATTTCTTTGCGGAAAGAAATATGGAGTTAGCAGCATTAGATTTGACCTCAGAAATATTCATAAGGCAACATGGTTATCTCCAGATCAATTGACGAGGAATTCAGATAGATTACGTGGTAGTCGATGGAAGGCAGGCATCGAGTGTTCTGGACGAATTGCATAGTGCATAGAGTTGCTCTGAAGCAGAGCGGAAGCTAGCAGAGAGTTAAGACGAGAATGCGTGGATACAGGGTTGCCCTTCTCGAAGGACAGCGATAGCCAGCTAGAGACGGACCCGGATAACGTTCTGAAGTTTTGGAGAGATCATTTCAGAAATGTACTAGATACGGACATCACTCCAGAAGACCCCGCTCCAATCCATGCCGACAGCATTAACAGTCCTCCTCCTAGCCAGAGCGAAATACATGTGGCAATATCCCGACTTAAAAACAACAATGCGGCTGGAGCCGATGGTCTCCCTGCTGCATTGTTTAAGGCAGGTGGGGAGGAGCAGATTAGGAGCATGCATCAGTTAATGGAAAGTATCTGGCTAGAGGAAAGCCCATATACATAAACTACTTGGACCATATCAGTGCGGCTTTAGACCTGGTGAATCTACGATGGAACAAATGTTCACTCTACGACAAATCCTAAAAAATAAAAATCCGAAAAGCAGATCGACACCTAACACCTCTTTATCGACTACAAATGTGCCTTCGACTCTCCGATAAGGAATAGGCCATATGAGGCCATGTCTGAGTTTGGTATTCCTGCAAGGCTAATTCGACTTTGCAGATGTACCTTGGAAAACACCAAGTCCTCGGTTAAGATTGATAAGGATCACAAGGCAGGGCAGTAGATTGTCCTGTTAATTTCACTATTTAATATTGTTATGAAGAAGGTGATGAGAAAGGCCGGTATCAACATGTCTGGCACCATATTCCACAAGAGCAACATACCACTAGCCTATGCCGATGATATAGACAACATTGGCCGAAATCTGCGGGATGCTACTGCAGTGTTCTCATCGCTAGAAAAGGAGTCAACAAAAATGGGTTTAGCGGTCAACGAGGACAAAACAAAAATAATGATTTCGACGAATAATGAGTCCTCTCGATGGGAGCGCGACGACAACGTTGAAAATTATTGTTGTGAGGTGGTAGATGAGCTTAACTACCTCGGATCTTCTGTCAACAAAAAAATAAATAATATCATCCAAGAAATTAAGTGGAGAATAGTGCTAGCTAGATAAATGCCGAATAAACAGCTGTACCAGGTGTTAATTTTACCCGTTCTATTGTATGCTGCCGAATCGTGGGTGCTTACGACAATGGACATACAAAACCTGGGAGTATTCGAGATAAAAGTAGTCCAAAAAATATATGCACCTATCTGTGTCGACGGCGAGTTTCGCCGTCGGATGAACCATGACCTTTACCACGATATCGGCGTAGCTATAAGAGTCATATTCGATCGACTACGATTGCTGGGACATGTTGCCATGATGGATGTAAAGCGAGAAAGGTGTTTGAAGGCGAACCTGAAAGACGTCGCCGAGCACAGAGACCCAAACTTCGTTAGAAGGACCAAGTGGATGAAACGTGTTATCATAAGGTAGGACTAACTGGAGAACGCACGCAGAAGACCGAATCGTGTGGAATTCTTTAATACTTCGGGGCTCAAATTAATGAACTACGTCCGTAAGTTGTAATGAACCGTTTAAATAAATAAGTAAGTAAGTATGAACGGTCAATAAATCTCAAGGCCAATCCTTGGAAGTCTGTGGGATTGATCTCGACTTTCCCTGTTTTACGCATTGTAAGTTGTATATTACCTTTACGCGTTTTGGAAAATTGTCTTCGTTGTTTGTTTTTGCGCCGGAAAACAAATCGAAAAACATTGTTTGTCATATCACTCTCTACCGACTTCAATTCCATTTAAATGAATCACGTTGAAATTTTAACCATCTGTGTTTTATTATCTATCTGAAGGTGTTAAATTAGGCCGAAGCGAAGTTCACCGAGTCCGCTATATATATAAATAATCTAAGTCGATTTAAAGATGACCGTCTGTCGATCCGTCCACGCGAAATATCAAGCAGAAATAAGGAATACAAACTTCTATACGGAATACATGGTTAGCCTATGTAAGAGTTACTGGGATAGATTTATTCCGGACTACTAAATTGTGTGTTAAAACGAAGATGGGTCCGAAATGACAGAGCATCTTCTTTGTAGCTGTCCCACTCAGGCCCGTACAAGGTTAAGATACATGCGGTATCTTCCATGATTAATTATTTGCTAACGTACATCTTGTATGCGTCTCCTGCATAAAACTTCATAATTTTTGTAAAATAAGCGCATAAAAATCTGGTTTGTTAAAAAATTGTTTTGTTATTCTAGAAAGTTGCGGCACAAAACAGGTTAATTCGTTGAGATTTAAAAAATTTAACCGTCCATATTTTCTTGCCTAACCAACTATGTGTCAGTGCTCTCGTTTGGTTTTTATGTTTTCACAAGTTTGCATACATTTACCGCGTTGTATGTAAATGTAAGTTGTTAGACTATGCTGTAGGCTTGTATACTACACATTATGCTAAATATGGATATGTTTTAATTTTTACATTAATTTGTTGTTTACAAAATCTTGTTGGCGAATTTCAATATATGACAAATAATTTATTCTCATCATATATTAAAATACTTAAGACGAACTTAGCAACACAAAATCAAACATCTAAATTTGTCGTCAGATTTGTCGTTAGATCGTTAAACTATAATTGATGTGATCAAACTTTATCGAACGTCACTTCACATTTGTGGTCACACACACTCTCTTGATTATTGCATTGCAAACTTTTCCACTTGTTATTACAGCAGGACATCCATTCTTGCCAATATATTATAAGTTGATCATTGCTCTAGAATGATATGTCTCAAATATCATCTCCAACTATTAATAGCTCACACCACAGAGTGAAATGTAGGTTAAAGCAAAATGCAAATGTTTCGAGTCGTAGAATTTGCTATTTCAAAATTCACCTTTTGACACTTAATATGTCAGTATCGCTCTTTGACAGATTTAATAGATATTTTATAGCTTCAGATATGTGGCCAAAGAGCAAAATTATGATAATATTTAGACATGCGCAAACATATCATTTGAACAAAATTTAAAATCAATAACAACACCCTGATTGACTGACGAATAGTGTGAAATGAACGATTCAACTTGTATTCTAATTCATTCTTATGCTAATGTTCAAAAACAGGGGTAGTAGAAATACGTAACAGCTGGATGGGCAAATCGTGGATACGAGAAATCAATAAATAAATTTTTTTGGTATCGTAAAATAATTTTTAGAATCGCCCGAAATTCAAATTCTGGATAATTTATGTAATGGTAATTAATTTGTGTGCGGTCATAGTCAATGGCTCTTGTCATAAACGTATTTGTGTTGTCTGATCCCAAAATGTTTAGCTGCATGGTATAAAAGCGTGCGTAGCACAGAAATTGTTATCTAGATCATTTAGTTAGCTGAGAGCATCATGAAAACAACCATAGCCTTTGCGGTACTGTGTAAGTTATACCGATGTATTTTTTGGCGTTGTTGTGATATTTAATATCCTTTTGCTTTTTTTATATTTTCTTACAGGGTTAAGTCTTTGCGCTGTATCTGCCAAAGGAAATGGCGAAGTAGTCGGTCGTTCGTTTACTGTGACTGGCCATACCGAACCTGCAGTGCCAGTTGTTTACAAACCCCCTCCTTCTTACTATCCACCAATTCATGGTCACTGCCAATGTCCTCCCGGTCCACCAGGTCCCCCAGGGCCACCAGGCGCCCCTGGCCGACCTGGTCGGAAAGGAGAAAAAGGTGAGATCGGATTTCCTGGTAGACGTGGCAGGCCTGGTCATAGAGGCGAACCAGGTAGACCTGGTCCCATAGGTCCTCCTCATCATGGACATCATCCCTACCCAGTACTGCCATCCTATCATTCATCGAGACCCGGCAAATACCATCACCATCATCACCACCATAACGGTGGTCACGGACATCATCCACATCATCACCCAATTTACGTACCCATACCAATTCCGGGAGGAGCTGGGGGAGCAGGAGGTGCTGGTGGTGGTGTAGGTGGAGGAGGTGGCGGCGGCGGCGGTGGATTTGGCGGTGGTGGCGGAGGTGGAGGTGCAGGTGCAGGCGGTGGAGGCACAACTGTAGGCGGTGGTGGCACTACTGTAGGCGGCGGTGGCACAACTGTAGGCGGTGGTGGCACAACTGTAGGCGGTGGTGGCACAACTGTAGGCGGCGGTGGCACAACTGGTAGTACAAATGGCGCTGGCACATATCGCAGTGCAAGTGGTGGTTTCAATCGCAAACGCAATCATAACCGTAGCAATTACCCCACCGAACGAGAGTATGCCATATTTTATCCTGAAAATTCTGAAGCATCTGACACTTCTGTCGAACAATACAATGAACATTTAACTCCGGGCAAAAAAATATTCTTAGTATTACAAAATGATGTAGTTCAACAAGTAGAGCAAATATCACAGTATGACGGAGAAGACTCGTCTGAGCATGAGAATGAAACACTTCCTCAAGAGGAAGAGATTCAAGAAGTCGATAATAACTTGGAGGAGGATAATAACAAATCACCTGATGAGACTGAAGACAATGCTAGCGACGACCAAGAAGATGTCGAGGAAGATAGCAATAATGACGACGAATTGGCATGACAATATGTAAAACTCTAGTGGATTTCTAATAAAACAATATATATATGAAAATAAAAAATATTATCTGATAAAAAAAACAAATGCATATCAAAGTAATTGTTACATTAACAGTCACCAGCGCATTAGTTACAAAGAACTTGCACTCATGAGCTAAAAATATTGAATCTCTCTTGACAAATATGTCGTACTATGAGTTTTAGCAACATATGCTCTCTCGTGCTAATTATCCTTTATTTGGTGAAATTTACATAGTTTTCTCCCGTAAAGTGTAACGATGTTGGTAGTTCATAAATATCAGTGCAGTGCACATATACCCACAGGAATTAATCGATAGGTGTCAAATCGCATGACATTGGAAGCCAATTAACGATGGTTAGAACGCGCGACATCCATGCGGGGTTCGATTCCTGTCTCCAGTCATCTACATTTTTCTTTCATCGCCGACCCCGTCTATGTTGTCGACAGCAACTTCGCCGTAAAGTGTCGTTTGCATTCGTCGATAAACAAGTAGGTGCTGTTAGTTGTGAATCTAAAAATCTTAATCACAACAATGCGAGAAGCTACCCCATAATTCATTAATGGGGTGTAAAGGAGGAGGAGAGAAATTGTCAATTCCATTCTCGAAATACTACTTACTTACTTAAGTGGCCCATTATAACTTACGAACTTGGTCCATAAATTTGAGGCCTGAAGTATTAGAGAATTCCACACGCTTCAGTCTTCTGCGTGTGTTCTCCACGGAGTTTGGGTCTCCTTGCTCTGCGCCTCTTCGCCTGCAAATACCTTTCTCCCTGGAGCATCTACATCCATCCTGGAAACATATCCCAGTCATCGTAGTCGTTGCATTCTGACTCTTTTAGCTACTTCGACGTCGTGGTAAAGCTCATACGTCTCATGGTTCATCCGATGGCGAAAATCGCCGTCGACACAGATAGGCCCATATATTTTTCGGAATACTTTGCTCTCGAATACTCCCAGGTTTTGTATGTCCATTGTCGTAAGCACCCATGATTCGGCAGCATACAAAAGAACGGGTAAGATTCGCACCTGGTACAGCTGTTTCTTAGTATTCCGAGATAATGTGGTGTTACTAAAGTGCTGCCGAAGTCCGTAGAAACATCTATTGGCGAGCACCATTTTCCGCTTGATTTCTTGGCTGACATTATTTTTCTTATTGACGGAAGATCCGAGGTAGGTAAATTCATCTACTTCCTCAAAACAATAATTTTCAACGTTGACGCTGCGTCCCCATCGAGAGGATTCTTTGTTCGTCGAAATCATTATTTTTGCCGAATCTTTTTATAGTGATGAGAAAACTGCAGTAACATCACGCAGATTTCGGCCAATGATGTCTATATCATCGACATAGGCTAGTGGCATGTGACTCTTGTGGAATATTGTGCCTGACATGCTGACACCAGCCTTTTTCATCACCTTCTCCATAACTATATAAAATAGTGTACAGGACAGGCTGTCACCCTGCCTGAGACCTCTTTCTGTGTTGAATGTTTCAGAATGCCCCTTACCAATCTTAACCGAGGATTTGGTGTTTTCCAAGGTACATCTGCAAAGTCGAATTAGTTTTGCAGGAATACCAAATTCAGACATGGCCTCATATAGCCAATTCCTTATCGGAAAGTCCAAGGCAGCTTTGAAGTCGACAAAAAGGTGGTATGTGTTGATCCGCTTTTCACGAACTTTTTCCAGGATTTGTCGTAAGGTGAATATTTGATCCATCGTAGATTTACCAGGTCTAAAGCTGCACAGATATTGTCCAATTAGTTTTTCTACAATTGGCTTTAGACGTTCACACAATATGCTCTAAAGGACCTTGTACGCAATTGGTAATAGGCTTATACCATGGTAGTTCATACACTGACTATGATCTCCTTTCTTGCATATGAGACATAACAGACTGAGACTCCAATCCCCGGGCATGTTCTCCTCCAGCCAGATGTTCCCCATGAGCTGATGCGTGCTCCTAATCAGTTCCTCTCCACCAGCCTTAAACAATTCAGCAGGGAGACCATCGTCTATAGCAGCTTTGTTGTTTTTAAGGCGGGAGATTGCCACACGTATCTCAATTTGGCTCGAAGGTGGACAGTTAGTACCATCGTCACAGATTGGAGTGGGGTATTCTAGTGTGGTGTCTGTATCTAGAAGTTACCTGAAATGTTCTCTCCGTATTTTCAGAACGCTATACGAGTCCGTTACTAGCTGACCATAGCTGCCCTTGCAGGAGGGCAACCCAGTTAAACGCATTTTTGCTTTAAGTCTCTGGTATAATTTTCGGGCTTTTTCTCTCTCTCTCTCTGTCCCTTCTTCAGCTCCTTTTTTTCTGTCTTAAAAGACGAATTGCCTCTCGCCTCTTCTCCCTATGCCGTAATGCGAGGTTATACTATGAGGGGTTGGATCTTTCCGTAGCAGTTGAGTTAGGTGGTTTTAATAGGCGTACGCTACCGCTGTGCCCGCAGTTTACCGATGTCCAGCTTTCATTGTTCCGGGTTAAGAACGTTTTTCGCCATGCTTAGCCTTGTGATGAACACTCGATGGGTGCATTACATATATCTGATTAATCGTCACTTGATCTGGAGATAGCGATGTTGCCTTATGAATATTTTTGGGGTCAAATCGAGTGCTACTAACTACCATATATCTTGCCGCAGAGAAATCAATCAGTCAGATGCCATTGATCGACGTTTCGGTGTGCAGGCTGACTTTTCTGATTGTAGGCTCAAATGCGTTGTCCCTGCCTATTTTAGCATTGAAATCGCCTAGTACATTTTTGATGCCATGACTCGGGCTACGGTCATATACCTTTTTTTAGGCTCTCGTAGAAATTGTCTATGTCCTGATCGCTTTTCTCATCTTTCGGAGCATGGGCACATGTGAATGTTTTGTGGAAAAACTTTGTCTTGACTTTAAAGGTGGCTATTCGTTGACACTCCTGCTTAAACCGCGAGACTAGGTTTCGTAATCAATAGCCAACCACAAATCCACATCCAAACTCGTGCTTGTCCGCATGGCCACTATAGTAGATGTTGCACGTCTTCATACGCAAGCACCGTGTAAAACGGTTATGTCAGTCTTGTATTCTTCGAGGACTTCCGCCAGTTGGATGGAGGCACCGGGTTTATTCAGTGTTTTAATTCGCTTGCGGTGGTCGTCAACATTTTCAATAGTTTAAACGTCGGTGGCGGGTTGCAAGCCCAGAATATTATTACAGCCGCCCATTCTGGGTCAGACGCTGGCCAGGATACCGCTCACTCTGAGCCGACGTGCATGGGTTTTTGGTAATTAACAACTGACAAGATATTCACACTACGGCAAATCCTGAAAAAGATTCAGGAAGAAAAGGTCGTCACATTGCTGCGAAGCTGCTAACACCTTTGCGGAATAAACCTGACTGACACGGTCTTTAGTGAATATTTGCAAAGATTTTTGCTATTTTACACCAGACGAGGCCTAAGACAAGACGATCGACAGCTTATCGTGTGACTTTTTCAATATAGAGATGGGAATGATAAGGAGGAAAGCTGCAGTAAACAGAGTGGCACAACAAAAGCCACATGCTACTTGCCTACGCTAATGACGTAGATATCATCTGCCGAAAACTGCGGGATGTGACTGCTGCCTTTTCAGGTATACGGAAGGAATTAGATAAAATGAGTCTAACTGTGACTGGGGACAAAACGAAGTTGTTTGTTTCAACGAATAACTAAACTACTCGACTGGGATGCTGCGTGAACGGTGACAACTACAAATACAGCTACAGCTAAATAACGTCAGCCTTGAAATCCGGGGAAGAATTCTGCTTGCACAAATATGCTTTTACGAACTTTCCAAGCGATTTAATGACAGAGTCCATTCTCGACTAATGAATTGATTGAATTAAGAATTGACAGCTGACGTCGTCTGTAACATGAGCAGTACGAGCTCTACACTGAAATGGACGTTGTCAAAGACTTTAAAATACATCGGTTACGTTGGCTAGGACATTTTGGTCGCATGGAAAAAAATGCTTCAACTCGAAAAGTCTTTCATAACGAAATCGATAGATGGTGCAGAATAGGGCGACCAAGACTCCGATGGAAAGACCAGGTTATTGAGAGTCTGCAGAACTTGGTGTGACGATTTGGAGAAGATGCGCAAAAGATCGAAGTCATATAATACTTTTGGACGTGCGGCATATGGGACCGGCAGTTACATGATGGTTAGAAGACGCGATTACCATACGGGAGATCCTCGGTTCGATTCCATCCTCCAGTCATCTAAATTTTTCTTTTATTGTCGGCATAGTGTCGCAGTATAAGTGTCGCGTCAATCTGCATGTCTAGTAAACGCATCTCAAACAGTGACGTTCTCATTCGTCGATAAATAAGTAGGTGCCGTTAATTGTGAATCTAAAAATAGAAGCCGTGTTAATTCACAACAATGCGATGAGCTATCCCATACCTCATTCATGGGGTGTAAAGGGAAAATAAGGAGTACGAGAGGTATATAATTACAATATACGATTGCAAAGGTAAGTATGCCGATGGAATAGCATTTATTTCCAACGAAGCAATAAGTGAATATATTCAACATTCAAAGAAGTGCTATTCAAAAATTTCCATTGGCGTTAATAAGGGCACAACAAATTAAATTTAACCATTTCGTGTCGTTGAAATAAATTAACATTCATTTCCTACTTATACACCAATTGATCCGAGACAATGTGTAATGCATTTAAGAGGAGATGGACCCCAAGTATCATACGAAAAAATTAGTTTCAAGACTTCTATGATGCCGAGTCACCTAGTAACTTATAAATATTTGCTTGCAAAAATCAAATTTTAATGCAATTATGACCACTTATAAAAATATACTGAAAATGCATCACAATGATGTGTTTTTTCCTACTAAAAACCCTATGTAAAATTCAGTTATGTTTTTTTTACTGCCGCTGCCTAGAAAGAGTAGAAAGATAGGATAGAAGAGTAGAAAGATAGGACAGAAATAAACACTTTTGTCATGCACCATCCGCCAGCTTATCAATAATTCATATCACTTACTATTTATAAAATTGGTTATATGAATATGTTTGTAACGGGTCAACTGAATTAATATCGAAAATATTTCGAAATTTGTTTTTTAAATCCCACAATTGTTTAATATTTGTAATTTCTACTTCTTTTTGACCACTATAAGAGCAGTCTTCATTTATATTAACCAGGTTATGAGGTTTTTGGGGAATTTATTTATTCTCTTCGTCAATATTACATCAAGGGTTGCTGATTGTAATATATTAAACGATCTTGTAAATTATATTATTATTAATTATAATAATTACACTGTGCTACACACAAAATATACAAAGGTTCTCATGTAGCATTTCTGTTAGACTGGAGTCCATAGAGTAAAGTGATACTTTTAGTTTTTCTTGGTCACTTCGTTAAGTAATTTTTTTATAGCAAATAAAGTTAAATGGCGATATTTCTAAAATTACAAGTTTCAAAATTCATAAGTCTTCTCATTGTAAACCGATTTACACCGACTTACGACCGACTTACATCTGTTGTAAAGCTATGACTTTCGCCTTCTATGAAAAAAAAGAATTTTGAAAATCGGTTTAAAAATAGTAAAACGGCGGCAGTTTAAGCAAAACAACCCCGAAAAAAAATTGCGAATTCTTTTTTTCCCAACGCCCTAAGTTGATCATTAGGCGGCGCAATGTACATTTGTTATTTTTGTATTATGCTATATTAAAGTACTTTCTAAAATAGGTAAGTTTATAAGAATCGGTTGAAAAATTAATGAGTTATGCTAAAATTATGTCCATTGCGCCGCCTCATGATCAACTTAAAGCGTTGGGAAAATGAGAATTCGCAATTTTTTTCGGGGTTGTTTTGCTTAATCTGCCGCCGTTTCACTATTTTTTGACCGATTTTCAAAATTCTTTTTTTTCATAGAAGGTGAAAGTCATAGCTTTACAACAGATGTAAGCTTTTAATCGGTTTACAAAGAGAAGACTTATAAATTTTGAAACTTGTAATTTTAGGAATATCGCCATTTAACTTTATTTGCTATAAAAACATTACTTAACGAAGTGGCCGAGAAAAACTAAAAGTATCACTTTACTCTATGGACTCCAGTATAACAGAAATGCTACATGAGAACCCCTGTATATTTTTTTCTTCACATTTGTATCACGTGTTCTTAATATAAATAAAAAAGACTTAATTTGCCTTTACACCCCATGAATGAGGTATGGGATAGCTTCTCGCGAATTAATATAAATACTAATGAATAACCATATAAGCGCTTATATTAGGTATATTACAACTTACGCATCTGATAAAGCAACATCTAACCAGCAAACAAAGTAGTTAAAGCATTAAGTATAAAAACAAATTTCAACCAGCGCTGTATGGGTAGTAACAACGACCCCCATCAAAGCCACCTGCTGTTGTTTTTTGTTATAATTAATTCACCTCTCAAGCATTATAGTTAAAAGCGGTTTAAGCTTTAGCTAGTGGCACCTTTACAAGCTACAGTTGCTATTAAGTGGTAGAGATTTAAAAGTGGCTTTATATAAAGCTCTTTTAAGCTCTTCCAGTAAAAAGTTTTTATTTCGTTAATATGTATATTTGAATTGTCAAACTTATAACAAGTTTAGAGTAGCAAAGCTTGTAGCAGATTACTGTTAAAGAACTTGAATAGTTTAACTAACTAAATGTGAGCACAACGAATTGGGATATTTCTTTTCCGAATTGGTATTTTTTAAATAATACAGGGAAATAATTATTGAGTTACCATAATGCATATGTATGACAATTTGAATAGAAAGTAAGTAAGAAATTTAAGTAAGAATGTTTTTAGAACAAATTGATTATATGCTCTAATAATAAATTCGTAAATTGCGTAAGTCCTTTACTCAAGACAAATAATTCAACATTAAGCTAAAAGGCCAGACGAGACATGCAGTACAATTGTAGAAAATTCTACAGCCAACAATGTAGAAAGTTAAATTCAATACAAGGTAACTTTTTATGGGTGTACCAAAAGAGTCTTTTAACTATGATACCAACTGAGAATCAAGCAAAAAGTCTCTAATTAACTCCCCAAAATCTCAAATCAAATCATAATTTCTATTGGGTGGGGAAAACCCCCGGTTTCTGAGGTTTCACTATAAAATATGAAATATTAAAAGTTACACATTATCAACGATTTGATGGTTTTATTGAATTATACTACTTTACAAATAATTATTTTTTCTCTGGTCTTAGCATACCACCATTTTTTATGACAGAGGACGGTTTTTGATTAAGAAAAAATATAATAAACAATTTTCTTTGGAAAGCATTTTTCGATTTAAAAACTAAAGAAGAGACGCTTTATTTTTCATGAACAATAACACAATTTTTCACATATATTCAGCCAGTACGGCAAAATTGTCCAAATTATTTAGTGAAATAATTCTTGTTGGCATCTTAAATCCCATTAATTTGGTACACCTTCCGAAGTGATTGGCCAGAACTTCAGAAAGAGGTCAACTTCAGAAAGAGGCACATTTATTTTTACAAAAAAATTATTAAAAACAAATTTGGTATTTTTTTTTTAAACCTGGAGCAAGTTCTTATAACAAAAAAAAAATCAATTAAAAAGTATTCGAAAAACAAATGACTATTTGGGTCGGCGCACTTTCCTCTAGGGCATATTTCTGAACAGAGGATTTGGCATTCTTAAGGGTACATCGGCAGAGCCGAATTATCTTCGTAGGGAAACTGAACTCAGACATGGCTTCGTACAGTCGACGCCTGATGTAACTATCGAATGCAGCTTTGTTCCTCATGGGTTTTCTCCAGAATCTCATTTTTGTAAATAGGACATATCACACTGGGAATCCAATCCTGTGGCATGCTCCCCAAAAGCTAAATATTCTCTACGAGCTGTTGCATGCTTAAAACAAGCTTATTTCCCCCCCACCTTAAACTAATCAGCTGGAAGACCATCAGCCCCAGCGGCTTTATTGTTCTTTTGGCTCGGAGGGGGACACTAGATGTTTTCGTCTCGAATTGATACACAGTCTTCGGCAGCCGAGTTTTCAGACATCTATAGGCTGCAGAAATGATCTTTCCATACTCTCAGTACGCTCTCGAAATCTCTAGATAATCATCCTTGCCTTTTCAGGAGGGAAACCTGGTCCATGTACTCTACCATTTGTCTTCTGGTAGGGTACATGGCACAGATTCACCTCTGTTCCTGTATTCTTCAATTATTTATATTTCGTGTGAAGAGTCGAGTCGCTACCTGCCTCTTGTTCCCGGGAAACAATGCATTCGTCATCGTACCAGGCATTTTTTTTAATCCATGTTAGATTTTTTTGGAAAACGTGGTAAAAAAATTTTATTCGAAACTGGCAAGGGCCTGCCGCCCGCCACCAGTTTAAGGCTGTGAAAAAAATGAGAAATATGAGAAAAGAACCCCCCAAATTGTTGACCACCACCGCAAATGTTTTAAGGACCATGATTAGCGAATATGCACTTGGAATGTTATACCTCTACACTCCAGGTGCTTCTATTTAACTGGTGGACGTTCTCGAAGAGTATAAGGCTGACATTACTGCTATACAGGAAATCCGATGGACTGGATATGGATGCTCGCGGATGAGGATGAGTGACGTGTACTACAGCTCCCACGCGGATAAGCATAGGTTTGGTTGTGGATTTATGGTCGGCAAGAGATAACTACACGTGGTCTCTAGATTTACTCCTCTCAGTGAACGAATCGCCACCATAAGAGTGAGGGCAAAATTTTTCTACATCTCGCTGATATTTGCTTATGCTCCGATGGAGGAGAAAAATGACGGGGTCAAAGACGAATTCTACGCCCAACTTGAAGAAACATATGACCATAGCCCGGTCAATGATGTTTAAACCATGCTGGGAGATTTTAGTGCCAAAATAGGTTGGACACTGGATATCGCGAAACTACAGACCACGGAGATAGCCAACGCCTAGTTCAACCAACATACTAAACTTCTTCGTGATGCTCCAACTCCCGAAAATACAAGCGCGCAACTGCAATATATTGCACACTCGATGATAAGGACTGCGCGGTCCGTACTGGGTTATGTCAAGCCCTTCAACGATAATGCCTGGTACGATGACAAATGCCGCAATGCCACCTGGGAACAAGATGCTGCATACAGGGCCCAATTATAGCCTGTCACGCGAGCTGCTTCTGAAGATTCTGAAAAGCACAGGGAGAAGAGGCGGGAGGCGACTCGACTCTTCAGGCGAAAAATACGAGAGCTGAAGGAGCAGAATAATGTGTGCATTGATTAATAATCTTCTATCAGAAGATAAATGGTTGCGTACATGGAACAGTTCTTGCCTCCTGTAAAGACAAGGATGGTCATCTCGTTACTGACTCCGAGAGCGTACTGAGAATATGGAAATTTCACTTCTGCAGCCTTTTGATGTTTCGGTTGCTAAAGACTAAGTATCAATTCGAGACAAAAACATCGAGTATCCCCCTCCAAGACAAGATGAGATAAAAACTGACATAACCCGCCTAAAGAACAATAAAGCCGATGGGGCTGAAGGCCTTCCAGCTGATTTGTTTAAGGTGGATGGAAATAAGCTTATTTAAAGCATGCAACAGCTCATAGAGAATATTTGGCTTCTGGAGAGCATGCCAGAGGATTGGATTCCCAAAGTGCTATGTCCTATTTACAAAAAGGTAACGGTAGTGAGTGTAAAAACTAGAGTGTAATAAGCCTCTCACCAATTGCGTATAAGGTAATATCTTAACAGTGCGGCATTAGAGCAGGTAAATCTACAACGGATCAGATATTTAAACTACGGCAGATTTTCGAGAAAACTAATGAGAAGCAAATCGACACTTACCACCTCTTTGTCGATTACAAAGCTGCCTTCGATAGTCCCATCAGGCATCGACTGTACGAAGCCATGTCTGAGTTCGGTAACCCTGCGAAGATAATTGGTCACTGCCGATGTACCCTTACGAATACCAAATACTTTGTTCGGATTGGCAAGGATCTATCTACGTCATGCGATACGACGAGAGTTCTTAGACAGGGTGATGGTTTGTCATTCAACATAGTGTGGAGAAGGTGTTAGGGAAAGCAGCGGTAAACATGTCTGGGCCATATTTATTAAGACCCACATGTTGGTCGCATATGCCGATGATACCGATATTATCGCTTGGACGATACGAGAGTTAACAGCTGCCTTCTCGTCTGTTGATAGGGAGACAGCGAAAATGAGTTGGGGACGCAGCGTGAACGTTGAGAACTATTGCTTTGAGATAGTGGATGAATTAATTTACCTCAGATCAGGCATGAACAAAAACAACAGTATCAGCCTAGAAATAAAACGGAGAATAGTGCTGCCCATCAGGCGCTTCTTTGGGATATGCGAGCACTTTATAAACACCACCCCATCTCGAAACACCAAAGTCCAACTGCACCAGGTACTAATACTACCGGCCCTGCTGTATGCCTCCGATTACTCCGCTAAATATAAGGACCCATTTGCGTAAACGGCGAGTTCAGGATGCGGATGTACCATGAGCTGTAGGACATTGATGTGGTCAAGCGAATCAAAGTGCATCGATTACGCTGGTTAGGTCATGTCGTGAGGATGGATGAGAAAACTTCAGCGCGAAAGGTATTCTATCAAGACCTTGAAGGACGGCGCAAAGGAGGGAGACCACGACTACGTTAGAAGGACCAGGTGGAGGAACTGACTTAAGGGAGTGGTAGAAGATGGGTTAACCATAGAACGAATAAAAAGAAAATGTGTTTTTGTGGAAACTATATGAACCAATAACTTAGGGGGCAGGGCGGAATTTTCCTGGACATCTAGTAATCTCTAAAATTTTCGATTAATTATAACTTTGGTTACCTGTATCCGATATCGTTGACGTTTCCTCACAATAAAAAGTCCAATAATGTCAAATCACAAAAAAAAAGGTCGCCAATTCACAGGTCTATGTCTTTAGATTATTCGGTCAGAAAATGTTTGACTCAATAAAGTGAAGGTTTCACGCGCTGTATGCTGCATCGTCTTGTTAGACCCAATTCTCCTTAATATGATTTTCAATGATATGATGAATACAAAAACTCACGAATCATTTACCTATAGCGTTCGCCATTCAAGGTAATATTGGCACCGGTTTTGGATTTACAGACAAGTGGGCTGATGTCGCCTTCTGGGATGTAAACCGTACCGAACAGTGATTTTTTTTTTCGAGATATAATGGATTCTGCTCTCTCCAAAAATAACAATTCTGTTATTTACTTTAAGTCAGAAATGAGTCTTATCACTTTGCCGATAAAAATATGTTTAAAATTCCCCAGGATTCTCAGTCCTTTCATTCGAGTCCTTTGTTATACCTACGTCTACAGCGGCGATGGCTTCTTCAGTACGCACGGTACGGGCTCCATTTCAATCAATATTATCCAAATTGTCCAATTTGTTCATGAATCGATACAAGGCTTTGAGCAATAGCTGTTTTTTGAATTAAAAATGTTCCGTCCTTGAACTGTAAAATTTTTATATCCTTATGAAAATTTAACAGTGTTAATATTTTCCAAAACGAAGTAATAGGACAGTAAGTGGGCAGAATATAGCTCCTTCTGGTAACTTTCGTTCCCTGAATATTTTTTTCATAACATCCAAACGGACAACTATAGGATATTTAAATTTGGTATGTTTGATTATATTGTAAAAAAGTGGTAGAGTAGTTTTCATAAAACTTCTACAAATTAAAAAAACTTGATTTTTTTAAAACTTGCAATGGATTTTGTTTACATTTTGGGAATTATAACCGTTTTCATAGATGCCCAATATCAAGATAAATCCAATGACATGCAATCCTAACATGTTTAACCACAGTGTGGAGTGCACACAAACTCAACTAGTTGGTGTTGCAGACGAGTGGCGACAACGTGCTGCAACATAATGCTGATGCGCTTTAAGAGACAGCATTGCAGACAAATGTTACAGTCCAAGAGAAATAATAATGGGAAATTATGTGTTTTTCTTTGAATTTTACGCTCAGTAGTTAAAGAAACCACAAACAAAAGTAAAAGTTTGGTGGTTATTATGATTCGATTTGTAAGCTGCTGCCATAAACATTAATATTATTACAAGATGTAGTTGTTGGAACC
The DNA here is from genome assembly GCA_964034835.1 of Muscina levida. Taxonomy (NCBI): domain Eukaryota; kingdom Metazoa; phylum Arthropoda; class Insecta; order Diptera; family Muscidae; genus Muscina; species Muscina levida. The sequence goes on from OZ035881.1 coordinate 31,425,512, forward strand.
CGGTTCGCTTAATGAAGTTGGAGTTTTATATAGCATTTCCATTACATCGTAAATAAAAAAATGGAAAAATAGGAAATCGAAAAAGACGATATTATTTGGAAAAACTGCTATCGCCATCGTTTCAGCGTACAATTTCAACCAGGAAAGGTAATATTTAAAAAAAAAATTATATCAACCGATTTTTTTATTACCTTAAACCTTAAATATTAAAGTTGAGAAAATTGTTAATAAATTAAAATTTGGGCGCCTCGAATATGATTTTTTGATATGTCGAAACCTTTTTTTCCTCATGCCAAAAGCTATCGAAAAATCGATGACTCAATATCGAAAAATTTTTGTGTTTACAAACAAAACCGGCCTATTGTACATATAGTCGGTATGCTGCGTAAACTGACCAACTCCATTTTTTTTTGTGAAATGTACTTAATGATGCAGAAGTGTTTTAAAAGTTATAATCTATGCCCTTTAAAAAAATTCTCTTCTTCTTTAAAAACAGCAACAACAGAAATTTAGCTGTCAGCAGCCCCACGTAGAAAGACTTTTTGAGCCGTTGCATTCGTACTACGTGTACAAGATGTCGATGTCGTTTTACAGCTCATACAGCTCATGATTTATTCGATGACTGTTTTCGCCGTTAACGATAACACAAGGGAACAAAATTGAACTTTTTGAGTGTTGTTTTGAATTCTATAGCTGTTTTTTACTAATTTGAGGTCGCTGATTTTAAATCTGATCTCCATTTTTCTCCATCAGCTCGAATTTTTAAGTTACAGGTACTGATCGTATTTTCGCCTATTTTCCAAAAAATTGTAGTTCAAAAAATCATAACTTTTTTTCATAAGCCGGATTTTAAAATTTTGTTTTTTTTTTAAAGATATCGTTGTTACCTTTGAAAAAAAATCAAATTTTTTAATATCACAAAAAAAAAATGACTGAGTAAAGGGTCTTTTATTCCAAAAAAAAAACAAAAAAATACAAAAAAAATTACACATTTTAATTTTCTTTACTCTGAAACTTAATCGGTTGGGGGCAAATTGTTCTTTTTATTAGCTTTCTTGAATATCATATTAAAGTAGCTTTCTAAAACATGTATTTACATAATAATCGATTGAAAATTGAATGAGTTATGCTAAGTTCGGTGATAACAGATTTTTCGAATTTTTTTTGTTTCTACCAAAAAAAAATTAAAATTTTGTATTTTTAAAAATCATGACAAATTTTGCAAATTTATTTATAGTTTAATTTATAGTTTTGCCTCCTATTACAATATTAATTAACTGATCAAATTTAATTAATCGGCAGGTTTCAATTTGGAAGTTAAGGGAGAAATATTAATTTTCCAAAAATAGGTCATTTTGTATGGGAGGTACCAGAAGGGGTGATCCGATATAGTGCAAATTCATTCCTGATTCATATTTTCATAACCGTAAAACTTAAGCATAGTTTGACTGAATTCAGTGTACTTACAAAAAAGATATGCATATAAGACTATTGGGGTAAGTTCGGACATTTGTATGGGAGGTACCAGAAGGGGTATGGCAACGGTTTCGGTTTTTTAGGGTTTGTCTACTTTTGCAAGATAAATAAACTGACCAAATTTAAATATCCTCCGGTAGTCTGTTTGGCAGCTATCGAAGATATATTAATTATCCAAAAATAGTTAATTTTGTATGGGAGGTACCGGAAGGGGTGGGGCTATTCCGCCCATTTACAATCCCATAAGTTCGTTTCGAAAATTATTAATACTGATAAATTTTCATAACAATCCGTTAAGGTTTGCTCGAGTTACACTTTCACAAACATATTAATAAATGTTACTCGTATTTCTGTATGGAAATCGCGATTTTGGTAAATTTAGTTATCTCAGTAAATTGTTGACAAAATCAAAAGTTGTGCACAGATTTCAATGAAATAAAGCTCATTTGATTCAAACTATATTAAACTAAATGTTTTAAGACCAACACTGTGATTTTTGTTGCATTATTTTTGTTTATGAATTTTTAAAAAACATTTTTTTTTTTTTTGTAAAATTTTAGTTTTTTTTTTTAAAACTACAACGATATCTCTGAAACTACTAGGCCAAATTAAAAACAATGTAGGCACGGGTTAAAGATAATTTTGTTGACGAGTTTAAGCTTTTTTTTTTTAATTGAATATGGGGAACCGTTTTCAAGTTATTTAAATATTTGTAGTGGAAGTGCCTTAGTTTTGGACATAACGGTATATCGCGAAAAGTCGAGCTGATACAAAAAAACGAAGTGCAGATTTGGATTCAGCGTCCCAAATTACCTTTAAAACAATATTCAGTTCTTAAACAACAAATACCTTGTTCCCCTGTGTAATGGGTCCAAATATTTTGCGAAATATTTTTCTCTCGAAAACTCCCAGAATATGTTGATTAGCCTGTGTCATACCCAGGATTCTGCACTGTAGAGCACGACAAGTAGGATAAGTGTCTTATCTGGTTGGATCTTTGTCCGTTGAGAGAGGGCTTTCTTATTAGATAGCTTGCTAACCGCATAGAATTAGCGATTGGCGATCAATACTCGTCTCTTTATTTCCACGCTGACATTATTATTTTTGTTTACTGAGGAGCCGAGGTAGACAAAATCATCTACCACTTCAAAGTTTTAGTTGTTAACGTCCACGCAGCGTCCAAAACGAGTAAACTCTTTCTTCGTTCAAAGAAATAATTTAGCCTGTGTCATACCCAGGATTCTGCACTGTAGAGCACGACAAGTAGGATAAGTGTCTTATCTGGTTGCATCTTCGTCCGTTGAGAGAGGGCTTTATTATTGGATAGCTTGCTCACCGCATAGTATTAGCGGTTGGCGATCAATACTCGTCTCTTTATTTCCACGCTGGCATTATTAATTTTGTTTACTGAGGAGCCGAGGTAGACAAAATCATCTACCACTTCAAAGTTTTAGTTGTTAACGTCCACGCAGCGTCCCAAACGAGTAAACTCTTTGTTCGTTCAAAGAAATAATTTAGTTTTGCCCTCATTAATCACCAGACCAACTTCACCCGACTGCTTCTCAATGGTCGAAACGGCCGCAGTAACATCAAGCAGTTCTTGGCCACTGATATCCATATCATCGGCGTACGCGATCGGCGTGTGGCTTTTGTTAAAGATGGTACCATTCCTGTTTACTGCAGCCTTCCGCATGATTATCTCCATTACGATGTTAAAAAGATCGCAACACAGACTATCGCCTTGTCTAAAGTCTCGCTTGGTAGTAAATGTCTGTCAGATTTTTGTCAATTTTCACTGAAGACTTCGTGTCGGTCAGTGTCATACCACGAAGTCGTATCAGCTTCGCGGGGATACTAAACTCAGCCATATCATCTAACAATTTCTGTCGTATCAGACTGTCGAATGCAGCTTTGTAGTCGATGAACAGATGGTAGGTGTCGATCTGCATTTCTTGAGTCTTCTCCAGCATTTGTCATAGTGTGAATATCTGGTCGGTCATGTATTTACCAGGTATAAAACCGGACTGATAAGGTCCAAACAGGTTCGCTAATATGGGCTTTAGTCTTTCACATAACATACTTGACAGGACCTTGTGTACAATAGGTAAGAGGCTGATCCCGCGATAATTAGTACACACACTTGGATCGTCTTTTTTTAGCACAAGACATAGAACACTCAGATATTAATAAACGACTTGCATTCCTTGAGCCAAATCATGTCTATGAGCTAGAGCATACACGTTGCCAGTTCATTGCTTAAAAAAGGTCTGCCGGCAGTACATCGGCTCCCGCAGTTTTGTTGTTTTTAAGCCGTGCAATTGTCGTGCTGATCTCGTCGATGATTGGTGTGATTTCGTCACTTATGCTGCCTTCGGAAACGAGTTGAGATCGAAAGTGTTGCCTCCATATTTGCAGTACACTCTGAATGGTAGTGACCAGATTTCCGTCTATGTCCTTACAGGTGGGTATCCCTGTTTCAAAAACTTAGCTGTTTACCTTTTGATAGAACTTTAGGTCTTCACCTCTAACCCTGTAGTTTTCGAACAGATACATTTTCTTTCAGATACGCTTTTCCGCCTGAAGAGGTGTGTCATCTTCCTCCCGTAGTCATTATAACGCTCTGTCTCTGTACACGTAGCCATTGGCTGCAGTTTTGCCCTGTATGCAGCATCCTTTACTTTAGACATTTCGCGACATTCCTCATTTTACCAGGGCTTGTCTGAGCTTGGTTTTTCATAACCCAGTATGGTCGTTGCGGCAGTGGTCATAGAATTCGCAATATCCTGCCATTGGGTGTCGGAAACATCATAATTAGGTTAAGATGGTTCGAAGTAATTTAGAGAGTTGTTTGGAGTAGGTATTGGTTATCTCGGTGGTATTTAGCTCAGTGGTGTCTAGATTTGGTTTCAAGCGTTTTTTGTTCTTTTTATTGCGTGCGTATCTTGCCTGTAACTAGGTGCTGATCCGTGTCAAAATTTGCACCGCGCATCACATCACGCTTGAGACATGCCTTCCATCAATTACCACGTGATCAAACTGGTTACTTGTATTTTGATAGGGAGGTATCCAGGTGTTTCGGACTAAATTTCTCGAATGCTGAACCAAGAGTAAAAATATTTTGCCTTGATGCGAATAGTGGCTACTCGGTCACTTACAGGGTTAAACCGCGAGACCAGATGCAGAAGTCCCTTGCCGACTAAGAATTTACATCCAAATTCGTGTCTTTCTGTATGGCTGCTGTCCGTTCCATTGCATTTCCTGCATGGCAGTGATGTCAACCTTGTATTGTCCGAAGATATTCGCCAGTTGGATAGAGGCACCTTCTCTATATAGAGTTCGGACATTCCAGGTGCATATCCTTAAATCATGGTTCTTATTACGTTTGCGGGGGTCTTCAATATTTAGGGGGTTCTTGTTTTTTATTTGTTTCGTGTTTTCATAATAATTGGATTTGTTTAAGAAGGGCGACTACTAGGTCACCGCGCCTGATCCTTGTTTCTTGGGGCTGCCAAACCTACTAAGAGAGCCGTTGTGTTGAGATTTAGTAACTTCTGTTACCTACTTCCTAAGACGCATCGGTGGTAGCATGCCATTAAGTTACTCAACATTGTGCCCTTTCACATTTGCTACCGTAGAATACGGGCCCTTCAAAGAGAGATTCAATCAAAATACTCAAATACTCTAAATACAAAGTTCTTCGGGATTAGTAATTCCGCATTTTTACTACGAGTACTTTTAGGTGTTGTCGATAGCAACATCACAGTATAGTCTCGAGTCAATCGGAATGACTAACACAAGCTTCGCAAACGTTGGCATCTAGTTGTTCATCTAAAATAAGAAAGCGTGTTAAAGAAAAAAAGAAAGCGTGAGAAGCTATTCCATACCTTATTAATGGGGTGTAAAGGGAAATTAAGTTTTTTTACTTATAGCTTTTTTTTGTGTTACTATGCACTTTTAGCGATCCACATTTTTATTTGAAACCATCAAAACCACCACACATTACAACTTCCAACCCTCACCAAAAATGGTTACATTTCAAAGTGTTATTACAATATGTCCTCATAGATAACAAACTATTCATTTTCTCTTTCTCATATTGTTAGTTAGATATTTGCTTTGAATTGAATGGAAAGCAAGAATCTATGTAAACTACCATCTGACCACAACTATTTGGTTAAGTGACAATAAAACTTTATACGTATATGTAGATAATTTTTTTTTTGTTGCTTTCATCTAAATTGACACCTAAACTCAAAGGAATTGTATTAATAAAGTTTTCTGGTTCTATTTTACAAAAAAATGGAACAAACCAGAACTGGGTGAACTACACACATTGAGGACAACTGTGCAAAATGAAACTGGAGCAGTAGTCGTTAAAGGGTTTTGAACTAGTTTAGAAGTGCAAAATGTTGTTAAGAGTTTTGACCACAGTTCAAGCGGAGAACAGTGACAAAAAGTTAATTTGATAATTTGAATGGGATGTGGGGGGGGATATGACATAATAAATTTAATTAAAACTCAAATGAATTCAAATTACTTAACACATCTGGAGCAATTAAAGAAATAAGGTATGTTTGTAGTTGTGGGAAGTTGTTCCAATGAGTAATGTTTAATATGAAAACAAATTGATAGAAAATATAGAAAACTATATAAAAATGGATTGTTTTAAGCACAAGTTACCAATTAAAATACTAATATGGTTCAAAAACGATTCTATATTATTCAACAAACTTTTGCTCAAAACTACAAACGAGTTTGAATTATAAAGAAAGGGGCAAAAATTACTTCAAAACCATTTAATTACTACACTGTTTACACACAAAAAAAATACGTGTTATTAAAAATTGAATTACTATAGCAATTTAAACCCCTCTGCAATATATTAAAAAGTATTAAGCAATGGGAAGACAAATTGTTGATGTGATTTTTTCATGGAATGCAAAAGCTCTCACATACCAACATCAACATTCTACTTAAAGCCTACGCGGTAAACTTGCTGACACTTTTTTGTTTTCCAACCATTCGTTCCAACGAAAATCACTGATGCGGATACGTTATATGCATTTCGGGATAATAATCATACGCCATGATGTCTTTGCTATAAACTCATAAAGACGTGGCAAAAAAAAATTATCAGAAAATTCTTTTTCAACCGAATCAAATAATTGTTGTTTAATGCCACTGAAAATGAAACCTACAGAACAGTAACTGGAAAATGTCTTTATAAATCTAGAGAAAATTTCCATGCAGTTATTTAGCAATGCATATCTTCTGACAGGCAAAAAGACGGTAAACACGGCAGGAAGTACAGACATTAAATAATAATTTAAAAAATTTCTCTGTACAACTGTGTGTAGTCAAGAAGTCAAAATGTCGTCAATGACATTATGAAGACATGAGTATGCATTGTCGTACTTTGTGCGAGAGTAATATGCATTGAGATATTGACAGAGGACACGAAGGGAATGTGAGTTGCGTTGATGCTAAAAAAAAGAGAAAGAACTGAATGAAAGCAAAAATATTGTGCACATACGCATACAAAAAATACTAAAGAAGCTATGGATTATGTTTGAATTTAATATGATGCATGGCACAGTGTAATGGAATAAATATTAAAGCTGAGTTAATACATTCCTGGAACTTTCTAAAAAAGCGACATATATAATATTTAAAGAAAAAAGGAAGACAAAACATTTGAAAAGCTTATTCTTATTTTTTTTTACATCCTTTAAATAAGATATGGGAGAGCTTCCACAATTGAGCGGTAAACACGCTTCTATTTTTAGACGAATTAACTACGAATCTGAACTTCAGCTATTGCTGTCGATTGTGTCGAGAGGGCCATTGGTCAGAGAAAATGTTATTAACTGTGGTTGGGTCCGAACCCTAGTCGCTTGTTTTAACTATATTTATTACCAAGAAGCTTTTACGGGGACTTGTGAGTTACTCTAAAAGTAAATTTATATATCAGATGGGTCGATCTTTAGATAGGAATAAAATTGTCTTTTGTTTCCCTAAGATAGGAAAAAAAACCCTTAATCTTTATCCCGTATGGAGGTAAAACATGTCATGTTAGTTAAAAGAATTATAAAAGAACATTTCTCTCATCCTGCATGCCAAACATTTCAAAGAGAGTTAGTGAATTCTTTATTAGGAATAAAAAAACAACGACTATTAGGCTATTCTCAAAATGTCTACCTTAAGGTTCTCTGTGGAAAGCGCTTTCCATGCGCTCGTACTCAAATTCTTTATTTAGTAAAGCTATAGCTGGATACAGTTTTGAGGAAAAAACTGAAAGTCTAGCCACGCCCTTCTATTTCCTCCCATACACATCTGGGAGATGCGTGGCACAGTGTAATGCCATAAATATCAAAGCTGAGTTAATAATTCCTGGAACTTTCTACGAAAGAGATATATATTTAAAGAAAAAAGGAAGACAAAACATTTTAAAAGCTTAATCTTATTTTTTCTTTACAGCTTCCACAATTGAGTGGTAAACACGATTCTATTTTTAGACGAATTAACTACGGATCTGAACTCCAGCTATTGCTGTCGATTGTGTCGAGAGGGCCATTGGTAATTTTCTGTGGTTGGGTCCGAACCGTAGTCGCAGTATAAGTGTCTTTACAGCTTCCACAATTGAGCGGTAAACACGATTCTATTTTTAGACGAATTAACTACGGATCTGAACTCCAGCTATTGCTGTCGATTGTGTCGAGAGGGCCATTGGTCAGAGAAAATGTAATTTTCTGTGGTTGGGTCCGAACCGTAGTCGCTTGTTTGAACTATATTTACTACCAAGCAGCTTTTACGGTGACTTGTGAGTTACTCTAAAAGTAAATTTATCTATCAGATGGGTCGATCTTCAGATAGGAATAAAATTGTCTTTTGTTCCCCTAAGATAGGAAAAATAACCCTTAATCTTTATACCGAAAGCAGTTAAAGTTAAAAGAATTTAAGAAGAACATTTCTCTCATCCATCATGTCAAACATTTCAAAGAGAGTTTGTGAATTCTTTATTATAAATTAAATCGAACTAAGACTATTAGGCTATTCTCAAAATGTCTACCTTAAGGTTCTCTGTGGAAAGCGCTCTTCATGCACTAGTAGATTACTTGAGAGTGGTTTATCTGGTGAAGAATTTACTTTGGCTGCCTTATTGTATATATAAGTAGATTTAAATAATATGAATTCGAAAGTGACTACATCGTTACATTGGATCTGGGTGGATACTATTTTAGAAAAAGTCCTACTTAGGGCACATCTCAAGAGAGAGTTTTATTTACTCTTCTATGTCCGAAGATGGTATGCCATATTCTTTTGGACTTTGAGTAGGAGGAGGAAACAAAGGACATTATAGTCACAGTAGAATTTCTACATATAATTTGCGATTTAATGAAAACTGCACATATAGACCGGCCGTGGCATTGTGGTTAGAACACGCAACTACCATGCTTGAGATCCGTGGTTCGATTCCCGGCTACAGTCATCTACATTTTCTTTCATTGTAGGCCCCCTCGATGTTGTCGATAGCAACATCGCAGTATAAGTGTCGAGATAATCGGCATGTCTAGTAAAAGCGTGTTAATTCACAACAGCGCGAGAAGCATCCTATACCTTATTCAAAATGCGATGTAAAGGGAAATTAAGCTAAGAAATTATCTCGCGTGCAAACAAATTGAAAGCCTTTTGGAACTAACCCCATTAAAACAGAACAGGTGGTCTTTTCACATATGTAAAAAATTACGGACTTCAGAACACCTCTGCTAGACGATATAAAACTTGAATTGTGGTCTGAGGCGAATAAAATAAAGTAAAAACAAAGGAAAAGCTGAAGGGAAGACCTAACGCTCTGAATGCCTGTGGTACTGCATTGACTGAAACTGGGGACCGTCTTCAAGGCTAATACACTGGCTGCATACAACGATAGCGCAGAATATAATCACCTATGGCTACTTAGTCTTGTGGGTGCCAATAAAAAAAAAGATAATTGACTATTACTACTTAGTAAGCTTCTGATGCTGACATCACTAAAAGCACACCTCGGTTACATCACCCCGGGTTTTGCTACGAGAAACAGCATTAACAACAGTGACCAGAATGTTGAAACCTGATTTTAATTTGCTTTTGAATAGCGGTGAAGAAATTTTTGAGACAGTATCTGACTACTTGGCACTGGATCTGGATAATTATTTGAACGAACGATTAAGTTAGATTGATGGGTAGCTTTAAGGTGATGGTGTGGCCATCGTTTGATGGGTGCAAACTGACATCGGAACTGGGATCATCTTCATCTTCATCTTTATCTTTATCTTTATCTTTATCTTTATCTTTATCTTTATCTTTATCTTTATCTTTATCTTTATCTTTATCTTTATCTTTATCTTTATCTTTATCTTTATCTTTATCTTTATCTTTATCTTTATCTTTATCTTTATCTTTATCTTTATCTTTATCTTTATCTTTATCTTTATCTTTATCTTTATCTTTATCTTTATCTTTATCTTTATCTTTATCTTTATCTTTATCTTTATCTTTATCTTTATCTTTATCTTTATCTTTATCTTTATCTTTATCTTTATCTTTATCTTTATCTTTATCTTTATCTTTATCTTTATCTTTATCTTTATCTTTATCTTTATCTTTATCTTTATCTTTATCTTTATCTTTATCTTTATCTTTATCTTTATCTTTATCTTTATCTTTATCTTTATCTTTATCTTTATCTTTATCTTTATCTTTATCTTTATCTTTATCTTTATCTTTATCTTTATCTTTATCTTTATCTTTATCTTTATCTTTATCTTTATCTTTATCTTTATCTTTATCTTTATCTTTATCTTTATCTTTATCTTTATCTTTATCTTTATCTTTATCTTTATCTTTATCTTTATCTTTATCTTTATCTTTATCTTTATCTTTATCTTTATCTTTATCTTTATCTTTATCTTTATCTTTATCTTTATCTTTATCTTTATCTTTATCTTTATCTTTATCTTTATCTTTATCTTTATCTTTATCTTTATCTTTATCTTTATCTTTATCTTTATCTTTATCTTTATCTTTATCTTTATCTTTATCTTTATCTTTATCTTTATCTTTATCTTTATCTTTATCTTTATCTTTATCTTTATCTTTATCTTTATCTTTATCTTTATCTTTATCTTTATCTTTATCTTTATCTTTATCTTTATCTTTATCTTTATCTTTATCTTTAATCTTTATCAAATATGGTAGTTAGCATACTAGATTTGACCACAGAAATATTCATGAGGCAACATCCAGATCAATTGACGAGAAATCAGATAGATCACGTGGTAGTTGATGGAAGGCACGCAGCGAGAGTTTTGGAGCTGGACATCGGTAAACTGCGTACCACAGAGGTAGCGGACGCCTTCTGGAAACACCTAACTCAACTGCTTGGGAATGCTCCAAACCCAGATAATATTACCTCGCAGTGGCAATATATAGGCGACTCCATAAGACGGACTACGAGAAGCATACTTGGGTACTCAAAGCCGTCTCAAGAAGATGCCTCCTGATACGATGATGAATGTCGTAATGCATACACGGATCACGTTCTGAAGATATGGAAAGAACATTTTAGAAATATGCTGGATACGGACACTAACCCAGAAGACACCGTTCCCATCCATGACGATGGTACTAACAATCCACCTCCGATGCAGAGTGAGATACGTGTGGCAATATCCCGCCTTATAAATAACAAGCAGCATGAGTCAATGGTCCTCCGCTTAAGGCAGGTGAAGAGGAGCTGATTAGCAGCATTCATCAGCTCATGGAGAACATCTGGCTAGAGGAGAGCATGTCCGGAGATTAGAGTCTCAGTCTATTATGTCTCATATACAAGAAAGGAGATCATAGTGAGTATAAGAACTACCGTGGAATAAGCCTATTACCTTATAATCTATATATGGCCATGGCTGAGTTTGATATTCCTGCAAAGAAACAGCTGCACCAGGTGTGAATTTTACCCGTTCTGTTGTATGTCGCCGAATCGTGGGGGCTTAAGACAATGGACATACAAAACCTGGGAGTATACGAGAAAAAAGTACTCCGAACAATTCGACGTAGCTAAAAGATTCAGAATGCAACGACTTCGGTGGCTGGTACATGCTCATCTTAGAACTAAACTTTGAACCGCTTAGAGGATATAAGCTTGTGGCCCAAATTTCAGTTCGATATCCTTTCAACTACGGTTGTAGTTGCAGAGACAGCCCCCAAAATGGAGCAACTTGTTTGGTATGTGGGAGTAGTTTTTGACCGATCGGGCTCATCCGATCGAACTCATCTCCGCTTAGAGCATTTCAGCCTCATATCTTTTAAACTACAGCTGTAATCGATGGGACAGACTCCAAAAAAGGGGGTTTGTATAGGGAGTGGAAGTAGTTTTTGCCTGATCGGGCTCATCTCCGCATTAATGATACCTATTACAATACGACTATCGAGGGGACAGACAGCCAGACTGCAATCTTTAAATCTACGCAGAAGTCGAGGCTGATCATTATACCCTCACCCTACGGGTAGGAGGGTATATATCATTTGATACGATCGATAAGTGTAATACATAGAAGAAGCCACTTTAGACTCTAGGTTTCTTTGAGCCATATTCGATTCATGACTTTTAAAGTCGTTTGAGACATGTCCGCCTGTTTGTCTGTCTGGTTGTCCGGCTGGTAAGCACGATATCTTTTCCCAAAACTACTTACGGTATTGTAACTGCGCAACATGGCCCCGCCCCTTCTGGTAACTCCCATACAAATACTTCATTCCGCTATCGTACCTAAAGTCTGTTTTTAGTAAAGCTATATTAGGATAAAGTTTTGAAAAAAAAATTGGAAGTCTAGCCCCTCCTAGTAGCTCCCATTCAAATGTACCTTTCCGCCCACTTTCAGAGATGGAGTAATAATATCAATACATCCAACGCGTTGTACTCAAATTCAGTATTTAGTAAAGCTATGAAAGGATAAAGTTTTCGAGAAAACATTGGAAGGCTAGCCACGCCCCTTCTGTCACCTCCCATACAAATGTACCACTGCGCCCACTTTAAAGATGGAGTAAAAATATCAATTTACTAGAAAATTTTATGTTTTACTAAGGGTGATGGTATATGTAAGTCGGGTTTACCGACTGAAACTTTCTCACTGGTTTATATATATATATATATATATATATATATATATATATATGTTTACATATATATTGTTATAACCATGCCTCTTTATGGACGTTGCAAATAGAAGAACAAAATTAATATACCCTCCGTTCGAGCGCGTGGTGAAGGGTATAAAAATGTAGGACATCTCCTGTATAGTAGGTGACCCTTATCACTAATTTTATTTATTTTACATTTGTTCTACAGAAGTTCGTCCTAAGCTACACCTACCGTCTCTCTGACACTCTTGTTGATGCCCCTAGCTTCCTAGGTTTTGGGTTTAAATTTTATTTTTTAATCTTCAACATTTCCTGTAACATTCCCCTACATACCAGATTCTTTTGGGTCTCCAAAATAATTATGTTTTGTAGATATACATTATTGATATATGGCACAAGTCCTAAATATACCTAACTTAACCTACCAACACTTTCACAAGAAGCGAGACAATATTGTTTCTACTCTATATTTTCTTGAGTAATTTCAACACCAGCTTTTCCTTCACTTTCTTATAGTGTTTCCATATTCCTTATTCAAGGTTATACCTATTCATTTCCCAAAAAATTCTGGTTACTTTCAATTCTCTCTAAGCCACAAATTTTGTGCAACAGGTTAATTACGTCTGAGTATTTGCAATTTAAATCAGTTGCTTTACCGCAACATGAACACACATTAGTAAACGTAACTGCACACACACTCACACACACATGCACAACATACCAAAGATGGAAAGATACAGGTATAAAACTAACACTGACTCTCTGTTTCGAATGGAAACAATTGCAATTGCTAAGCATCAAAGCATCACACATTTAGGCCGAAAATAGTTTGAGCAAATTTCCAGGTAAATGTAAATTAAATCTTACGAAAGCGGTTGCGGTAAAAATTCTCGATGATATTACTATTTTGAGCACATTAACAAGGAAATATTAATTAAATCTATGGAAAGTGATAAAAATTCTGGATGCCATGTGGCATCCATTAGGGCAGAACATGTTAAGCAAAATGGGACAGATAACATTTAATTACATTTTGGTTCCAAACAGTGAAAACTTTTTACGCCTTCTTCCTATTGCTAATACATTTTTTCCCCCCAACAACAATTTTATGCGCAAATGAAAGAACGCACAGGTTGTTTTCGAATTTTCGGATTTCACAGGAAAAACAATAAACCAACAACAACACAATCAGCAACATTGCCGAAAAAACTTTGAAATTTCTTTCCTCACTGATTTGATGGCAATAAGCGCTAAGTACTTTTTGCATAGAAATAGGAACGACATCATGAACACAATCGCAATTTCAACTGCAACAGCCCCAACACAGCAGCACCACAAATCCCAACATCAGTGGCAAATTGCTTCAATTGTAGACCATAGCTGCCGCAGTAGTAAAAGCAGCAGTAGCTTTGCATGTGTAAACTGTGTAGCTCATCCTCATTATGTTGCTGATTTCCCCGAATGGTCGTGATCATCCTTGCAACGAATCTCTCGTTTTTGGCGAAAAACAATAATCATCTATTGTTTGCTTGGCCAAGCAGTTGCAAGCGTCAATTTATTGAAGTTGTTAAATCATTGACGTTGAAATTTTAACAAAAATGCTATACAGAGGATTAGAATGAATTACAGGCTTGAAAGTGGTGGGGGACCAACCACGGGCTGGAAAAACAATAGTGTTGAAATCAAGTAAGCAATTGGTCTCATTCTACCTAATTTGTATGATTAAAAAGGGAGTTTCATTTAGCGCGAGTCGATATTAGCAGCCTGTGGCCACCATGTTGTCTTGTAGGCAGCTATCTTACCTATTGCTAATTTTAGAGTTACTACTGCCAAATTATTATAATGCAGAAGAAAATGGCCAGCACCGTTGCTCAAATCTCGCCATTGACGCTAAGATCCAAAAAAGTACGAACCAATGGAGCCGGAGTCCAAAAATTCGTACCAAATAGTAACTTACCTGTTTACCTCCGTTGAGTTAGTGTCATGTTAATACGACATTCATCTATAACCGGGCCTCATCACCAAACATGATTTTGCGACCTGAAATTATATCATTGCCTTACAAATTATTTACGTGATTCTAATGATTTTAATGATTATAATGACTAAATATTTGTACGTCAACAATTAAATCTATTTCAATTAATCACCCTTGCATTTTACCAACGATCCTTCATACATCAAACATCTGCATTATGTTACACTCACAAGCCAGACTTTACTTTTGCTTCACTCAAGAATACTCATAGCTACACTCTCTCTCTCTCTCACACACACACACACCACATTGTTAAATAATAGTTTTATTGTCTTTAAAGTGAACATATCATCGTTATATAAATCTCATCAAGTGCCAATTGAAATGTTGACTTGTTTCAACTCATCCCATTGCATTGCAGCGCATGATAGTGATATACGTATGTACTTGTCGGAGATGCCATTGATGTGATTTACAATTCTATTGATTTTAACATTAAGTTAATTTAGTGGCACTGTTGTTGTCGTTGTTGGTTGTTATAAGTGCGACTGAGTGATTGCACATACACATACACGCAAACACACACTCACGTCTACTTACTTATGTGGTAAAAAGTGAAAGCATATTGACGTTGAAAGTGGATTTTGGTGTAAATTACTTGCATGAGCAGCGATTAAAATGAAACAGCTGCCAGTTACTGCTGCGATGAATAGAACGAATACTATGATTGGTAATGGAGGAATTGGAAAATCGAAAGATAAATGGTGATAGAATTACTTTATTAAATTATACAAAATTTTTGCACATAATAATAATGTCTTTAATTTTGTAAATATTTTTTAATGCTTAATTATTTTTTTTTTAGAAATTTTACATCGCAATGTTTAGACTACTATTTTTACATCATATTTTGTGGACCCTATATGCGGACATTACCGGGCACATTGCGGTTCGTGTTCAATATACCTCAAAAATTAATTTCGAGCCCCCGAATTTTTAAAATAGATATTTTTCAAAATATTTAAGGATCAAGTGAGATATTGGATTATATATCGGTCATTCACGACCAATATCGGTTTTATTCAAATTAAGACAAAGATTGAATTAAGCATCTTTATTCACTCACCTTACGGATAGGAGGGTATATATAATTTGCTACGACCCAAAAGTGTAACACATAGACGGGGTCACTTTAGACCCTATATTTCTATGAACCAAATTCGATTCATAACTTTTTAAGTCGTTGGCCATGTCCGTCTGTTTGTCTGTCCGCCTGGTACGCACGATAATTTTTGAAAGACTTAAGCAATTGTTTTGAAACTTTCCACTTATGGCATTGGACATGGTCTACATGGCCACGCCCCTTTTGGCACGTCCCATACAAATGTATCATTTCGCCCACTTTAGTAATCAAGGAATAATATCAATACATACAACGCGATCGTGCCAAAATTCTGTATTAAGTAAAATTATATCAGTATAAAGCTATTTAGTAAATCTATAGCAGAATTAAGTTTTGGAGAAAAAAACTGGAAGTCAAACCACGCCCTATCTGGTACCTCAAATACACATCTAGTACCGCCCACGTTAGAAATCGATTAATATTATTAATACACCCAACACGATCGCGCGATAAAGTTTTGGAGGAAAAAATCTGGAAGTCCAGCCACAACCCTTCTGGTACCTCCCATACAAAAGTACAGCTCCGGCCACTTTAGAAATCAATTAAAGTTATTAATACACCCAACGCGATCGTGCCCAAATTCTGTATTAAGTAAAGCTAAAGCAGGATAAAGTCTTGAGAAACAAGTTAAAAGTCTAGCCAGGCCCCTTCTGGTACCTCCGATTAAAATGTACTTCTCCGCCCACCTTAGAAATCAATTACTGTTATTAAGTAAAACTAAAGCAGAATAAAGTCTTATGCATTTAGTGTCATGGAGGTACGCGTGACCCAAATAGTCAAATGAAAGATATTTTTGAGACGTGTCCAGTGGTCTTAATTTTAAGAACCCAAAGGGCCCCTTTCTTGACCCCCAAACTAAGCGCCCACTTTGACCTGAAATTCCGATGTTTGGGGGCCAAGAAGAAGATGATGCAATATTTTTTTTTTATTTGGGCTCCCGCCGCATATTCTGCACTACAGCCACACAGAGTGTGCAATATATATGGAGATGAGGTTTTATATTGTCATTACCAAGACAAACTGAAGTAAGGAGTGCAATATCCAAGCTAAAAAACGTTAAAGCAGCCAGTGTCGAACGGTACTATGAACTGATAATGACCAACCAGCAGTGCTGACGCACGATTTGGCATAACGAGTGCATGTCCGATGATTGGAATCAAAGCGTATTATGTCCTGTGCTAAAGCCAGTGTTATCCCATCCGACCGGGCCTTGATTTACCAGATATTCACACTATGACAAATTCTGGAAAAGGCCCAAGAGAAACAGATCGACACGTACTATCTTTTCGTCGACTATTAAGCTACCTTCGACAGCCCTATACGGCAGAATTTATTTAAAACCTTGGCTGAGTTTGGTATTCCTGTGAAGACGTTACACCTTGAGAAATGACGCTGCCTACCACGAGGTCTTTAGTGAAAATGGCCTACGGAGAAATTTTATACCAGACGAGGCCAAAAACAAGGCGACGGCCTATCGTGTGACCTCCAACATATTGATGCAGATGATAATGAGGAAATGGACTGTAAACACGAGTGGCACAATATTCTATAAAATCTAAAAAGCGTACTCTGATGACTTAGACAATATCAGTCGAAAACTGTGTGGTGTGACTGCAGCCTTCTCAGGTGTTATAGAAAAGGAATCAGCAAAAATGCGTCTAACATTCAACGAAGACAAAACGAAGTTATTAGTTCAATGACCAAAGAATCTACCTCTTTGGGAAACTGCGTGAACGTTGACAACTATAACTTCGAGGTGGAAAATGATTTTATCTAACTAGCCTCGAAATCCGGAGTAGAATCTAGCTTGCTAATAAATGCTACTACGAAATAAGCAAGTGATTTAATGACAGAGCGCTCTCTAGATGAACTAAAATCCCGATATACCAGATGCTTATACAACCTATCTAAATGCATGTTTCAGAATACTGGGTTATGACACAAGCGGATGAATCGGTTCTGGCAGTATTCGAGAGAAAAATACTCCGTAAAATATATGGGCCCATCCTCATTAACGGAAAGTAATTACATCGTGTGAATCATGAGCTGTACGAGCTGTAAACCGACATTGACATAATAACGCTCATTAACGTTCAACAGTTGCGTTGGCTAGGTCATATTGTAAGCATGTATGAAAATGCTCCGGCTCGGAAAGTCATTGGCAATGAACTCGAGAAACGGCGCAGAAGAGGGCTACCAAAGCTCAGTTGAATAGACCAGGTAATTGAAAACCTTGCAGAACTTGGTTTGACGACCAGAAGAAGAAGGCAGGTGATTGAAGCGCATATAATACTTTTCTCCGTGCTGCATATAATCAAAATCTACGATTGTAATGAATTGGCAGTTAAGTAAGTACATAAAAATAAAATGTACTTTTATTGTACCAAAAAGTAGATTCTCTGCAGTAAAATGTCATTTCACTGTACCACTGTACTACACAAAAATTTCTTTTTTTTTGACTGAAAAGTACTTTTGTCGTAATTATACTTTAAAAGTTGGTGGTTAAATTAAAATCCGTATGTTGTTACGATATGTTTGTCACGGGTTAACTCAATAAATAATGAACCGATTTTAATAGTTTGTCCTTTAGTATCTTATAATTTGGTTACTGAATTGGATAGGGAACTTAATTTCTTTATATTCGAAAGTTTGATAGCTTAATTGTTGTTAAAGTTTTATTTAAATCTTATTCATATGACAAGTGAGCAAGGTAGAGATTAAAAGAAAGTTAAGTGTGAATATTACTGCTGGTTGTTTTTAGAAAATATTTAATACTGGGGTCTATTTGTGAAAAACCGCATCAGGCAAAGTCAAATTTCATATTTCGTATTTTAATATTTCACTTACACTATTCTGTAAAGTGTTATTCGCACATTTGCCAATGGTTTTGGTAGGAAACGTTAGTGGATCTAAATGCAAGAATCATGGTATGTTTTTGAACTAGACTGCTACAGTGGATATTTTACATTAAAAAAACTATTATCGCTTTGCATCTATTAAATGAGATAGGGAAACGTTTTATGCATATCATGTATGAAAGCTCGCACATGTGCGCAGTAGCAGCATTTTTGTATACAGGCACTGATTTCTCTGTTTGCGCGATCGGCCAACGAGTGTGGCGATGAAGATTAACTTACGTTTGTTTTGTTTACGATTGATTTAGTTACACTGTGAATATTTATAATATGTAATAAAAAATGGAATATTGATTTTGTTTTGAAACAACATCAGTATAGGTGTGTGCATTCCTGCTCTAAACTCAGTACAGTATGACTATGATTACACTTGACGTATGATTAATATTAATTGTCTATTAAAAGTTATTGCTATGGCGTATACATAACGTGACTTAGCATATGCAAAAATAAATCATACTAATAGCAGTACAAACATTACTGTTATGAAAAATACCTTAATTTACAAATGTTATAGTATAGGTGTGTGCAGTCCTGTTTTAGATTCACACAATACGGTTCTAACAGTTTATCAACGATTCCGAATATCTTAAAAGCTTTTACTTACCTTGTTAGATGTCACTCTCTACAACATAAAACTGTGATGACAACCAGACTTATTAAGGTAATTAAGTTCATTATTTTAAAAGAAATTGCCAAAAATGAAGTATCCTTTATAAATTTTTCACATTTTCATGGCAGTCGTATTACCAAAGGGACCATGTTGTACCACAAAGAATATTTACCTTGTAACGTTTCCATCAATCGCTAACAACAAAAAGAAATACACCTTCTTAGTTATGTAACATAGTTAATTGGCATTTATTTGTTTTACGTCGCACTTACTCATTACTTTGACGAATTCTTTTGAATTTACCAAGAATTTGCAAACTTTTAAAAACTTGAATACTTTTTTCCTTTCATTACATGATATTTATAGCTTTTACGTCTGCCGTTTACATTTATTTAATAGCATTTACTCTCTCTCTCTTTGGAAAAAAATGTCAGCACAACAGAATTATTTCAAAAATTCACAGAGCAATGTAGTGCATTATGTTCAAAGATATTACACATTAAGCAGCTTATTTGGTGAAGTGGTGAACGTAAAATGCATTTCATAATAACAGCACATATTTAGTTGTCACTAGGATACATCTTCTGTTTGACTTGTAATATGCTTAAAAAAGTTAATATCTAGAAGAAATATGTTGATGCAGCATCTTAAATGCCAGAAACGAAAACAGTGGAAAAAGTTGGAAGGCATTAATAATGTAATTTTAAATGATATAGAATCATGAGAAAAAAAGTAGCGCAGTAGGCATCTAAATCCAGTAACGTTGCAACAGAAAAATGGTAATGTTTTTATATATTAAATTGACCGCATCACTAATTTATCCTATAACGCTATAATAACAAATTCCATACAACCAATTTCACACTTGTGACTTCTAAACAATTTTTAGTTTAATTATTTCTATCAATTTAAGTCCTTAGGGAACTTTTCTATATATTTATTTCATACAAATTGTTTTATATTGAGCTGCTACGAAACATATGTATATGTACAGTTTATTGTTATCTATATTTTCTATTAAAAAAAGCAAATCTCTATTGAATATTTTCTACTTCATTGCATCGAAAGGTTTTTTGTTTGATGCCATACAACTACAAAAGGCTACAAAATCAAATCAACTACTAACAATTGAGCATTTAAATGTTGTGACTAACAAAATCAAAATAAAGGGTTCACAGATGGCGTGATGGGTATTTTTTTTTATTAACTTTGCTGTTTGATTAATATCAGATTGTAATAAATTAAGGCATTTTTTCGTAATTGTATTGTTTGTTACTGCTAATAGTATGATTTATTTATGGAAATGCTTATTAACATTGTGTATACGCATTAGCATTAACTTTTAATAAGCAAATTATATTAATCATACGTCATGTGTAATCATAGTAATACTGTATTGAATTAAGAGTAAGAATGAATTTCAAAAGTTTATTGTTTTAATTTAATAGAAACAACCCATATGACCAAATGATATGATTAAAAAAATCTCGTAGGCTTTATCATACCAAAATAAAATTTAGATCAAATGTACATTCATAACGTATACGGTTAAGTTTAAATTTTTATGATAAATTATCTTAACCATATGCCTATAAATATAAGAAGAAGGAACTGAAATTGATCTATAAATCTTGGTATCGCCGATAGATCTTCAAAAAAAACTATTTCGTAAATAGCTGATGTTGTAAAATTTGTAATTTGAGCCCCACTTTATTTCGAAGCAGATATCCAATTTAACATTTATGAAGTGGCAAATTAAGCAGTGGAACATTTTTGTGGCCATTGTCTGTGGGTGAGAAATTCTAAGTCAGCGTGAATGTATGTGTCCAGTATAGTAAAACTTGGCATTCTCCGCCAAAACTTTTTTTTATGACTTTTTATATTATTTGTTTATATTGATGTTTGTCCACTTAGTTTTGCAGCTATAATTGTAGGACCATTAAAACTTAAACTTAATTTCCCTTTGCACCCCATGAATGAGGTATGGGATAACTTCTTGCGTTGTTGTGAATTAACACGCTTTCTATTTTTAAATTCACAACTAACGGCACCTACTTGTTTATCGACGAATACGAACGTCATTGTTTGAGAAGCTCTTACTAGACACGACGATTG